>JAJKFL010000039.1:5050952-5523452 GCA_021186555.1 Reticulitermes speratus
TAGTTATCCAGCATGTAAATCACATCTTTTCTGTGCCATATTATACTGTCATCTGTGGCCTGTCCGGCTCTACCATATCTTTCTGCATTATCTCATAAAGGCAGGATTTTTGGAAAAGAACATCTATTGAGCATAAAATGTATGTTTTAATATGCTCTACAACTTTTTTCTGAAACTTTATTCTATGAAGAATTCAGTGAGATATTATCGTAAATTTACATAGGTCTTCATGTAAAGTACCCATTATTGTGAGATTTTTTAACTTTGAATTTTTTTCCATGTATTCACACATTAAAAAGTGATGTTTAGAAAACTAGATACAAATGGCAGATACTTGAAATCTGCATTTGGTAAAATTATGTATGGTAAGCCTTTATTATATTGTTCTGTTCAGAACATCTCCTTCTGATCGGATGTAAATATAAAAGAAAAATGCAACAATGCAAGAGTAGTCCTTCTGGTTATGATGATATGGTAGACAATATATGTGGCTTCTAGGACTAGCACAGTAGGGAGAGCAGATGTGGAAATATTAAGGTTGTTGGTAATACAGTTTTAGTGTAGCCTTTCTAATAATATTTACTGAATCGGCATTTCTCCCTCTCCTGTAATGAAAGTGTGAAGTAACTTTACACCAGTTCACCATGGTTGTTGTTAAAGAGCCTTAAACATTTAGTTCTAAGTAAATTTCTGAAGTTTATTTCCATGTCTCTTAAAAAATAACAGAAAAGGCTACCATTATCTCAAAAAGGGAAATTAACAGTTTCTTTATAAAAGACAAGAATTCATAGGATAGCATTCTTTCAGTGTCTGTATGAAGTATGTGTGATTATAATATATACAATTGTTTGCTTTCAGAAACCTGCAAATATCCTTGTGATGGGTGAAGGGCCAGAAAGAGGCAGGGTAAAGATTGCAGACATGGGTTTTGCTAGACTGTTCAATGCACCATTAAAACCTCTGGCAGACTTGGATCCAGTAGTTGTAACATTTTGGTATAGGGCTCCTGAACTGCTTTTGGGTGCTAGGCACTATACTAAAGCTATAGGTAAAGTGAAGACTGTTTTTGATCAAGTCACAAAAAAAAAAAGTGCAAGGTCCAACATGTGAAAGCTTAATCCACTAGGTATATTGTTTCTTGTTCCTTGTCTGGATATGTCATGAAACATTGTGTGTGTTGGTGTGTATTCATTCATGTGTGCAGCAGATGCCAGTGAGATTATTACATATAGAAGGCTAGAAGGGAATGTGTGTGGAAACTGGGAAGTGTCTGGACTAATAGTCATGTGACTTTTTCTTTATGGATACATTCATCTTGTCTTGTATACAATTGATGTGGCTTAGATGGATAATTAAAGTGGCACTACATTCATGAATGTAGAGCAGTGATGAAGGTGTTACAAAATAATTTCCCATTTAGTTGAAGTCTTCGGTGAATTTTTGTGCCATAAATGCAATACTGAACTTCCAGCAGAGGAAGCGTAGTAGGTCTGAAGTTTCTTTATACCAAATCTCATGTCATCACAGTTAGTAGTTTGGAAACACTGCAAAATATTCTGTGAGAAAAATAAAATCAGATCATTTACAAATACCTACAGTTTTATAATCTGTTATGCCAACCTTCTTTACATCTGTGTACATAATTACAATGTAGTTTGAAACTACCCAGGTACCCAAAAGTAGATTCCTTGTTCATCAGAAGGCAAAAATGTGTGAAATTGATTATTTCAGCATTTCAATAGGTTTAGAATTGTTCTAGATCCATCAAGAGAAGTGTTTCAAGAAATAATTTTTTGTTTTGGAAAACTCTTGTGATTGTAATGAGCAAAATTCCATCCACTGGTGGATATTTTCATCAGGTTTCTTTATCAGTTTGTGCTACTGTTGAATTGCAGTGACATGACTTAATAACACTGACACTGTTGAATATGTCACTGATGCAATTTTTGTGCAGAAAGTGATCAAGAAAACCAACTTTAGAACTGGTAGATAGGCCCACCATATCAGTCAAAATTCACCACATCTAAACAAAGTCAACCATCAGGACCAGGAAGACATGTAGCCCACACAGGGGAGAAGAGATATACTTTCACAATCATAGTAGGAAAAGTTGGAGGAAAGAGACCACTTGGGAGACCTAGGCAAAGGTAGTAGGATAATATTAAAATGAATATCAGTGAAATGTGATATTGGATTGTGGAATGGACTCTTGAGGCTCAGAGTAAGGTCCTGTGATGATTTTTATGAACATAGTAATGAATGTATAAGTAAAGTAAATAAGTAAAGTTCTCCCTAGAACAGGCCATGAGGGTCCTGGTTCCATAAAAGAAAGGGAATTTATTCACCAGCTGAGCAATTGTTAGGTTCCCAAGGAGGCTTCTTGTCCATGTACTTTGTAAGTTATTGTAAATGTAGCAGCAATATAATGCCTTCAGTTGAAGAACTGTGCTGAAGAATCTCAGTGAACACTTGAGATAATTCGTGGTTTTGAGATGGTTCAGTAATAACTGTGTTTTACACTGTCACTAATAGCTGGCATTGCATGATCATGAATGTGTTCTTTCAGGGATCAGTCTTGTGGAATGTGATACCATTACTTTGTTACACAGGTACCAACATTTCAGAGGAACTGGCTGCTCGCAACTTCAGGGTAGAGGAGTGAACCCTGAAGATTGAGGCAGCTGGTTCCTCTGCACGGTTGTTACCCATTTACCGAAATATATGGCATTACATCCCAGGAGACTGATCTTAACATTCACTGCCATGAGGATTTCAAATGCCAATTGTAAAGTTGTTTACTTGTTTATGTTTGCAGACATCTGGGCCATAGGATGCATATTTGCTGAGCTTTTAACTTCGGAACCTATATTTCATTGTCGACAAGAGGATATTAAAACTAGTAATCCATATCACCATGACCAACTAGATAGGATATTTAATGTGATGGGGTTTCCCTTAGAAAAAGACTGGGAAGATATCAAGAAAATGCCAGATCATCCAACACTGCTCAAAGACTTCAAAAGGGCTAAGTATGTTTGTAGTATATGTATTTGATCTTGTAGTGATTTCACATGTGTGCTTGCAGCAGCAACATAAACCTGTGCTGAGGGACTTGGTAAAGTACTGAATAGTCACAATGGGGCAGCCAAACAGATTGTGCTACATGGTTTAAGGTTGAAATGTTAGACTCGGTAATTCATGTGGGTGGTGTGAAGGTGGACAAAGGGAGTCAGTAGTTCTATTGGAGTTACTACAGATGGCAGTTATAGTATGTCTGTGGTGCATGTCTCCACATCTCCTGCTGTTTTTAATTTTTGAAACCCCGAAATGTGGTATGAATGTTGTCATTGCAACCACCACAGCCTTGCAATTTTTTAATTTCCTACACTGAGTAGTAACAGCATGGAGAATTAACAAACTTGTGAGTTGGTAGCAACTGTAGCACTACATTATGTGACATCCTGAATTTACAAGTGTGTATGGTAATAGGTATTTTAAAAATATGCAACTTTTGTTTAAGTACTGTTATTTTTTTTAGAATGTGAAACAACAACATGGTGGCCATGTGAAAATGTTCATGTTCAGTGAAACCTCTATCCATTGTGCTTGTGTGCATCATTTTCCTGCAGTTGTTGTTTATTTCATCTGGTCCTGAATAATTACTGATATAAACAGTGTATAATTATTTTACGTTACTTGTACCGTACATTTTTAATTATATATATCTTATGCAGACAAACGTACACAGTTTTATGTTATTTAACACAATTTTTATTATTAAATGCTGCCCAACGTGTTTCTAGCCTATATAAGGATCATCTTCAGGGGCTCTTTCGTTGAAATTACAACAGCTATATTATTGGTATATAAAATTCTTAAAATGCCGTTAGATGTACTTGGTTATTGATATCTGAAAACAATATTAAAACGTCCCTAAGTTAAAATATTTAAGCTAAAATTACAATTAAAATTCTGTTTGGTAGAACGGTTGTTGATCGTACATACCTGTAACAGTCATTCTGCTTTCACTATATATTTGTTGGAGGCCTACTGACTGTACAAAGATCAGGGTGGGAGTTCATATAGGTCAAAGTCACGTAAAGTGACGACTCTGAAGGTTGTAAACAAATTTGAATAGAGGGTTAAATTCTCCTGGTATCTGTTCTGTTATTAGTTTTCTATTGTGTGCAAATTATATATAGTGTATAATTATATCAGATATATTGTTCCTTAAAGTGTCAGTCATTTAGAATTCTTGGTTTGGACCCACAATATTTGCAGAATGATTGTTTCTGAAAAAAAAAATAATGAACGTAATGTGATGTTTTTGGAATGTACAGTAGTAATTACCTGCCTATACTGGTAATTACCATTTGCTTATGAAATGTCGCCACACATCAGCCAAGTTTAATTGTTGGCTGATTGGTGGTGCTGGGGGGGTGGGGCGGTATGAAGTGGAGGCTTAGTTTTAAGGTGGAAAACTGAAGAAATATGTTGCGCGGTTGTTAGTATTGTATTGGCTCTCATCATCTCGTTTGCTTCACTTTGCTGAGTTCGGCAGTTAACAGTTGTATAATTTAGTGTTGTTATTATTTCTTTTATTATCTGTAATTCATGCTGATCGTGGCCTGGAAGATCATTGAAACCACACTGTTTTACAGACCTAAACGTCCCATGATATACTGTGCAAATAAAACAACATGGATGACCACAACCATTTTAATGGAGTTTTAAGGGCACTTGATGCTTCTGTGGTTGTGCAAGGTAGAAACATTTTGTTCTTTACAGACAGTTACGCGATTCATCTGTAAGATACATTATTTGTAAGGACAGCAAACACCATGTATTATCCACAAAGTGCACAAGTATTTTATACCCTCTTGATTTTGTCACCATAAAATGTTTCAAGCAGTTGTACAGGAAGGACCTAGTACTAAAAGCTGTGTACTTGATGGATTCAGGAAAGGATGTTGAACTGAAAATTCATGTTTTGCAAGTGATACATTTTACAGTGAATTGTTTTCATCAGTGTGGCTGTGGGTGTGAACTTTGCACAGAAGATTACTCTAAAGAGAATATGGTGCCTTTCATGAGTACTGACTTTGTCCAGATGCTGAGGATGCGAAGTTCATTTCTTAGGTATCTGTGGTGAATGAGCTTGTCACATGTGGTGTGGTCAGCATGGATACATTGTGTGATGATCAAGAGGGTAGCAGGAACAGTGGCAATCAATGATGAAGAGGGAGATGAATGTGACCCTGATCAAGTGCCAAGTTTTAGCTAAGCCCATGCTGCTTATGGAAAACTGTTAGATTCTTTTGTGTGCACAGCAGTAGTGAGCATGTTGAACAGAACATTTTGAGTTGGCTTTTTGTTTCACCTGAAACATAAGGTTCCAACTAAGGAGCTGTCAATTACAGGTTTCTTTAGAAAATGTGATTTGCACACAGGTATTAAAGTAACTTGTTATTTGTTTATTTTTTTTTTTTGGCATAAGTGCAAAATGTAAAAAATTATCTTTTGTTGTTGTTTCCTTGTGTTTCTGACATATTCATTGCTTTCCTGTCTTGACCAAAGCATCCTGACCACCTCTGGGACGCACCAATTCTCCTACTCAGTGGGTACTGAGAAGGTAAAGTGGCTGGGACATGAAACTAACCACTCACTTCCATCTAGTGGCAAGGTTAAGAATAAGTGGAGCTATATTTACGCTTTCCCATATGCCTTCGTGGCATGCGCAAGGCCATCTTTACTTACTTTAATATAGTTGGAATACATTTCATTTTTGAATAATATAGTATTTATTTACATATTTTATGTAATTGCATAACTGTATTACAAAGACGAATCAAAAAGTAAAGTGTTGATTTCAGGCTTCCGCCGCGATGTTGATGTAATCTGTGGTCTTTTGGGTAATTACACGGCGTCGTGTGGTAATTATTTACCGACGTTTCGGGACAACGTGTCGGTCCCATCTTCATGGGTCAAGATTCCGAGATGGAAAGAAAGCTAGTGACAAGGAAACTTGGCAGCAAGGCAGGGTAGGGAGCCGTGCGATGTGACAATGGCCAATAGGATGAGAGGGTGGGGGGGGGGTGGAGGGTTCGGATGCAAGGTCACAATATGTTGCACTGCGGCAGGGTGAGAAATGGGAGAAATATGTCTGGAATGCAGCGACCCTAAAAGTGAAACGGCCGGAAATGAATGAAAGAGTAAACGTGCAAGGACCGACACGTTGTCCCGAAACGTCGGTAAATAATTACCACACGACGCCGTGTAATTACCCAAAAGACCACAGATTACAAAAAGTAAAGTGAATTTGCCTGTAGGGGCACTGCAATTGACACAGTGCAAAAGCGTTTTTCTCAGTAACTACATGCTAGGCATTGTTGCGATGAGTCAGTGTTAGGTTTAGTTAGGTTTGTGTTTGTTTACAGAACTTCTTTAAATATGGTGGCACTGCTTTCACATTGCACTGTTGTAGAACAGCGAGCTGTGATCCATTTTTTGTGGTCAGAAGAAGTTAAAGCATCTGAAATTTACAGGAGGTGCGGTCAATTTGCAGCAAGTGTGGAGGTTTGCTGTCCAAGGGGGTTCTTTTGTTCACAATAATGTGCGTTCTTATTCCGTGGCTGCTACTATTGAAGTAATCAGGCAGCTGAAATTTGAACTTCTTGGAAACCACCGATATAGTCCAGACCTAGCTCCCACAGATTATCACATGTTTGGACCACTAAAAGAAGCCTTGCTTGGTTGAAGATTTGCCAGTGATGAAATTAAGAACACGTGTACAACCAAAAACTTGCTTTGCAGATGGGATCAGAAGGCTTGTGAACCACTACACAGTATGCGTTGAAAAAAGGGCTGATTATGTTGAGAAATGACACAGTTCGCACTTGTTACAGAGTGTTGTGCACAAAGTAATTAATAGATTCGCTTTCCTTTTTTTGACTCGGCCTTGTATTTACAAGTATTATTGTCATTAATTTGTTTGAAATTTTAATATTGAAATGTTTTAATTTTTTCATTACAGTTATACCAATTGTTCATTAGTGAAATACATGGATAGGCATAAAATCAAACCAGATAGCAAAGCATTCCATTTGGTAAGTAATGAAAGAGATAAGTATATTACTACTCTTGTAAACTTAGTTTTATGTGGTCCATATCATGACTGCACTTTGATGGTCACCGGTTCTTGGCAGGCATGTTGCATGACTCCAATATGTAAAACTGGAACAAGAGCATTTCAGAATTACTGATAGTGTTTGTATATATATTGTTTTAATTTGCACATTTATTAAGGAATAGGAAATAAATGCTATTTTAAGGTACAGCACTTGCTTACATAGTATTGTTTTGTGCAACAATAAGTGCAGGGTTGAGTTACTTCCCATTTATGTCAGTTTTAGATACTTTGCTGTTTTTAGGAGTGTGGCTGTGATGTAAATAAGACACTGCCCATATAGTGAAGGCCCCATTTAGTATTCTTTTGATTCAGGTGGTACAATCCCCCTTTTGTCATATGGAGTGTTCAAGTTGAAGATTGTTACTGTAATCCAAGTTAATCTAAAAAAAATAACTAAATTAAGTACCTAAATTAAGCATAAAGAACATTTTCTCTGTTAAGTTCAGGGACACACATGCACATTTCCATGCCTGCATGTTCACTCACTGTAACATTGAAATTATTTTACTGCATTGAATAATTTATGTCAGTTGACAGCCCCCACAATTAAGCATATGAATTAAGCACATAAATTCCACTGTTGACAGTGAAATACACATGACAACAGACAAACATAGACAGAAATCCATGGGGAAATTTTACCTAGTGTATATACAATACAGTTGCAGAAATGATACAGTTTGTATAAAGTGAAAGTGATACATTAATGATATAAGGATTCTACCACGTAATACTCTTAAAAAAATACAATAAATTTACAATCCTCTAAGATGACAATGGGCGTTGTTCAGAAATTCTACATGCATCTAATACTACCTGGTGATTATGCCACAGAATTGAGAACTCACACTGCCACCATGTAACTCATTTATTTTAAACTTCAACTAATTTGATAATGTTTTAACGAGTAAGATGTACAGCTACATTTTAAGCCATTATTTCCATCAAAATATGGATAATGTAACCTTAATGTATTATGGGTATGAAATTTGTAACAGGTTGAGCTCATAATTGATTTTATCTTATTTTATATATGTCGTATATTGCCTCTTTAGTTACTTGCACTATGCAGCCTGGTGATGGCTTACACATATAGCTGAAACATGTAACTGGTTTTCTTAAAGTATATATTAGTTGTGCTTGACTGACATTGTTATTGTTTGTGTATAAAGTGTACAATGGGATGAATAAGATAAAGATATTTCTTACACACTAAATTTTATGAAATTCAAGTTATATCAGCTCTTCACTTGATACTCCCTACAGTGGAAAAGTTTGAAATACATCATATAAATATGTATCTTTTATTGTTGAAACTCAATTTGTGTCTAGAGCTTGGTTTATTTCATTGACTTGGATCAGAGGAATTTCTCAGAAGAAAAATTTTTTATTATTTTTCAGTTGACGTGTGTTGTGTTGTAAGTGCTGAACAGGTCAGTGTATAATACCAACTGTTGTAATATGATATAAAATTTCTGGTTGTTCAGCTGTTTTATCTTTAGATAGTACATTTGTTGTGCTCTTTAAATTACAAATTAAGCTGTTCAGTGCTGTAACTTCATTTGATGTTATAGCTTCAGAAACTACTTCTGATGGACCCTACTAAAAGAATCACATCTGAACAAGCTATGCAGGATGCCTATTTCCAGGAAGAACCACTCCCAACTCAGGAGTAAGTATGATCCTCTGCTTATTCTGATTTCTTATGCTCCAGTTTTGATTTATACCTGTAAGGAACGTTGTATGAGTTTCAGCTGTTTCTAAGTTACATTGTTTATCAATTATCCAGGGTAATGTTGGGAAGGGTGGTACACAGATAACTGAGAGACATGAATAATCCACAACACATACTTCCATGAATAAAGAATAAAACTAATTTATATATTATATACATAAGACATACATAGCTTATGAGTATACACCTATTGTTTACAAAAATTGTGTGTGATTTTTGTTTATATTGGGGATTTTGTTAGAGCACTTGGTGCTAAATCACATTATTTCCCACCTTTGTCATTAGTCATTAGCAACTTATGATCATGCACGGATAATCCGCAAACCGGATAATCTGTGCATGGGTAATCGAGAGTACTCTGCATTTAACAATAATAATAAGCAGATTCCTCTGCAACCAGAATACTGTACATGGAGTTGATGTTACAGAACCTGTTATCTCCACCTTCAGGGTAGAGGGATCTTCTGTCCTGATGATGGAGGCAGCAGTTTTCTACCAGACAACATGGCACCACATCCCAGAAGACTGCAGTCTTAATATTTACTACTGTGAGAACTTTATATCTCATTGATCTTTCATTTTCAGTGTGTTTGCCGGATGTCAGATTCCATACCCAAAGAGAGAATTTCTTACTGATGATGACAATGAGGACAAGTCAGAGAATAAGGCTCGGCAAAATCAGCCTCAAAATGTGAGTTAAAAATTACTTTAAAGAATCTAGTGAGTGGATATTTAAGTGGTATGCTATACTTGTTCAAATATAAGATGACCTCACTTCACAATATTCAGTTTTTAGAAAATACCTTTGTTCACATTAGGCAGGTTTTTATGGCACTTAGTGTTTGCATGTTTAATTTTGGAAATGAAATCATCATCAGAGTTAAAACATCAGAATATTATTGTAGTGAAGAGTTACAAACAGATCACTGAGTTAACTGATCACTGCCAACATTTTCATTACTGGAAGAGAGCTTTCTTCATGATCTTCCTCCATGGGACATCTTCTTCTGTTCCATTCATATCATTTGACACACATCACTTTTTAAACTCCCTGACAGTGACTTCTGTTGAAATGTCATTCCAAGCAGTCTTAATCCACTGCCCAAGCACACTGCTTGAGATAGTCCTCTGATATCTCCTGCTGGTGTTAGTGGACGGTTTCCAGATAGCAGCCATTACCCATACAGGCAACATAGTATTGGAATGGTTTTTTAACTAGAGCATCAAGAACCTTTAAGTAAGAGGTCATACCTCCTGGTATGATCACTAGATCTGTGTTTAGATTATAGAGTTTTCACTTTCTGTGTTTTACATTACCCTTGGAAGCATTCAAAACCAGCATTCCCGTTAGAAGAGGACCTGGTCTTCTGCCACAGACATGTCTCAGCCATTTGACCATGAGTTCTTGTCATGTGCCCTTTCTCATTACATTTAAATATAATTCCACCTGGAAGTTTTTATTTAGAAGATTCTTTCTCTTCAGAATAACAGGTGGTGTCAAGTTTTCCCTGATCACTGGGAAGTGAAAGCTTCACAGCTATTCTCACTTTTTTATGTCCTGTTATTTAGATAAGGACTGGTTTTGATCCTTTTTGCATCAGTTCTAGTGCTGGTTGGCATATCAGGATAGAGGAAATCCTGTTTTTGTGCAGGTCAATTATGTAGTGCTGATTGGCCGTTCATTTTTCACGGTAGTCTGTGGGAAGTTTTGTGCTAATATAGTTCTGTGACTTTGAAATTTTGCTGTGGAAACTTCTTCAATAAAGTGACTTCTAATGTCTTCATTCATACTGTCTCTGTGGTAATGGAAGAACATTTTTATATTTTTATAGCACAAACTCCAGGACTTTTTTGTCGTTGGCATTGAAATTCCCCTGCTTGGGCCCGTGAAATGTTTTTCGAGTTGGATTTGCTGCTTCTGATAATCCTTCTTTTTGTTTTGTCCAATGTGTACATTCTATTCCATAACACAGAAGTTTTGTGCCATAACACAGTTGTTGGTTTCTTCTGTGTGTGTGTGTTTAATTACTATTAATTTGAAATTAGCTTCATAACTGCAGCACATTGATTTTGGTATTGTAGATGCTGTTGTAGCATTTATTTCAACATGATTGATCACCTACGATTTTTACAGAATACCTGAACCTTAACAAATCGTCATGTCAATAATCTGACCTGAAATGACCTGTCAGTATGTCAGTAATGAAATCAGAAGTGTAAAATAATGTTTACAGTTATTGTAGCAGCTGTGTAATAATCGTTATCGCCTAGCTGTGGCAGATACAAAATCATTTTCCCTATTGACAGAATGTGTTTAACTTTGATCACAGTTATAAGGTGATGGCCCCATTTTTCAGATGATGAGTGAGGATAAAAATTCTTGCCTTATATGTAGGTAAATACAGGGTAGTGGTGGGAGAATCATAGATATACAATTCATCATTTTTCATTTTCTAATATTCATACTAAGTGTAAGTGCAGTGGAATTTTATTTAGAAGCCTCAACACTCAGCAGTATTGGTTTGTGTGAAGATAAATTTCCTTATTTAGAAACTATGTGAAAATCCATTCCTGAAAAAAAGTTCTAAAATGGCTGTGCTGTTGCATATTGACATACATTTTCATGAATTGAGTACTGTTCACTGGGCCTGTCAACTGTACTCTTTATATGGGCCATCAGTGCCTTGAAGTTGAAAGTCTGATAGTTTTTCTCCTAGACAGTACCCAGTTTTGATAAAGACTGATGATGACTTGAGAGTCAGCATGTAACCACAGAAGTAAGGAAAGGGCATAACAGTTAAGTGTCAGGTGCTGGTCTCTGAAATGCAAACATATTGGCATAACACACAATAGGCTATTTATGTTGGTTGAAAACCTTAACCCTTCGGAGACAAGAGTGCCCCTGTGGGCATGCCCACACGCACTGCCACTTTTGAGACTCATTCATTATTGCCATCAAACCCAAAGCTAAAGATATATTCTGCACAGCCACCACAATCTATTTTGTAATCGCCACCCCCCCCCCCCAAAAAAAAAAGAGAGAGAAGAAGAAGAAGAAGAGAGAGAGAGCATATTTTTCAAACATGTATTACCATACATAATTTTAGGATTAAAAATTAAGTGGCATCATTGCAGCTCCCACCTCACAAGTTTGCATATCCACCATGTTGTTATTACTGACTATAGGAAATTAGAAAGCCTGGCGGGGAGGCTTCTGGTGGCATACCATTCATACTAAGTTTCATGAAAATTGGGCACCTGGTTTAGAAGTTAAATGGATGGGGACACAGACTCACACATGCACAGAAACATACAGCATGATGACTGAAGAAGCCTCCTGACTTTCCTTGAGGAAGGGCACGAGGCTGAGCATGCTGATATGAAGTGGCCTGCAGTAACTTGTTCACACAGCTTCACTGTCGTCATTTAGTGTCTGTGGTACTAGTGGTAGATTTGAATGTGGGGACAGATGTGCAGTTCACTGCTAGGGTTCTGAATGAGGTACTAGCTTCACCCACAACCAAAAAGTAGAAGCCCTTGGTGAAAGAAACAGTCAAACCCCAATAGAGCAACCACCCTCACTTAACACCCGTGAGAGTCTGTGAATGGAAATTTTTTATTATACAGTATTTCAATTTAGTGCCACCCTTGACATACTGCTGCTCTTGTTATACTGCCACAAATTGCAGTGAAAAAAAAACTGTGGTGCTGTATTGCGGTTTGACTGTATATGAGAATTCAGGCCATTCAGTTGTAATGGGGAGGATGAAGTGAGAGGTGGTTGTGGTGAACTAATTTGTTATAGGCAGTGTGGCCTGTTTCACTTTGTGGTGGTATATATATATATACTGTATATGGTCTGTCCTAACATAATAAAATGTGTCTTATATAAGTAGGCAAATATTGAACATGCTTAGACAAGTTCAGAGATTTCAGAATAATCTAGTTTTCTCACACCTTAGGTTACTTTATCTGACCATCAGAAAATTCAAGAACAGAATTCTGTGTGTAAGTGTTCACAAACAAACAAAAAATTTGAAAAATTTGGGGGGGGGGGGGGGGGGGGAAATTCTGGGTTACATTAAACATTGGGTTTGTTTGCTTTGAAGTTACAATTGTCTGACTCATCTTCATCACTTTCCTCTTTTATCAGGGTAACCAAGGAGGGCAAGGGGACCAAGGCAGTCATAACCACAATCACGGCCCTAATGCCAAGCGTGTACGCTTAGCCCCACCACATCCTGTCAGCACATCCTCTGGGATGTCATCACAGCAACAGCAGCCTGAATTCCATCATGTCCAACAACAGCAGCAGCAACAGCAACAACAGCACGTGTCTCAGACAGGCATGATCTACAGCTCAACCTCTAACACCCAACAAACTCCTAACTTTTCACAGCGATTCTGATATAATTTATGTTACGACCTGTTTAACATCCACAGAAGTAACTTCAGTGTTACTGAAGATAGAAGGCTAGCATCTGAATGCCAGTCAGTGCCAAATATTGGACACTGTGTTGGCTGCATTCTGAGTCTGCTGTGTGAAGTATTTTCTTTATTAACTTTTCTGTTTTCCAAATACAATAACTGCTTGGTTTGTGAATGTGGAATTATGAAACACATTTCAGTTGACACTAAACATTATCATATAAAGTTTATACATTTAGTGAGCAACAGATATTTTAGTAAGCATACTAGTTTTTGATCTATTTAAACAATTTTCAGTGACATGTTGGTGATTTTTTATTTATGTCATGAGGGAACACTGGATATTGGCTGGAATGTTTAATGCATTCACTTCTGTTCTGCTTTGAACTTCCATATGTTTTGGAATGGATGAACAAACAGTTCTCTGTGACGTGTCAGGAAAACATAAACATTGCAAAGTAGAGCTGTAGATCAGGTGCAGTACAGACTGCAAGTTAAGTGCACAGCCAGTGTTCAACCTTGTTATGAAACTGGCGTGTCTGATTGTATTGTCAGTGGAAGAAAGCTGCTATTACATTTAGTTAGCAGTGTATTGATACTTCAAATCTGAAATGCACTATGATTATTATTACTAAAGCAAATACAAAACTTGTTTGTATGGGTGAACTGTGACTTGCTTTTCCTGCCAGACTGTAGAAACAATATAATTATATTACAGGATAATGTGTGAACACAGAAATGAAAAGATCTGGTCTTATGTGGGTGGTGCAGTTGGAAGTAAAAGCCTGCAGTTTATTTTTAATGTGGAATGCACCGTAACTATGATGTCATTGTCAAAGGATGTGTTAAAGGGACAGCTGGGAGGAGCTGTAGTCATATATATCTGTATGATAGGTCAAATTTTCAAGGCTTTGTTGGGACTTGTATTTTCATTTTTGGGTAATGACACTAATTTCAGTGAGCTCAGTTGCTAACCTTTGATAGATGCTGCACTGGCCACCACCAGTATAGACCCTGCCTGTTCTGTAAATATGTGTCACTTTGCTCTGAAGATGGACACTACTTTTCTATGTAACTTGTGTTCTGAAGATCATTGATTCCTACACAAAGGCAGCATATGGAGCTGTGTTTAACCCTTTTGCTGCATAATTAAATTTCAGGCTGATTTAAAGACTGTTGTCAATTCTCCACCAATAAATGAAAATGAATTTTTCGCTTTTTTTAATGCTTTTCCAATATCTTCGGTAGTTATGTTTTCCGTATCTGACAGAAATATTCCCTGGTATTTGTTTTGTGGAGAGAAAATGTGGAAAGAAGCATTTCATAAATGGTACATGATGGGTTCCAAATAAGTCTACAAAGACCTATTTTAGTTATTTATTGCATAAACTGATGCTGATATTGCAAAACATAATGTTAGTTACTTTATGAAGTTCTCTTATATCCTGTCTCTCTCTCTTATATCAGAAGTTTTGCTGTTGCTCACAGATCACAGCACCTACCAAGTTTCACTAAGCTGCACATTACATTTACTTCCTGCATGTAACAGTAATAAAATGTATGGTGGATATGTTTGCTGATTGCACCAAAAGGGTTAATCAGCCATTTTTTGTTGTAGTTCATTGGATACAAACCATAGTATGAAAATGATAGTACAACTTTACACTGACAGGACAGAGTTATTTGTAACAGTGTAGGCTGTTACTACCAATACTTACATTATGACATTAAAAGTAAATAATGTCAATAAGTGAAGCAGTATAATGTTTGTTGCAGATGTCAGTATTTCTGCAAGTTCCGTCTAACTGAGGGACTAATGTCGAAATTATGGTGCTCATTAATATCTGATTATCTGTTCAGGTGTGCAATAACTAACCAAAATTCAGAATGGGTGATCAGTTAATTTTAAAACATTAATGAGGGGTAGAGATGCTGCTACCTGAAATGAAGTATTGAAACATCCAGTCTGACTAATATGCATTGTGTGTATTTAACCTGCAACTTATTAAAAGTCTGCTAAAATAACATCGGAAATTTTCTTTGAATTCTTTCAATCCTAGACAAATTCATTAGTGTAATGGACTTCAGTTGAGAGATGCATCCTCAGTTTTGGATCGAACAAGGTACTGTTCAAAAACATCAAGCTGTCAGTAGTGGAAAAAAGAAATGTAATGTGCCAAATTGAACCCAACATTTTCAAACGTTCAGAGAAACAGTAACCATTGTGATTAATAAAATACATCTAACAGGCCAGTGGAACTCTAAGATCTTTGGCACACTGGGAATATGATACAAGATTAAATTAAGTTATAAACCAACTGATGCACACTAAAACCACTTTTTAAGTAGCTTTATTATAAAATTGTTAAAATTGTACCCCTACACGTGTTTCGATCCTAGGATCATCGTCAGGGGGGTTTTTTGCTAAAAGCTACAGTCACTTCAACACATGATTTAAAATATTCTATCTGCACTTTGAAACATAAGTTAAAATCTTGTAAAAAGATTCGCTAAAAGTTGTAAAATTATAAAAGCACTGTAGATGGTAGATTGTGGAACTGCTGGCGTGTGGTATTAAAAGCATATGAAATGTTTTTGCATGGAGCGGAGTGTACTACGCGTTGTGCGGTGAGGAGTACTACGGTGGAGATCGAAACACGTGTAGGGGTACAATTTTAACAATTTTATAATAAAGCTACTTAAAAAGTGGTTTTAGTGTGCATCAGTTGGTTTATAACTTAATTTAATATGACGAAGATGCACGGTGTCAACAGTGTGAAATGATACAAGATTGTTACATAATTTATAATTAAGTCAATTCTGTTTAAGGAGTGAAGGACATAATCATAGTTTTATCTGTAATGAGCTTCAGAATGTTATTGAAACATTACGTTTGCACAGAATTAATATCTGACTGCAGAAGTTCATAGTTATCAGTGCTTTTAATGCTGTATTTACCTGATTGTAGGATGAGATGTTCTCTTTAAACTCGGTGTTTAAATTTGTGGAGTTGTCTTCAAATTGAGTTTGAAATGCTGAACTGCACTGTGCCAAGCCAAATTATGGCATGTGTAGCCGCATCATCATGAGTGTAACAGAAAGAGAGAACAAAGCATCCCATAGTGCTGTGGTTCATATTAGAGATTCGTTAGGGTGGTAAAGTGACAGACCACGTGGAGAAGAGAGCTACAAGTGTGAGCTGTACTCCAAATGGGATCAGGCAAATTTATGATGCCAACTGTAATCTAAAAGTAAATTAAATATTTTTTTATTGGGATATCATCTTGCATTTGCATAAATATGGTATAATAATAGATCCTCAGATCAGCAGCAAACAAATGTGGTTGGGATCATGAAAAGAATCACATATATTAAAAAGCAATAGTCCTAAAGTGGATCCTCTGGACCTCCAGATGTCACAACATATGAAGAAGACAGCATTGCAGAAAGACTAAACAGGTGGACTATTGTTCAAATAGCTGTGGAACCAATTGAGATTAACAGAGTAAGTCCTATGGTTATGAGGAAGTAAATTTAAGAGAAGAACGTCAAGAGCATTATGTAAATCAAAGTAGATAGAGTCAGTCTGTTTGTGTGTATTCACTCCATGAAAAGCTTTACTATGCAAATTACAGCAGTACTTGTGGTCCACTATTCTGCCAGCAGGCTGCAAAGAATTAGGCAAAAATACTACCACTGTTATAAGGTCTGAAGCACTTGCAAAACACATCTGCTCACAACGAAGGCTCAGCACATAGTGATAACAATGATGATGACAGTGATGACAATCACGATGATGATTGAATCGTATGTACATAGAATTAAGTGAGTGTTTTGTTGAAATCCCAAAACTTGTGATAGAACATTGTTCAGTTTGGTGAACATGTAACAAGAGATGCCTAGAAAGTTATTCTACCGTAGTTCTGACATGTTCATATATACAAGGGGTTGATTGCTGTTGTGAGTTGTATCTGTGTTAAGTTAGAAATTTGTATTTCCAAGAGTCTGACCCACAGTTCTATTAAAGTTTTCAGAACACAAAGTCTTTTCCACATATGTTTACATCCAGTTTGAGTGATACTATTATCAGCTACTGGGTTATTTATCACTGATGAATAAAAATATGATTAATAGGCAGGATCCTTTATTTAACAACACAACATATAATTTATGTGGAGGGAAGCAAATTAAAATAACGTGACTAATTCTCTCCTAAGAGAATTTGAATTACAAATGTCCTTAGACATCTGCTTGAACTATTTCACATCCTCACAATCTGTTTCTCAGATATGCAGTTTATATTATCCTCCTCGCCCTTTGTAGGTCTTCAAGTGACTACTTTGCAAGAATTTCCCCCAGTGAAATTCTGTATACATTATCTTATTCACCTCATCCAAGCTGACAGAAACAGCTGTCAAACTGAAAAGCTTGAGTGATTTGTTGTTTCTGTTGTCAACATATCAGAACCACTCAGATATGCAGAATGTGTAAGGTGTGTTTTAACCTAAATGATATATCCGTAATGGGTTCATTAGGAAAGGAGGTGCACAGACACTGAATATACAAGTAATAGAGTTTGGGAGCTTTATGAGATTTGCGCTCTTCTGGGATATTATGCAGCATTGAGTGGTAGTTCTGTACTGACGTTTCGGGACAACGTATTGGTCCCATCTTCAAGGGTCAAGAACTACCACTCCATGCTGCATAATATCCCAGAAGAGCGCAGATCTGATCTACATCGCGGTGGAAGCCTGAAATCATGGATTGGGAGCTTTATGTCTGATTTCAGGCTCAGATATTTTTCTCCTATGTTGCATTTTATTGGTAGTTCATTATTTACTGGACTTGGTTTGTGGGAGGAAGGAGAAAGGATCATAGTGACTGCAGAAGCAGAACATTATCATGTCTAGAACTAAAATTTGTTTCACAGTGTATTTGATTAAAAAACCAACAGAGTACACATTAAAATAATATAGGTACAAACCAGTTCCACTCTCCTATACCTGACAGTGCAGAAATAGAAGATTGTTTCATAGTGTTGAATTTAGTAGAGTATAGTTATGGAAGAGGTTAGAAGAAAATGAACTGTGATGTACCTACAAAGGTGTACTAATGATCATCATTATTTATGTAGGAATGAGTGTCATTCAATCTGGCAGTGAAGTGTATAGGTATAAATTATGTTAAATTTGTTTGCGTTTGATAATGCTGAACTGGTCAGGATTAGTAGCATATTAATGTAATTTAAAATTTTGTTTGTGCATGTGTGCAGAGTTTTTCTAACTGCATATCTGGCATCCATGGATGGGAATTTAAGTAATGATTTTCAAAATGAGGAAGTCTCATATCTGTTAATAGTTTATTTTATGTGTATTGTCATTCACTGGAAGATGTATATCAAAGCAGGCAAAATGGCTGAAATAATAAATAATATTATGATACTATTTTGATCTCATTCTGTGTTGTGAGTTTGATTTAGATTATACTGCAACAGGATCAGTAATGGCTGCCTTAAACTTGAGACTAAATATTGTTCATTTTTTAAGCAGATTATCTCAGGAAGGAACTCATCGTATATGTATAATTACAATAAAATATATATTGAACCTGAAACCCACATTGCAGCATCGGCCCAGACATTATACTTCCAACATATTCTATTTATGTAACTACTAAAATAATGTTTCTAGTTTCATTTTCATTAAAAATGGAACCCCCCCCCCCCCCAAAAAAAAAAACCACACACACACCATTTCTAGGGAAATAGACATCTTATGACTGTGGTGTATTTTCAGAATTGGACTGTTTGGTACAAAATAATGAACTAGTAAATTCCATGAAAGGCAGGGAAATATGCATAGTTTATATTGAGTGGTTTACTTAGAAACATTTTTGTGTCACTTTAAAATAAACTTAGAATTTTTGAGAGGATTCAGGTCTTCTTGGATGTGACACTGTGTTGTTGGGTGAGTGGTTCCTGACATTTTGAACGAACAGAGTGCCTTCATCTTGCAGTAGAAGAAGAAGAACAGGAAGAAGAATTCTTGGACTGCTTGACATCAGGAACCACTCTTCCAATGACACAGTGTTATGTCCTGGATGACCTGAAGCCTCACAATTACAACTTTTGTTTTCAAATGTTGTTTAACAAGGCACATCAGCCAGACAGATGGGATAAGACAGATTTTCATACCCTTGAGAATTATTATCCACAAATTTCTTCATTTAAACTTGAAAAATCACAAGTCTTTTTTTAAATTCCAATAAAGAAATGCTTTAATGAAATCTATTATAACCAGGATTTGCAACTGAACCAAATTTGAATTACAAACTATGGTCTTGAAATGGAGAGGAGGAGAATATAGGAGAGAGAGCATTTTACAATCATGATGAAACCCTTTGCGTACAGGTTTTGGTGTCACTCTTGGAATTCTTTTAATACAGGTTTTAGAACCTTTACATATACCTTTTAGAACCTTATAATAATGGTGTTAGTTACTCTGTTATAAGATACAGTAAAACCCAAGGTTCAGTTTAGTAAAGGAACATGTATTAAACAAGGGCTGTGAGTATATTTTTGTGCGAGTACAGTGCTGATGTCAGGAACCTAAGTAGTGTAGTCTGCATAGTGACTAGGCTACAGGCTGGACTACTGGGGTTTGATTCCTGGAAGGGGTTTTTCTGTTCTCCAGAGCATCCAGACTGGATCTGGGGCACACCCAGTCTCCTACTCAATGGGTATTGTGGCTCTTTGCCTTGGGGTAAAGTAGCCAGTGCAAAGTCATCCAGAGTGCTGAGGACTTTTGTTAAGGATGACTGGACCTACACATCTTCTCTCCTTCATGGTGTGCATAGGAATGACTCTACCTTTGAGTCGCTGCAAAATAAAAAATTATTTACATACATGTAGTGGCTCATTTTATGTAGTTTTAGGTTATAATCTCATGTTAAATGCTAGGAAAACTAGTTATACTTCAAAGAGAATGTTTGTTTATATTGAATTATTATACTAAAACTTTTAAAGGAAGAGCCTTCCATGAAATCTGTTCCTCTGTGGAAGTAATTGTAACCTACCTTTTGCAAATGTAAATGGGACTGCCACTGAAACACAATTTACCATTGGTGTCCATTGTGTTAAGACACTATTTTATTTGTAAAAGAAGTCCAGTTTCTTATGTCAAAGCAGCTTGAAAGAAGTCCAGCAGCACAAAAGCATGAATAACTGTTATGCTTTGGTTGTTTCACTTTTATTTTCCAGGGTAGAGGAATAATAATTTACGAAGAATGTGTCTAATTACTGGAATAGTTTCCATACAGAGGTTGTATAACAGAAGCTGACACATTTTTCAAAGTATGGAAATGTTCAGTCAGCCAGTCTGGTATAACCGCCCTTGTGTGTGTGTGTGTCAATGTGTGCACATGTGCACTTAATTATTTTTGCTTAAGCAGTGAACAAATAAATAAAAGAAATGTTGAAGAATTAAAATTTAGAGAAAAACATATAAGGAAACAAAATTTATTTACCCTTAGATTGCTGTCTGGAATGTTGTAACATGGCAGAGCATTGTGGATCTTCTTGCTAATTATGGTACCATATATATATCTTTCAGCAGAAATTAACAATAAAGGGAATGAAATTTGAATAAGCACATACAGCCTTACCCCCTTCACACAGAGAAATGATTTGTTACGAGTTTGTTGTGAGTCCTCTTTCCAGGCTTACCTGCTGCTAATGACCTCACATCATCTGCACAGTTGTATCACTTGCAGAATGAGGCTCAAGTGATTGCAGTCAAGTGACAGGATGCCTTCTTCATAATCTGGAGAAAGACCATCTCCAATTCTTCCCTTCTGTTCCTTTTATTGGTTTTCCCACCGTACCAAGATACCACATTTACCTACATATTATTAGACAACCTCACCTTCATAACCTCGAATTTTCAGGAAAATACCTACATGGATCATGTTCAACTTTGTGTACAATCATAAGGTGACTGTCCCCCAAACTTGTTTCTATAAACCAGCACTAAACTCAGCACCACTAACAACATGTTTTTAAATTCACTAAATACACGCATATTTCTGATGTGCAATTAACACAGAGCATCACACCTTTATAGCAAACTTTTAAGTATGATGTTTCAAGCTTAAACTTCCTTAATCTGTAACCAGTAGAGGGCCAGGTCAAAGGATAAGTCTTCAAACTGACTGTAAATGTGATAATGTGCTACTTGGTCACATTGAGTATGGGGCATTGGTGGAATAATTAGCAAGGGGAACCGAAGAAACTCCTGCTCTTGTGCCGTTTTGTCCACCATGAATCTGGTTTTGAACCTGTGACTCTATGGTGAGAAACAGCCCAAGATTTGGCACAGAAATTTCAGTTCTGACATACATTTTACACTTAACCAGACTGGCATTAGATTTGTCTGTGCTTCAAATGGGTGATTCAACCTGTATGATTCAGTTGTGTGGCAAAGGAATTTGTAATTATTAATCACCTTTGCTATCCAAATATACAAAGATTAAGATATACAGAAATATAATTTTGCCTGTTGTTTTGTATGGGTCTCTCACACTGAGGGAGGAACATAGGCTGAGGGTGTACGAGAATAGGGTGCTGAGGATAATATTTGGGCCTAAGAGGGACGAGGTAACAGGGGAGTGGAGAAGACTACATAACGAGGAACTTAATGATCTGTACTCATCACCAAATATTATTCGGGTGATAAAAAAGGAGGTGGGCGGGGCATGCAGCATGTATAGGGGAGGGAAGAGGTGCATACAGGATTTTGGTAGGGAGACATGAGGGAAGGAGACCACTTGGAAGGCCCAGGCATAGATGGGAGGATAATATTAAAAGGGATCTTCAAGAAGTGGGATGGGAGGCATGGGCTGGATTGATCTGACTCAGGATAGGGACAGGTGGCGGGCTCTTGTGAATGCAGTAATGAACCTTTGGGTTCCATAAAATGCGGGGAATTTCTTGACTAGCTGACGACCTGTTAGCTTCTCAAGAAGGACTCTGCTCCATTAATCACCTTTCATGACATCATTCACTTAAACTACCTGTTAGGGCACTCCAATACAAGAAATACGATTTGTATCATGTATGTAATATTGTAGCTCAAGCTATGGCTGCTTTCCTCGCAATTTTTGTGATCAAATGCGCAAATGTATGTATCAAATTTCTGATCAGGTGGGAATATGCATGTATCAGACGAAGTTTTGAATTAAGTACCAAGAGAAAAGCAGTAAACACATCTGTTTATTATAAAAAAATTATATGTAATTTTATATCGAAACAAATAGCATTTTTAAAATAAATAGATGTGTTGACTGCTTTACTCTTGGTACTTCATTTATGAAACACGACAGGATGTCCTCCACTAAGACTAAGTTTTCAAGCCTGCAAAAGATATTCTGTCTAATAAAAATAAGCAGTTGTTCAGATACTAACAGCAGTAAAGCCAAAACCTCCCCCACCCTCATCTTCACTACAGTTCACTAAGGACAATAAAGTTAACTATAACTGAACTTGTTCTTTAACAAGAATTATTCTTTTTGAATATAAATCCATCAGGCTGTCAGGCACAAGCCAAACTGTGCTACACGATTATTTTAAAATACAGTTGAAGAAAGAAAGCCAGCAAATGTCTTTGTTCAAAATTCTATTTTCAAGGAACATTATTAGAATAGCTACAAAGTTTTAAATTCTCTGATTCCATCAACAAAGAACTGCACAAATCTACTAGTCAAAACCTGAAATTAAGGAAATGCCCCTTGCAATTCTACATTACCTCTACATATAATCAAGGTCTATTAGCTACTGCAAATTGTATCACATCAAAATGCTTAGAAGGAAAGGAAAATACAAGGTATACCACAATGTATAGGATAGTCTCTCTACATCAGTGAATACTGATGATTAATGAAAATTATTTTAGATCCAATATTCACACAAATTAACACCATCAAAGTAATCCAATGGCAGCTCATTAGCAATTAGTGCCTTTCTTTCATTCATTATTTCAGATATGCTATATGCCACATTCTACAACATACAGAAATAATTAAAATATTATTGTTTTTTGGTATGTGCTGCCACATAATTTGGTTGAGAGAAACCTGCTGGCTCCAGCTTCGACCCCAGAGACAGTGGCAGCAGTTGCCTCTTAAACACTAGTACCTATCTACCAGACTATATGGCATCGCATCCAAGCAAACGGTAGTTTTCATATGCATTGCACTGAGAACCTGAGCTCTCACACAGAAAGAATTAATGTTTACAGGAATAATGTCCATTTTTACATTCACGATTTTGCTGACGATGCCAAAACGAATGATGCATCAAAATTTGTATGGATAACACGTAAGTTAGCATTTTTAATGTAATGTGGCATTATCTACAAGGAATGGTATGGAAACTGTATAAAGAGGAACCACAGCTTGAGAGCTGCCGCTTCTGTTAACATAGTACTTCCACAAGTTTCCACCAACTTCTTTATTCAGTGAAAGTGTTATAATGAAATCAGTAACTTTACAAATAACTGTTGTCATGTAAAGGTTTATTATGAGGCCAAGCAACATCTGCATGCTCCGCTCCTACAACCAACAACCACACTTGATGTAAGAGGAAACTCCATCTGCTCTGTCTCAAACTGATGGTTCCTCCTTGAAAGGATGGCTAACAATATGATCAACCTATCTATATTAATTAACAAATTTATATGTACACCAGAATTTGAGGTTTAAATGCAGCTTAACAAGTCTTTGTGTGGATAGAAAAGATTGTAGGTATTGTTCATACACAATGAAGACATTTGATAAATTGAGTTATAAGAAAATAAAATTAATTGAAGTAATACAAGATTATAAACCTAACTTAGAGTAGTTTTAGGACTTTCTTGGTACTTGTATCATTATAGGGATGGATATGTGCCTTTTAGTGATGAGAATTCATTTCCTGGGATTATGTAAGTCTCTTACGTTCAATGTTTGATGTTTGAAAGCAACATATTTGTGCAATTCACAATGGGAAACCTAATTATTTTAAAAACCACAGCGAAATGAATCGTAATCTGCATTTGTAACTGTATTTATGCGCGAGACTACTCTTCTTGCAATTGTAAAGTGTCTTGCTTATTTACATGCACTTGTTACATTGTAGTTATAACAGCTCCCTAAATATTTAAACCACTCTGCCAACCAAATGTTCAGATATGTGTATGGGAATATAGTTCAAAGAGAACGATTTAAATTTATGATATGGCAGTTGTGCAGTTTCATTTCTGATGTTTTTTTCTACAAATGGTCCACCACTTTAGATATCACCCTGATATAACATTTCTGTTACTTTTTCCTGTTTTTTGTGCAACACACACTCTTCAGAGTCAACAAATCTTGCAGCAGTTGTGCGTCATATTTAAAGACATCACAGAGATTGAATCTACCTCTTGTCATGTAAGTTTTTGTGATTAGGCCAGTAAAATCTTTTCTGTCCCTAAAGGTTTTTTATCTACCAAGATCTGAAATATAGTATTTACCTAATGATCACTTACACACATACTTCTAAACATATAATTTCTCTACCATTATGCAAAAAGTACTATTTTATAACATCTGAATGATCTGTTAATAATTTTAATCAAACATTATTACACATATATTGCACACATCATTACTGTGAACCTGTGAGGGGAAAACTCAATCTCCGAAATGCTAAACATATCAGATATGCACCAGGAATCATACTGCCATAACCAATGACAACTCAGTATTTCTCTCTACTTTGGGTTGAACCTTGTTGAGGGGTGGAGTTCCTCATCACTGGGGCTGGCTGACTCTGAATGCCGGTCCTCATCAGTCATCACTGTCACTAACTCACTCACAGCTTTCCCCAGGTCTCCTGAAAATACAACCAAAACATATTAAGGCAGTGCACATTTCATGATGAAGATGGGCCATTTGTTCCTCATCAGCTGATGTCAACTAATATGAAGAAAAAATATGCATGTTACTTGGGCTCACAGAGTCCTTCTGTCTACAAAATTCCAGCTAACTGACTACATCTATGTAGTGGAATCGTTCTTGAGAAGATAACATTTATTCAGCTAGTCATGAAATTCTCTGCCACCTTGTGCAACACAACGTCCAATACCATGTTCAAAGGTGCAAGTAATTGATCCCTGTTCTGAAAGAAATGACTGTTCATACCATCCCACCCTACTTCCTTAAGACCCATATTTTCCTTACATTTATGTCTAGGTCTTCCAAGCATCTTTTTCCTTCAGGTTTTCTGACCAAAACTGCGTTAACATTTCTGTTCTCTCCCATGATACATACCTCATCCATCTCATCCTCCTTTATTTATCATCCCTGTAATATATATGAAGAGGTGTGTAATTTATCAAGGTCTACATTTTGTTGTTTTCTTACCCATCAAGTTCAGTTGCAGCATAAATAGACATTAAGCACCACATAATATCCCCTAAATTTAATAGTCTGGGAACAGGGAATTTTCAATCCCCTTGCACTACATGGTTGCCAATCAAATTTTAACTCTGAGGTATGAGTGTTTGCGTTGAAAAATTTCAACCCTTGGACAGCTGGACTGTGCAAATGCACTGTCACAGTTATGGGCTCTGTCATACTTCAGGTGGTTTAGATGTCAGCTTCTTACTGTAGAGAGAGGTCCATAATGGGAGTAGCACTGAAGGCATGTTTTGTCTGAGCGTTTTGATTTTCTCATCATCATTCCCCCATTATCCATACTCTGATCTATCATTTAGTGCTGGTTCAACAGGCCCATTTACATCTGCAGAACTAAAGGACTCATGCTATAAAGCAAGGGCTGTATAAAAGTTAAGTCCTTTACTGTGTGCCTCCATTAATATGCATATAATCAAACATTTGTGTACAAGATGCCAAGCTCTTACACTGAAATTAAACTCTTATTAGTTTAAGGAAAAATAAGCTTGCAGAATTTGGTTCCAGTTATTTTCTGATTCTCATATACAAACACTATAAAATTCCTCAGAATAATTTTCATGCAACGGGTTTGTTTTATTTGAAAAATAAACTGTATATTTTAAACTAAGAAAACACAAATTAGGAAGTGTACTGAAAGACACAACATGCATGACTTTCCTGAAAATTTCATTTATCACAAATTTCAGTGTGTGAAGCTGGACCAGATGGTTCACACCTAAGACTTCAGGATATGGTGACTCATACAGCATGCAATAAATAGCACATTCTTCCAGTATAACTACAGAAAACATTCTAGAGTTGGCACAAACCTGACAGTTTTCAAACAGTCTGAACTTACTACACACATTTTACATTTGAGTATAATAACTACCACACAAGTACTTACTACATAAATTTAAAAAAAATTGATGAAGAAGGTAGAGTTATTGAAGTTACCAGGCAGTTTTTTTGTTTATGAGTTACAGTCATGTAATCCATACATCATAAATGCAACAGAAATGTTACTGCTGGAAAGAAAAGGTAACAAAACACCACTGTTGCAACTAGAATTTTAATATTTAAACCTGAACATACCTACATTTTGTGTGGCAAAATGCAATGGTTCTTGATGTTACAGCAGATGGCACCACTAGGCTTTAAATGGTTAATTTTCCAGAGGCAACGCAACCAGAAAATCAAAGTAAAGACCATCAAACTTGATGCGTGACATCCCATTACATACTCAGTCCAACACAATTTGATTTAGTGGGGAAAAACATATCCTTTATTCTCACAATAAAGCTACATGTTTCGACCCTTAGTGGGTTATCATCAGGCTATTCACATAAAAATACAGAAACTTTAATGGAATTATTACAATAAGAATTTTCTTTTTTCTGTTATGAGATATCATACCTAACATCATTATTATAATTCATTATGTTAATTTGCAATAAATTATTGTTTTTCAGGATGTTCATGCACATTCCAGTTAATTACTTTTCTTGTTAAATGTGAAGAGTTTTTATTTGATATATAAAATTATTTTTAAAAACTTTTCTTATTCTGCATACAGCTGAATGTAAAAAGTTATTTGTTTTCCTTTTCTTTTTCTTATTTCCTTTTCCTTTTAGATTGTCCAACTGGAGGATGTTTACCTGGTTTTTAACCATAGACACATGTTTTACTGTAACAATAAACAGTGTTTTAGAAGTTAATATTATTGTGTTCAATAAATGTATTATAAAGATTTTGTTAAAATTTTCTTAGTTTTTTAAAAAGCTTAGCATACTTTTTCTGCTTTTAGTTTTCTTCCTTACGCTGTTGTCCAAATAGCCTCATTTTAGTTTCCTGTAATGTTACGTACTATTGTAATGACAACTCTGTTTAAGAATTAATATTATTGTAATTTTTGATTACTGAGAAACTCTGGTAAAGTTTGTTAGGTTTTTTTACTTACAATTTTTTGGTTGGCTTGGGTGCCCTTTTGTCCCATCCTTACAAGAGTCAACAGGAAACTGGGAGGGGGTTTATGGGACCTCAGGTAGGAGGAAGTCTGTTCTGCTGAAGCTGTCATCTATGTTACTCATTTTGAACCAGTATATTAAAGAGTGAACTGCCATTCACTGTTGTTGTTTTTTATTTGTGTACCTTTCATGGTTTCTTTATACACATAATACTCTTCTACTATGTTCATATGATTGTTCCCTTTCCTGTGATGTGTAATGTTTGCAGTATCTCGTTTATTGCCTCTATTGCATGTCCAATATGAAGGAAGTGATGGGAAAATATAGCATGATTATTAAAGTTATGAAAAGAGTGAACATGCTCATTAAATTATGTCAATATTGATTGTCCAGTTTGACCAATGTATATACATGAAAAATGGATAGCCTTCATGTATACAGGAAAAGAAATTAAGTGAATCACTAGGCTCTACAAGAACACTAAGCTAAAAGTACAATTAAAACAAATAATTCAATAGAGAGGATCTTAAAAAAAGAACAACAACAAGTAAAAAGGAAGTGGTATATATCAGTTAACTTGCAAAGATTTTCATAAAAAATACAGTGGTCAAATGTTTTTCATTCTGATAAATATGTAGTGAGTACTGCTCAATGTGCATGCAGAAATGCATGTTGGTTTTAATGTAGTGTCCATTGTAGTTATCAGATTTTAATGGAAACTGGAATATGTCCACAAAATTCAGAAAAGGTTCCCACTACAAAACTTCACGAAAATCTAACATGCAGTCCTTGAGTCATTACATACAGACAGAAGCACAAAAACGGAAAAGCTAATGGCATATCTTTTGCAAATTTCAATTGCACAATACAAGAAACTGTTAACACATTCACTGTCGGGTATTTAAATCCCCGAGGGTGTTCCAATTGCCAGGGATTTATTGAATGTTAAACAACTAGTGAGTCTTATAAAAAAATAAATTACGAGGAAACTATAAGAGATAAAAATTTGAAATTTTGAGCACACCTTTAGTAATGTTTCAGTGTACAATATCGTGTGTAGCAGCCTTCTGGATGGAGAGGAACACTGCAATTCGCGCAAACAAATCTTGTTTCTTTCTTGATATTTTTCCGTATACACACTCGACATCTTCATGTAGGTGTCTTGTCTTTCTTTGTAGGACGGATATGCATGAGTTTATGGTTTTTCAATTCTCCATCAAGCCTGCCAGGTGGGTCACTTTTCGGAGCCTGTTTCGGTGGAGTTTGTGTAGGCGTTCTGCTGGAGTCTTGCGACTCGTCTGATGATGATGATGATGGTGTTGATACATCTTCTCTTGTGTGTATAAGATTTTCACTGACATCGACTAAGTAATCTAGGAATGATTTGTGGGAATAAGGGTTGGATTTTGTAAATACAACATAACTATTGAAAAGTGGACATCGGAGAAGGTAGAAAAAGACTTTCTTAGGCCATTTTACAGTTTCATAGATGAAGGGGTAATAGGCAAGGTATTGGTCAGCTGTATCAACACCATGCATGTGTGTATTGCAATCTGCTACGCATTTAGGTTTTTTTTGTGACGCCAGTATGTCTGCTCGAGTCATCTACCACAGCTGCAGTGTGAAGTGTTGAAATCATGTTTACGAGTCTATTATCTTGGTGCGTGACCAATAGTACATCCTGTTTCCTACAAAAAGTGACCTCACCCTTCTTCAACTTTTTTTGCCTCTTCTATCATGTCCTTGGGCAAACCACTATTTATTCTAATTGTGCCACACACTCAAATTGATTTTTGAAGCAGTTCCTCAGCCAGACGAACACTATTATAATAATTATCTTGATACAGATGGTAACACTTCCCTTCATAAGACTCAGTCAAAGGCCTGCATTTGCTATCATATATCTGCATGTTGCAAATATAGTCTGACATACTTTCACATACCATCCGTACCAGAATACCAAACTTTGTTATTTTACCAGGGTTGTATACGCGAAAACGCAAATGACCCCGCCAACCAAGCATGCCTTCATCAAGTGAAATCTCTCTCTTGGGAATATAATTAGATTTGAAATTATTGACTACAGTGTCTAATATTGGTCGAATTTTGTACAGTCGGTCTTCATTTGTTCCTATTGCAGTAATGTCGTTGAAGTGTAGGTATCAGTGGATAATTTGAAATCTGTTCCTAGACATCGTTTGTGAAAAAAATGGGTGTTAGTAAAATGCCTCTTGTTGACAAGTACCATTCTAATTTTGGTTTACGAATTACACCTGTCAGGAACATCAGACCAAGAAATTTCTTCATTTCATATATTGTCACATGTTTCCATTGTTCACTACATGCATATTTAGTAACGGGTCATGGCATTGTCACAATCTGTTTTTGTGCGTATAAATTTGCCTGGCTGACAACAATTTGAATGAGTTCTGGAGTGATGTAATTATCAACATATTCCATCATATCTGTTCCATTTTGAACAGCAAATTGTACTGCTGGATTTCCTGTGAAGAGTGGAATACTTGGTTGATGATCTTTTTTACAAAACCCATCTACACTAGGGCCTGGACCCGAGTCTGAAATGTCATTCTCATCATCACTCTCCTCACTACTCGATATTTCCGGGACACAATCTACGTCTGAATCATTGTCATTCGCAAGTTCCTCATCAATAGAAGCCACTATTCTGCTTCAGTTCTAAGCAATGTTCTTTTCCTAGTAGCCATATTGCACTTTATGTATAAATAAACTCACAAACAACTTCACAGAAAGGAAACACGCTACTGACTGCAGCCTCACACACACTTGCTCAGCTCGAGACTAAACATAAACGTTGTGATATGTTTATGATATTTTTCTACCCTAATGTACGTGACCAAATGCATATATTTTTTTTAGTTACGTCAGCTAGGGATTAATAAAGATGTAAAATATGTTTCCTGACAGAAATTATTGTGTGCGTGGCCTATTTAAGGCAAAAGAGCAAAGTAAACTTTAGATCGACTAAAGTCGATGCTGGCAAATTAAAACGTAAATACTTAAATCGACCATGGTCGACATTGGCAGTGAATGTGTTAATAAAATTAGAAGATTGTCTTTAATAATGTCATACTGATGTCACAACAATATTTTATTTTATTTTGATACTGAATTTATTTACTTGCATACTTGTGACTTAAAATTTCATTTAAGAATATAAACCATTCTACACTAATACTAGCATACAAAGTATTACTACTGTAGTTTAACGAACAGACTGAAAAACACAACAAGATGTTAAATTCAGCACTCACAAAAATGCTGATAAAAAAGGTAAAGGTCAAGTTTACCCTATAACAGGCCATGAAGGTTCAGAGGGCGAATAGAGGTATAGCTTTACTCTTTCTTTAACTTCGGCGCTAGATGGGGGTGGGTGATCAATGCAACGCCCTGGCAGCTTTACAGCCAGTACTCATTGTACAGGAGGCTGGGTGGGCCCCAGGGCCAGTCTGGATGGGTGTGGAAAATCTTGCCCCAACAGGGATTCGACCCCTGGACCATACAGCCTGTAGTGAGTTGCTATACCGACTATGCACAAAAATGCTGACATTCTATGTAAAACGATTAATGGACTACAAATTGTACATTCCCAAACTGTTATAAATCTGTTGTGTTTTATGACGTAATAGAAATCACAGATGTGCAGGGCTATCTTAACAGTTAAGTGGCTGAATAACTGGTGTTCAACTGGACAGGAGAAGGGATTTCCTTTCTTCCTATGTATAAACTGGTTCTCTGGCCCACCAAGACTTACACCCAATGAGTAATGGGTGCTATTTCCCTAGTAGTTAAGTGGGCAGAGCATAAAGCTGTTCCCTCACGTATTTCCAGTGCCAAGGTTAAGAATGCATGGAGGTTTTATCTTATTCCCCATACACCTTTACAGCAGAGTGCTTAACTACAGATGTGTTCTTTCTTTACCTTGCCATAACTTAATACAAACCAAAGACAGGCAAGCACAAATGCCTCAAATAACATTTGATCATGCTAAGGCATGCAAGAACTAAAGCAAGTGTAAAAAAATGAGTGAATATTCGGGCAACAAGCTGATTCTGATGTCGCAAGTGTTTCATCTAGAAGTACAACTTAAAAGAAGTAGATGATTCTTTAACAGACTAACCTATATCCTGCCTGCTGCTGAAACAGTTTAAAAAAGAAGAAATAAGAACTAGAAGTATTGTGTTAAATATTGGTATTGTCTGGATTATTACTCACATTAACCAAATAATGAGTGCTATATAATTTTGGATATTTAAATGTGAATGTTCACTAACATATGCAACATTTCAAGTTCGCATGGCGGTGAGTATTATGATACAGTCTTCTGAGATGTGATGCCATGCAGTTGGGTATACAGGAATCTGCTGCTTTCATTTTCAGGGTACTAACCTACATTGGAACTATCCACCAAACTACAGGGCATCACATCCCATGAGACTGTAATCCTTGAAAAACATAGTTCCCGAGGTAATCATTATATAAGACAATTATTTACAACTTCACAGACTTGGTATGATGAACCCAGAACTTTGTTTCTTGTAATCACTGACAATTCTACAATCGCAGAATTACACAGACTGATAGAGAAAACCATAAATATACATGGCCTTAACAGTGAGTCCTGTAAATGCCCTGCCTTCTATATCTGGACAACTGCAATTTGTGTGCACATGTGTCTACTAATTTTCTAGGCAAGTATTTTTTTCTTACAACCAGCAATTCATTAATAAAAAAAATCTTAACTCTTAATAATCACCACCATGAGAAACTTATATTTCATAAATTTAACTCTTGTTATTCTAGAGTATAATGTTTTACAAGAGGGTAAATCAGTACCACTGAAGTTCACTGACTAAAACTATGCAATAGCAACTGTTAACATGTTTTTACTGCTCACCACTCATTTGGGAAGCTACTGTGCCCAAACATCTTACTGTACATTTATGTCAGGATATGACCATCCAGTGATACCATGTTCAACACATTGACCACAATTCAGGTTTGGATGATGCAGATGTGGAGGAGTGCCAGTGCATGAAACCTTCACCAACATCAATTTCATCAAAGAACTAAACTGTTATCATAAGTGTGAAGAACTGTCCTTTGATATTAAGAAAAGTGACAAACTGGGGCTGGACACATTACTAAATTTGTTAGTTGAAAGAGAGTGGTTACATCCATGCAACCTTAGGGTACAGGTTCAGAGACACATAAGAGGGGAGAAAATTAGATTCACAAGTGGGAACAAGAATTTTTAACTAAAAAAATCATGCAACTGCCATAATATTGTAGTACAAATATACAGGATGATAAATGAGGTGTCTGCCAGATTTTGTTGTTACATTAAATCAAGGAATTGTTGGGTAAATAAAGTTCTGTTATGATGGGTCCCATTCGAACAGTTTAAGGAGCCACAGAAGTTTAAAAGCATGACCAAGATGTACTAGAAATAAGTGGTTTTAATACAACATGTCAAAATATTAATGTTAAGAACTAAAGGAAGTATTATTTAATAATGAAACATGTTACACAAACTGTTCAAAAGGGTTCACCTGTGACTTGAAAGCACATTTCAGTAGCAAAGTACTAAAAACTGACAACAAAACTATGCAAAGCTGAAATTTGCATTCAAATCACACGTGGCACTTTGACTAGTTTCTGTAACTCTTTCATTAATAAATAACACTTGTTTTAACTACACACTGAAGTTGTTGTGATGCTTCTGAACTGCAACGACCCCTCAAAACTTGCTGAATTTCCCTTATCTTGACAGAACATTTCTTGTAACTCAGTATCACTTGACTGACGTCATGTTTAGCAGACACTTCTGAACCATCCTGCATTGCACATAATAATTTTAGTTTCTGAGATGTAATTTTTCTTTAACTTCACCCCTCCTCCATGTTGTTTCAAAGCCTGCTGACTTGAAACATTTTTTCTAGAAATCACCACATCTTCCACAGCAAGAATGGTTCATGATTTTATTCATGTGATCATTTATGCTACAACTTAAAAAAGTCATTTTGACACATGAAACTGACATATAAATGTCAAAACCAATCACCACATACATTCATGTTAGTTAAACAGTCCATAATGTTATGTTAATAATACTGTTACTTGTCAATGTTTGCAATATGAAGGACTGAGTTAATTTCTTCCACCTGAGACCCAGAACCATTTTTCTTAAAAATTAATATCATGTGAGATTATGATATGTGAGGTAAAATATATTTTATTTGCTGCAGAGCCAGAAAAAGTCAGTGTAAAAGCATTATATTCAGTAGAGATCAGAACTGGAAGCAAAGAATAAAAAATAAAGACTATTCATGTTAGACGCCAGTCCCACAAATCACTTGTACTCAAGACACAAATACACAGAGTATACAGCTGAAGTATCTGGACATTCAGGCAAGTAGTCCAAACATCCTTCTTAAGGATAACATTCCTTATTCATTCCAAAAATTATAATACTTATTTTAACCCCTTCCACTCCTATATTCCTTTCACGGTACCTACAGGCCACTCCAATTCTATATAGCAAAAAATGTTGACCGACACCCTTGACACAACTGCAATGTGGTGTCTCCCATTGCTGTATGGGATTATAAATGCTGAACACTACCCATAAGCATGGAATTAAATGTCTGGCCAACATATGTCAGGAAACTGAGATAAACAGCTGTGCCAATTTATAGGAAATGAAATGGCCACGTTCATAACATGTCAACATAGGAGCAGCACAAAATTACAGGTATAATGACACATTAAGATTAACATCTTCTGAAATGTAGTCTGATAGAAATGTACCAACATTTTGAAGGAACCTGCTGCCCCATCTACAGGATAATGATCGAGGCAGCAGTGTCAGTAAATCTCTACTGAAGTACATGGTGTCACAACCCGTAAGACAGTTATCTTCCTAGTCATCATCCATGAGAACCTTTCAAGAGTGGAGAGGGTTAATGAGAACATTTTCTACCCTATAATGTTATACTCGTGGAACGTTGTGCCTGAAGTTAATACATATAACGTCACTATTAATGAACACCAAGATGTAAGCATGAACCCACCTGCCATATGGAGCAGATTGCCCACATTCTGAGTGGCAGCAACAGAAGAAGAAGATGGGCCTGTGGCTGCAGCTGCTAGGCTGTGTGAGGCTGGAGGGGGAGGAGGCGGTCGCATATCACCAATACGATCCAGGGTGCTCCTACCACCATCCAACCAACGCCCACCTACACACACACGCATATGCACCAAGCCGACTAGCAAGCAATGGAAAACCTAGCACCATCCACTACAGCACTACTGAAGTGCCAATCATGACCCCACAAACAGCTAGTTACACACATAACTGCTACTACACAGCAGAAATTAAGGGCTACTATCAGCCAGCCTAGAAATAACATCACTTTTATATAAGGGAAAACTTGGTAAGACAGCTGAGAAAGGAGGAAGCATGGCACAAAACAAGATAGAATAACAAAGGAGAGTACTCTCAGATAATCACTGGCCACTTCAAAAACAAGGGATAGAAGATACAATTTATGGCACTGGAAATTCATTCCGTATTATCTCTTCAAATGAATTTATCAAACACCATAATCAACTTTCTACCTGAATATGTACCAGTGGTTTTGACAGCAGGCCTCGTAGTGTTTGCATTATAGTCAATTCTGCTGACAGCACAATGTAACAGGATGGAACACTTGTAATAGTGTTTCCTGAAGAGTGTGGGTAAGAAAAGGATAAACTGGTAACCATGTCTTGAACCAGAATTAACAAAGAGAAAGATAAGGAGTGGGAATTTACCTAGAAATACACAAACATCACAGGATGCAACAGGACAAAACCAGCAAGACCACTGGATGATGCCAAAGATTCATGAATTACAATTTACACTGTTATAAACTTTAGCTTTCATAAGTTCTGTCTTGTGAGAAGATTTGTTTTCAAATATACTACTTATTTAAACTAATGGTGAATATTTACATCTGCCAAAATCTGTACAAAGGCACTACAAACTATACAAATCAGATGAGTGTTTCAATCTACCAATGAACTCTATCCTCTACAAAGTTCTCCTGCCAACATCCAACAATGTCTGTTACTCCTGGTTGATACAGAGTTCTAGCTACTGCACTTATCTGGGGCAAACATAAATAAGTCCACAATTTCTGAATTTTTCTGACTTATTCTTGTTTTACATGATGCAGAACATTCATGGCTCAGGCAGTTAGTCACCAGCCTCTTATCACAGAGGTTTTCTCAGGTTACTTCAGTTTTCCCCTGTCAGTATCATTCCATGAATGTTCATTAACTCATATATCACCAATGCTACATAATCTTACCAAATTATAGTGCGATTAAAGAACACAAAGGGGGTTGCCCTTGGAATACAGAACTGACTGAAGGATTATTACAAATCTTGATAATATTTTGTAACCATATTGGCACCTATGGAGTTTGATTAATGTGCCATATTTTATTTCTTGGAAGAACAGGAAATAAGAATAAGAGCATAAGCAAATTTCTCATGCATTTGTGCTTATATAGCAAAAATGCATGAGAGAGAGCCCATGTTATAAAATTTGTTAGCAGTATTGAACATTCTGTACATACTTCCAGAGTCATGATAATGCCCGTTCATCTTAGCTGGTGAATCAGTGGCCAACTGAGAAGCTGTCACAGATCGGGTCTGCAGAGTTCCTGTCTTCGAAGGAGAGCTCGAACTGGGCTGTGGGAAAAACAGACCATTCATATCTTATGTTCTGCCAAACTCTTCAAGTGTCATCTAACATACTCAGTATGTCAGCTGCCATCCTACATACTGGGCACAATGACAATGTTGTTAAATTTGGGCATTCTGTAAAAACTAATTTTTAAGATACCCCGCAACTATACGCACTAAACGATAAACATCTGCCTTGTTTTGTCAGATTTTTAACAACTGCAAACTGGAGTATGGAACGTTACACTTCCCAGCACTCATTGGCTGACAAATGCTTTCTATCACACTGCCAGGCACTTTAGTCTGTTACTGACTAGTATTTGTATTTAATGGAGACTTTTGCATGTGAATGGAGTCAACGCAATATACATGTAATGTCACAGGTCACAACTGTATATGGCTGATCTCAATCTACAATAAGCAACAGATACATATTTCTTTCAGTCATAACTTGATTAAACATAAGAGTTGGTGGTTAAGTGATGTTGGTCTCAGATACAAAATAAACATTGACAAGCAGGCAATCCCACCAGTAGATACTGTTTAAACATCACCACCACACAACCCACTTTCTCCCTTGTACATTATTTGTACATTATCATTTCTATTATATTCTTGATATCTGTGATATCAAGACATAATTCAAGTGTCAAAAAGGACTGCACAGCTTTGCTCTCAACACATCTTCCAACAGCATATTCAGCCTAAACAACACTCACAACTAGCTTCTGTCATCCGTCACGTTTTTTAAAAAGTATTCTTCATTGTTTGCTCAATGGAGAAGTTCCTGACAGCACATTGCTCCTTCTGCTCGTCGGTCAGCAGCTGCGGAACGAATTTTGCTGTGACGTGATGAATGTCTAACTTTTCTGTTAAAATGAAATGACACAACCCCTCTGATATTCCACATTCATCTGCCACCTCCCGCACTGTTAATCGTTGATTTGAACAAATGACAGCTCAAACTTGTTCAATGGAACCGTCGTTAGTTGAGGTTGAAGGCCACCCCGAACGTGGATCGTCTTCGGTCGAAGTTCGACTGTCCTTGAATCTTCTTTACCACTCATAGGTCCTCGTACAACTCATACTTTCAAGACCAAACACCTTTTGCAACATCTCAAAAGTCTCAGTAAAAGTTTTTCCCAGTTTAAAACAAAATTTAAAGCGCACATGCTCTTTGGTTAAAGTCGACATTCTGAGGTATCGCTGAACGCAACAAACATACGTTTACATAAAGACATGCAGCACATGCATTGAACTAGATACACCAATGACTCACCTACCATTTCACAGATAAGAAAACCCTCTATCAGCCACAACTTGCATTATATTGATGCACATACCATTCGTGCGTAATACAAAAAGGTCCAAAACTTTTTGAACAGACCTCATATGTCCTGCAACCAAAATTCACAATCTGTATGCCTTTACCTCGTCCAGTAACTGTCGAAGTCGCTGAAGCTGAGCCTCCAATTGACGGTTGTGGTCCTCCCAGTATCTGCATGCGGGCCTCCAGGCGACCTTTGTGCTGGCGCAGCAACTTGGCTTCAGCCAGCATGTCACAATCAGGGGGTCTTGGACCACCATGCAGATGTGAAGAATCCTCAGGTGTTGAACCAGGCGTCTGCTTGGCTCGTAAGCGCTCATACTCTGCCTGGAGGGATGCATTTTCCTCCTCCAATTCACTGTAAAATTATAACCACAATAGTACTATAAAAAACTAAATGTAAGAAGAGCCTGTTACATAAAATGCGTGGGTGAGTATAAGTAAAGATCAGCTGAAAGGCATGTCATGACACAGACAGCAGGTTATACATGTTTTTATGGACTCTCAACAGTCAAAACTGTGTGCAGATTTTTCTGCTCACAAATTGAAACCTTCACATCTACCAAACACTGGACTTTAGTAATGTGAACAATACCAGGCCTCTGCCTCCATGTCATGGTCAGAGTCCATGTTACACTGTAGGTTCCCTCTCTCAATCATTATTCTCATCATCAGAAGTTACTGGAGATAACAGAATCTGTCGTATGGGTGCCCCAACATCATAAATGGATTCCATGCCCTTCATTAGGTGGATAGAGGTCAGAAAAGTCAAACACACCATATCTGAAGGCACTAGAAACACACACATACACACCCTTTGGCAATGAAAGATACAAATAAATTATATATCACTAATAACAGTTTGTAACATACCTTAGAACAAATAAGAAATAATATAGGTGTACTGTATGTTCTCTTAGGATCCCCTTCTGTCAAAAGGAGAAACATCAACCCAGAGGAAAATGATGCTCAGAAAGACCTCTGTCTTTTAATTTATGTAACAAGGCCCGACATGGAGAGCATTATGATGAAGATTTCAACATCCCAGAGGAGGAGGAGGAGGAGGAGGAGAAGAAGATAAGGGTGAGAACGAGGAGCCCTCAGATCTTCTGTCACTTATTTTATGAAACTCTCATCCCAGTTAACCCCAAAAATGAATTTTATGATTTCACTGACTAGCTCACATGAACTATAAAGCCAGTTCACATGGCAACATTTTGGGATGTGTTTCAAGAATACTGTGAAGACATTTTGTCAGAAAGTAGTAGATATGTCTTGCTATCTCTGTATGTACATACCGTATCATGGCTTCTAATTCCTCACGCTGTTCTTGGTCAATAGCAACCATAATCTGTACTGGACTGCGCGGCACTGGAACTGCATCACCTCCGTTCAGTGACTGACAGTATTGAGCAATCAGCTGGTGTTCGTCATCTCTGTAGTATAAACAATACAAGAACTCTGTGTTTGTTCATGTTCATAAAAGTAATAACAAAAGTATTACATAGAAAGAATGGCATATAGCATTACCAAAATGTCTAAATAAAGACTTTTTAATTCTGTGAAATACTTTTAATATACTGTACATGCAGCTGCAGCCACCAAGCTTATGTTATCTGATAAGTACATTCTGCAACAAAAATAACAAATCAAACAGTACGCTTAAAACCCCTCTTGCAAAATAAATACATGAATTACAGAGTAAATGCCATTTCTGTCACAGAAGCTTTTAAATTTACTATGGCAAATGCAGTACCTAATGCAGTAATAAAGAATTATTATGTGACATTTCAGGTTCTAATGGCAGTGACTATGAAGATTACTAGCTTCTGGGATGTGATGCCATGTAGTTAGTAGCACTGTACTGACATTTTTGAGAAACATGCTGCCTTTATCTCTGAAACATCAGTACCCCTCCACTACATCACATGGCATCTCACTCCAAAACGCGGTGATCTTCATGAACTATTTTATTTTATTCACACTTATTCAATGTGATGTATACAAATAAAGTATAAGGTCTCATATATCACACTGACCTTTTTGGAACAACAACTGCCCCCATATTTACCTCTGTGTAAAATCTTTCTAACTTCTGTACGTTACTGTTCGTTTAAGTGATACATACGAGTCAGGGGTGGAATTACTCCTGGTGCGCAATTCCACCTCTGCAAGCCGCGATGCGTACATTTCTAGCCGTGAATGCATGTCCTGGCTGAGAGTAGAGTGCTGAGGGGAAGGAGCAGGACTTTCCAGGGCGTCTCCTTCTAGCACCGTCTGCACAGGCAAGTAGCCCACTCGAGGATGCTTCTTAAAGTAACGTTTTGACTTGAACTTGTTGCGGAGTGCTCGTGTGAAGTCTCTGACATCTTCACCAGAAGTCGTCTTTGTGAAAGTAAAACATGAAAGCACACAGTCATTACAATGAACATTAACAACAGATCTTATGTCAAATTGTGAAACTTACAATGTACAGTATGGCAGCTTGATTACATTGCACACAGTGCTATGAGTATATTAGAAACCTTCAATGCAAATCTGTTTTCAGCACATAACACTGTAGGCATCCTGTTGGTTATGTGAAACATGCAGAGTAAAACCCTGATTTTATGTTTTTGTGGGGGCCACCTAAAATGGCATAAAATCTGGGAAACATGGTTCTGGTGGACATTTTGATGGGACCATACAAAAAGAGCAGAAAATCACAGAACACACAGAATGCGGAAACATAAAATTGGGATTTTACTGTGAATGTGGAAATTAAACAAATCTCAACCTCTTCTAGCGTTACACATAAACAAGTTCTCAGAGAAAACCACGGAGTCGTTCAATAAATGAATAAATATGAGTAAATAAGTACAGACATAATTTTAGTGAATTACAATATCAAGCACACCTTGATGTCAGATGCTGATACATTTTAAAACACAGTTAGGTGACAGATAAAATTTCTCCTCTAAAAGCAGGAGGTTTTAATGACAGTATTATGACTGCTAAAAAAAAATACAGTCATGCATTGCAAGAGCCCTTATTAAAGACCTCTCTTAGAACAAAGCCATCTGTCCTCACTACAGCATTTAATAAACAACCGATAAACAACACGTTTAACTTACGGCTGTGCAGTATTCTTGCATAGGGTGAGTAAGTTTATGGTTCTTTGCTTTCCTGCCTGAGAAGAAACAGTTCTGACACATGTCGAAGTTAAAACACTTCAAGCAGCGATACCTAAAATGTAAAACAATGAACACCATTAAATACCTGATGCATTCAAAAAGGTGCTTGCACGTTACAAATTAACCTCATGCAGCACCTAGGCAGTTTTTAGAGAAAATAAAGACAGTGATATGTACATATTTTCCCTTTTAACAATACAAATTTAGCAAAAGTACATTTAAATTATGCAGTAAAGTACCTATAATTAAATAATACTTGTATCTGCGTCATTTTTACTGAGTTCTGATAAAACACTTCCTTCTGAATCACGTTAATACACTGCATGTGCCTGTCCGCCCATCATTTAATGAGTTCCATTTTCAGACATCAATAACATCAGTATTTTTTTTCTTCCCCCCCCCCCCCAACGGCTCGACAGCCCTATATGGGCCTGGGCCTCCTCGTTTCATCGAGGTTTCATGATCACACACATTTGAGACTCACCACAGTCGGTAGGACTCCTCTGGACGAGGGACCAGCTCGTCGCAGAGACCTCTACCTGACAACACACAACACTCACAAGAGACAGACATCCATGCCCCCGGTGGGATTCGAACCCACGATCCTAGTAAGCGAGCGGCCGAAGACCCACGCCTTAGACCGCACGGCCACTAGGATCGGCAACATCAGTATTACAGACCCTATATAAATGGAGGTTATGAAATTTGAACACAGTATGAGGAAGCCTTGAAATTTTCCAAATAACATGGTGTCGTGAACAATATCAACAAACTTCTGAGGTATGAACAACACTAGGGACTTCAGTTTTGAACAGTGATAACTTTTCAGAAATTCGGCTTTTTAGAGGAACATTTCAGACAAACAGAAAACAATACCACGACACTAGGACTAAATATTTTGACTTCTAGTAAACTGTCAAATCTATGAACTTATGAAATATGTATATCACTTCCTGTGTTGTGCCAAATATAAACCCACAAAAGTGGCACGGGTTCAAGTCACAAAATGCCATCACTTCTTTCTTTCACATGAATTCATGACACAAAACTTCAAATTACATTTGCGCATGTACTGTGAAACCGTGTGACATCTTGAAAGTAACGAATGCCTTGGTAAACTCCATGTACTATGTCACGGAGTACACCATTTGCAGTCTTCTTAAACACTGGAAGACAGACAAATGTATAATGAACTGAATGGTGCTAAATGTGATACATCATTATCAGCACCCTACAGAATATTATTTTTGCTATATAAACAATCCCATACCTGAACCCCACTATAGGGTACTCCTTGCAGATGTTGCATTTGGCCTGATGTTTTGCTGTCTCTGCAGCTGAAAGCCTATGAAGGACTGGCAGCCACACCATGCTCTGTGGCTCCTGCTGCAGCCAGTTCAGGAAGTGAATTGCCTGCACAATGAACACCATAAGGACACTGTAACTGGTAGGCTACATACAGTAAGTGTAATATGACTTTACTGCATGGTAGTCAAGCATGGGCCATCAAAAGAGAGAGATTAATGTCAAATGAAAAAATAACATAAAGTTATCCTATGCATGAAGGGGGGAGTGGATGTACATCCCCACCAATTCTTAACCTCAGCACTAGAGGGAAGTGAGTGGCCTACTTCACGTCATAGCCACTTTACCCCCAGGGAAGAAGCCCCTGTTATCCACTACACATGAGGATGGGTAGACCCCACAGGCAGTCTGGACATTATGGAAAAGAGAAAAATCTCTTACCTCTCTGGGAATCAAATGATAATTTCTCAGTAGTCCAGACCACAGCCTAGCATAAAACTATGCTATCCTGGCTTCCAAGGACTAACTTATAAAGAATATAATTATAATTCCAAAAAGTGGAAATATTAACTTCTATTGTGCTTAAATGATATTCACCTCTATGGAAGTTTTATCTTTCCCCGCTTTTTCGAAACAGCTGCGAACTGAGGGTTCTATATTTGAGCCTCCAAAAGCTGCTACTTCACCAAGCTGGCGGGGCACCTGAATGCAGTCATGCAAAAGCAGTCCCAATTTGCGCTGGTCCACTAAACGATTGGGATCCGCAATGAGCCGGAATAAATCTAGAAACCATGCCGTTTCAAATTACAATAGGAATGCCATATACGTCATCAGAGTTCACACATAAGTAATCCCATTTTTGAAGTGCTACACAGTTGAGGTATACTATACTCACATCTGTACTTTTCTTCCAGATGTCCTTTGCAGAGTAAGACTAGTCCAACTTTGAAAGACAAAACTCGAATTTGTCCTGTGCGTTGACTGAAAGGAAATAAGATGAAAGACATAAAGAGTTATGAAGAGAAATACAAAGTAGTTCACAGAGAAATGGTCTTTCTTTTATAAAGAATGCAACTGGCTCACCTGTCATAAACATTGAGCAGCCAGTTTATGGCGAGGTCCAGGCAGAGTGGCACATTAACAAGGCTGGGATTATCAGCCGCAATCAGTTCATAGAGGGAAGTGAGCACAGTCACCATATCAGGAACATCAATCAACTTGTCATTCTGCGCTCGCAAACCGTGAGAGTCAAATGACTCTAGGGCAGCTGACAGACCGAGGAGATCCACTAGAAATAGAAATAGCAGAACAATAGCAACAATCAGTAGTTCAAAGTATGATTCAGTTAAGCAAAAAACTTCATGCTAAATATGCCTCTGTTATCTCTGGCTACACTTACAGCATTTACCCATCAATATTAATTTAACTTGTTTACAATCTCAAGTGATTTCTGTAACACAAAATAATTAAAATGTCATTTTATTTAAATTACTAGGCATGTGCCCAGCATAACGGGCTGCTATAATATCTTTGTACTACCACACAGATTCTATTATTCAACATTTCCTTATTCTCAGAGCCACACATTAATTTCATATCTCAGATTGCTGTTTCCTAATCATACAATGGTGCATTATATGCTTGCTGCTCATCTGCTTCTTCAGCTTCAGCTGTACTTCACAGACAACATACAACATTACATGTCTTATATGTTAGATATTCAACTGTCTCTTTGGCCTCAGAAGTCACATCACACAGAACATATCCTGTCATAAACAGAGCAAACATTGTGCGACATTCTCACCTACCAGACAACGCAGCAACTATTGTAACAATGGCAACAGGATTGTGATACCACTGGTTTCCATCATATGGTCATGGTGACAATGTCTTAAATATTTAAACAAGACAGGTAATGTACATATAACATAACACTGAGGAGCATTTGGATCTTTGCATCCTGGGCTCTTCTCGGATGGTAATACCACTCAGTCCACAAGGGTCACACTTTTTGTTGCTCACATTCTGTACATATATTAGAGAACATCATTGCTATTATAGGGTATGCTGCTATATTACTTTGAAAAACTTATTATTTATGTGTCTATACTGATGTTACATTGTTACATTTATTGGTCACACATAACCTCAAAATTTCAGCCCGATGGAATGTTTTGTAATGTACATTCATAATACATCTACATACAAAATTTCATATTTCTAGATATATGCAATGAATATTAAATAGTATGATTGTATGACAACCCATACAGTGAAAGCCATAATTTACTTCTGGGCATAAACAATATTTTGTCTGTATTTTCTACACTTTTCATATGAATTGGATAAACTTCGGCACATATTTACTCATAATGCCACTGAGCATTTGTAAGCTTCATAAGAATCTTCTTAGTGCATATCATGCTTTACCTGGGCACAAAACAGGGGTTCTATCTGCACTTTCTGCATGTTATGTTAGGGGAAAAAAATTCTTGATCATTGTGATAACAATGTAAAGCACTTTAACAATCCAATAAGGTAATAATGCATTTCATGGCTACTGTTGTATCTGCTCTTGCATCTGGACATTAGGACAATGGAGGAAATATATGTCATAAGTTTCTGAATGTCACATAACACATTTTAGAATTTTCCAGAGATGCTGAAATTTAGTATTCAAGATCTGCACATACTGCTGTTGAGCATTCATAAGTTTCAAGAAAATAAATGTGGCGACTGCCATATTTTTCTCAGGGGCATAAATGAATTTATATGCGTCATTTCCACATTTCTTGACTGACTAAGGTGCAATTTGGTATTGCAAATCTAAACATAATGATGGTATGGAATTATGAGTTTCATGAATCTATGTTCACTAAAAGCAACACTTTACTTAAGTACATAAATTAACGTACTATTATATTTCTTGACTGATTTAGGTGCAGTCTGGTATTTGGATCTAAACATAATGCTGGTAAACAAATATGAGTTTTATGAAAATCCATTCAATAGAACCCATACTTTATGTAATTCATTATTAACTAATTAATGTGGCAGCACTAGTGACAAATATAAAGCAAATCTGGTACCCATCATATACTTACAACATAATCGTTTCTGCACTGTTCGTAGTTTCATAGCTGTTCTGTATGCTGAGAAGCGAACTTCATTGAGGTCAGAGAGAGAATTCATTAGCTCAATCATCTTGGGATGATCCCAATGTGTAGTTTCCAACTGATGACTGCAACAGATATCACACACAACTATAACCAAAACAGAAACTAACTTAGGTTGCGGTTTTATACTAGGCCATCCCATGTGCAGGTAAATGTATCAGCCAGACACACTGCTAATAAACTTGCTTCTCTGGTGCTTAATTTTATGTTTCCATTAGCATCTCAGACCATGTAATGTCAAATGGTAGAATGACTGACAAATTGTAAATTGGAAAGGAGTGGGAAAGAAACAGTTCTGGCCAAATTGGTGTACTTTCCTGGCATTTTTCTGGAGCGACTGAGGAAAGCTAAAGAAGACCTCGGTTAGTATAGATAGTGTCTCATCCGAGACTTGAGTCATGCACCCCCTAAATAAAAGTTTGGCATTACTGTTACATGAACCTGCTTGGTACAGTGAAGCTGTGAGGAAAGCTGCAAACTAGTAAAATGTAATTAAGAAGAATTCATGATGAAATTGGGAGAATGAAAGACACAGCCAAATTTTCTGGGATAAAGTGTATCAACCCTTCCCATGTCATATCTGATATTACCTTACTTGAGACTTTCTCTTGCATGTCATGTCTGCAAGCACATTCCTGCCTCTGTGTGTGTCTGTATGACACCATTTATTGATGATATTCTCACTTCAGTTCCTGTAGATTATACTAGAAAGCAGCAGTAGCCCTCTTACTGTGCTAGACTATAAGTAAGGGGAGGGGGTAAAGAAATATACAACTATTCAAAATTAAAAATTTTAGGGGAAAAATAAAGAGGACATAGTGATTTTGGTAAATTTTTGTGCTGAGGTGAGGGTCAAAACTTAACATACCTGTTTATGAACACTGACAGCTCAGGAAGTGGCTGTTTTCAGATGTAAGACCAGAGTTCAATTGGTAAGGGGATTTGATTTATATCTCTGCTCCATGTCCAGCTTCTACCTAATAGGTACCTGAGTACCTCTTCCTGGAGTTTAAGGCTGTTATTCAGTGAAGCTGACCACCAGAGCCATGATGGTCTATGTCTAGGTGTAAGCTATTACAACAGTGAGTATTCCATTAAATTTTAGGCCATGTTTATAAATACAGTAGCCTAACCTAATGCCACAAATAGTCACAGTTTCATATAATGCATGACTCTCTGGTTTATAGCTCTTCAGTTCAAATGTGCAAGAAGAAGCAGGAGAAATGAGGCTTAAATGTAAGATCTATGGATTGACAGTACAGTCATAAAGGAAGCCATGTGCTGCTGCATTGTAGTATCAACAGTCAGAATACAACATTAACCCTCCAATGCCAGCCTTGGTGTACTGCACATTTTTAAATTCCTCACATGTCACTGGCCTCAGTGCACTATACTGACTTATGCAATAGTTCATGCAAATGCTCTCTCATGAACAGTTTCACAGATATTGTAATGTCATTGCTACACATGACAAGATGAAAGTCTGAGTTTTATACTGATACAAAATAGGAGTACATTTGATAACTCAAGTTACAATGCCTTCTCAGGCTAGTGACATCTAAATAATTTTTCAGGAAATATATATACAGAATGTAATTTCTGCACAATGCAGGATTGAAGATCTTCTGTATTTTATCATGAAAGGAATCTTATTCTTCAGTATTGCTATGCAGGGCTAGGTTTATGCTGCTGCCTTGCAATGATTATTAGGTCTATTTTAAGTCTTTACCCAGATTGAAAATCAGAGCTTCTAAGCTATCAGTTGGTATATACATTGACAAATATCAATTCTGATGCTATTCTCCCCTACATTTTTTGTTGGCATAGGCTACTCCCTGCATTTACACAAGACATCCTTTTTAGTCTGTCCATGGTGACATGTCTCTGCTTAGATGGCACAGTTTAGTAGATAAGGTTTTGCTCTTGGTGTTGGTATATATGTATGTCAATTGAAGCATTATTCATTCACTTTATTGGTGCATGGTCCTGTTCACAGAAAGTTATCTGCTCTGTCTATTATTCTTTCCATACCATAAACCTTCCATTGAAAGAAGCCCCATGTGCTTGTAGACAAAACATAAATGTCCATTTTGCATAGAAAGGGTCTTTAAACTTCTCTAGATAAGTTTGCACATTCCAAACAGTGTCGCGCTTTTTAGCTTGGAGTGACTTCACAAAATCATTTACAACGGATTTTGGCATCCCGTTTTTAAGGATACTAAAATATGTATTTCATGTATTGGTAATTTTACTTTCTATACACGGGGCTGTGCATTCGAAGAATTTAAAATTTTTAAACGCCATTTGGTGTATAAGTACGGCATCCACAAACAAAATCTGAATTAGCAGGAACTTTTGAACGTTCTGAATAATTTAAATGAGTGCCTAATTTGTGACAAGAACAAAAATGACAAGCCCAGATGACAGAGGAGGTGTGTCCCTTGAATAAAACATGAAAGGGAGAAAGATACGAGTTTGTTGCCTACAGTGCAATTTTGGAAAGTACTTTGCAGCTTAATTTTTGTTAGCAGTGTACATAACACCTTGGCTGTGTGTGTCCTTTTCTTGAAGATGAATATCAGGAGAGCCAGAGTGCTGTGAAATCTGAATCCAAGTTCCAAGCATATAGGCTGCTATTGTATCATATGTGAATGTGAGAGTGCACTGCTGTGAAGCTTGAATTTATAATACTGTGAGTTTCCTATAAACAGGCTGATAGTGTGCCTTGCATAAATGCTAGAGTAGAGTGGCAAGATGCTTAAAATGAAATGAATGTGAGTTTGTGGAAACAAGCTGTTAGTGCACTTTTTATATTGCAAGTTCTGCAGCAAAGAAATTAAAGTGTGGCATTTACAATCAAACTCTGCATTCCTTTCTGAAGGCACTACAAAGTTTATGCTTTCAAATTCTGTACTAATTTGATGTTACAGCAATTTAGTGAAGTACTGCATTTATTGACAAACTGTGTAAAATCCACAAGTGAAATATTTTTATAAGAACTTATATATTTTTTTGGTAACACTATCAATCTTTTGCTTTTAAAATCTGTATTTCTTCATATGTAGAGCATTTTCAGTACAGTACTCTAGACCCTCGAATAAACAGACTAATAAATAGGGGAGAGGGTGGTCCGATAATGCCAATTATCTGGTACTTCCGAATTATGTGTGTGTGTGTGTATATCTAGACTACAAAGTCACCAAAATGGTAATACAGTACTGTATATATAACACTAACGCACACACAACTGTACATAAATATAATTAACCTTGTAGTGAATGTTACTTGGAATTTAATAAATTTCAGATAAACATAATAAATCCATGATCCAGGTTATGAAAACAGCAATAAACTACCACCTCCATGTGAGTGTCAGCAAAGACAGAGTGCGCATCCATGTCCACCATGTAGCAGTCGCTTCACTAATTAACAGTCAAGACCACTAATTTCACATATTCCTATTGCTGACAAAAATTTTGGAAACAACAGATTTCGTCCGTTATTTCTGAAATCTGTACATAAGAGGTCTTTTAATTCGAGAGTCTACAGTACTGCACATTTGCGGGAAAATATTTAAATCTCCTCCATCTGTAGAGTAATGTCCTTACTAAGTGTCCTCCGTCATCAAAGGGTAAAGGAAGAGTGTAGCATTTGAGGTTTTCATAGGGGTGAAGATGGGGGCTGTAGTATTCTGGGTTATGACACCGTACAATCTGGCATGTCATCAGCAACATTTCAGAGGTACCTGCTACCCTATATCTGCAGGACAAAAGAGAATTCCACCTTGAAGATGGAGGCAGCAAGTTTATCCTCGATGATGGCAATCATTTACAGGGTGCCATAACCCAGACGACCACGATACAAATTACAGAAGAGGTCCAGCAACATACTTAATGTAATAAGGCACTTTATTTGCAGTGATAGCACGTTCCCATGGTTGTTCGACAGACGCTGACAGGAAGCCCTGGTTTGGTGGGGATCCCTCCTTTCCAAAATCACTGAGTTGCTTGTAGCGGTCATCCACAGCAATCTGAAGGACCTTCCACCTGAGGCAAGAAGCAGGTCAGAAATATGGCTAGATACATCTATTTATAAATTAAAGGCTTAATTATCCACACAGTAAAATAAGCATGTAATCTTCTTATAATAAAACAGATCACTGCATGATATGAAAAGAATATCACAAAAAGTAGTGAAATCTTTGCGTTTCAATTACTGATTCATTAGATGAACATAGCTTTTTATGGGGTTTAAAAAAGCTTCTGCACTAACAAAATAAATTATCAGAGGTATGAAAAACACAAAATAATGTAATTACATTCTTTGAAGCAGCACCCTTGCAGACTTCAGCAGTAGTTAAGTCATGATTTTTATTAATCTCATTTTTACTTTCAAACCATTGGACATTCAGAGCCACTTACAGCTACTGAAGCATGCAAGAACTTTTTGTGTATGACTGACAGTTTAACATACCTTGTATTGAGATCTTCTAATCGATTCAGGTTGATATGTGAAACTAAAACATTGTTGGAAGTAAATAAAGCCGTTTGGTCATTAACATCTTCTATTGTTCTCTGTATTGGCCCCAGTCTTTCACCAAATTTCTGTAAACAGACAAGACCAGCATTTTTAATTGTCACTCACATCAATTAAAATCATTCTATATATTTTAACATAAATACTCTATCACAATTAACTGCAACAAGAAGTGTCCTTCTGGAGTAGCTAAGAGTAACTGCCAATCAAGCAACACCCTCCCACTTCTATGGTGAATTACCACGATCACATGAGCCTGTAAATGCATTATACTGCACCATAATTTGTACACCACAAGTACCCAAAAGAATATAATTACTTTTTATTTACAGTCAAATTGATTATTTATTATTCATGCATCCTCAGTTGTATCCTACTTTAAATTCTGGCCTAGCAGTTAAGCAGATGTAGCCACGAAACACCCATCTGGAATCAGATGAATAATACAGTGACAAACAAACTGTTACAAAATAAAGCTGCATGAAGACTGGTGATAAAACAGCACATAAAATGATTCTGGCAAAGAGAAGTAAATTTAAAGCTACCCAAACAGCAGTTTGTTCAAGATTTTATTTAATGCTTGAAATGGTACAAGTCTTGAATAATATCTCTGTGGCCAACAGAGGTCCCAATTATTGCAGCCACAAGCATCACTGAAGATTACAATCTACGGGGAAGTGATGCCATGTAGTTTGATAGATCTAACTAAACTGACAGTTGTAAATAGCGGTTTAACCCTTTCACTGTTGAGTATTTATGCAGCCACCCTGTCATGTCATGCACAAATATTTTCAGAATATTAAACAGAATTAATGGTAAGTTTTACGGACGGATTTCGTGGTACTTAATCACAAGCTGTTGGAACAGAACATGAAGAAATGATAGGGAAAATGTGATACAACAGATAACAAAAAATAATTGCACGTAGATGTCAGGAGTAATCAGAAAATATGTTAATATTTACATTGTGACAATGAAATGGTTAAGACAATACTGTAAGGTGAAAGCACCATGCTGTGCTGATATACAGAGCCATGGCATCCTAGCACTAAGTAGCAAAGAGTGGAAAGCTTGACACTCCAACCAATTTTACCCTAAAGGAACAAGGCCCTGATACCCAACCAAATGCCCTAAATATTATTTTAACCTCTGGCAGATGCTGACTGACAGTATGCCACAGGCGAAGAACAGCAGGATTCAGTGACAAAAATTGGCACAATCAGGGCTTGGTAACTGATGCAGAAACAGAATGCACCAGATTAGATCAATTCTTCCCAGACTATTATTCCAAGGATCAACACATTTAAAATCTCCCTTAAAGTCACTTCCCTCACTACAGACATGACCTTGTCACATTCTTCCATAAACAATTTATATTCTGAAATCAAAAGAAGTTAATGTAATTCAACAAGTGGAAGTGAAAAAAAAAATCATGTCTTCCAGGATGTAATGCCGTGCAGTTCAGTAGGCAGATTCCAATGTTTGGAAGGCATCTTCTACCTCCACTTTCAGCATAAACATGTAATCTGAGTGAGGAACAGATACACAGAGTCAGAGCTCACGGATGAACCAATGGCACATAAGGGGACATAAGAGAAACCACTTCTTCCACATCTGTACCAATTTTTCCAAGCTCCATTTACTCTTAAACCCTGAAAATGAAGCAGCAGGTTCCTCTCAAATGTTAGTACCTATCTACTAAGCTAAACATCCCAGAAGACAGCAATATCCACAGACATGGCAGTAAGAAGTACAAAACTCACAGACTACAAAAACATATTTTATTAACAAAGCAGAGCAGAACAGAACAGAAATTAATGTAATAGAACAGGAACAGAACAGAACTGAATGTAATGGAACAGGAACAGAACAAACCAAAACACAATTATGGCAGTTTTCCTGAAAGGAATATTGGCACCTAACACAAATTTCCATTGTGCATTTTGTATAGTAGATCAGTTCCCAAACTACAGTTCTGTAATCACTGCATTAAATGCACTATAGCTAGTGACACAGGTGGTAACAGAGGACTAAGCAGCAGTGTATGTGATACAACAGGTTCTGCACATGGGCCCTAATGAAGACAGAGAAGATGTGGGGATTAGGCTGGACTCAAGGAATAGTTTATGAGGCCTGCGGGTTTTGTGGTGAAATACTTGAGGAGTTGGGGGCAATGCTTTGGAGAGAATATTTTAAATACTCTCTGATGAAGTAATATGCGTCTGTGAAGTGATGTGTAACAGTTGGGGGGACAGCCCATTTGATCATCAATGATCAAAAAGTATCTGTGAGACTTTTAAGGGGAGACACTCATCACTTAAATTCCAGGTTTTAATCATAGCTCAAATTATTGGATCAACTAAATCTAGGTCAATGAGACCTCCATTTTAAGGCATTTAAAACTGGAATAAAGATCTGAAACTTTGTATACACATGACTATATCAAAGGCCAAGAGTTAGCAGCCCCAGAAACTGAAAACACATAGAACGTGGGAAAAGTTTAAATTCCTGTGCCTTCTGTTTTCAAAATTATTATATAAATCTTGAAGTTCATAAAAGTAAGTTGGAGAAAAGGTGGTAAATGAAAAAAATGTTTCTTCTCAAGACCCTGCTCCTGAAATATTATGCACACAATTACATTTTTAAATATTAGCTGCAGGGTGCCAAAAACGTTGTCTGCCTGTATGCATGTAACAACTCGAGCATCAATGAAAGCATTTTAATCAAATCTATTAAATTTTCTGTACTAGTTGCAGGGTACCTAAAAATCTGCAAGCTTGTATGCATGTAAAAACTCCAGCACCACCACAGAATGCTTTCTTATCAAATATGACTTCAGTTTGACTGCAAATAATTGACAAATCACAATATCGTTAAAACAGGATCAACATAATGAACACACCCTACACACATTTTTGAGAACATCTTGAGGAAAATTTAATACATATTTATTGCAACAAAACGAGCACTGCACAAAAGTTGCAGAGAAAAATGAAAGGTACTATGATCCTGCATATTTTTCATAAGTCCTATGGTTTCTAGGATGATTAAACAAGCACTCTTATGCTATGCACGTTTCCTAACTTGTGTATATTCAACAGTGTAGTCTCCATGCCACAATTAGGAAATTCTGATTACTTCCAGATTGACAAGGAAAGCAGCCCTATCACAGCCAAAAATGAGTACATCTGTTGGTGTGATATATGGTGAAGTAGCCACTGATGTAAGCAAAGCTGCCAGGAACTGCACAAAATGGGCAAACTGTTGTTAACTCGTTTCTGTAAAGTATAATTCATGTACAAAAAATACATGTTTCAATGAGATTCATTTACATGTGCCATAAAATATGTTTTATCGATTTACATATTTCTGTGTCAGGTTAAACTTTCATTAACAAGTACTACGGTACATACGTCAGCATAAAATAAAATTGTATTAAATATTGCAATGATTTACTGACACCCACATCCTAAGGAAGCCATCTATTGACCATCAGATAAACTAAAGAAACAAATGTTCAGTGCTATCATATCAAGAAGTTTCAACTATTCCAATTTAATTGATGAATGTTAAGTTGGAAGTTCACAGGTATGAATGAATTGATACACGGTGTAGGATTTTGCTACAGGGTCAGTTACCTCATTTCCATAGAATACAATGTGGTCCTGTAACATTGGGTTGCTAAAACGTTCATGATGAAAGTTAATGTAATTTTGCCTTATCCCATATAATATAATATATGTTTCAAACAACTGATCAACCTAGGGCTATTTAAATAAGTACTTCTACTGTATAGGTTATGTAGCATCAAATCGTAGGGTTGTAAATGACAAACTACGAGTAAAAGACGTTGAAGTAGTCATGCCTCTTTAAAGTATGTACTGCGTCATCACTTGTCTGGAGGCACTCAGAGAAAAACCACGAAACCCTGTCATAACATGTAATCTGTGGCCTGGGAACTATAAATACAAAGCATACTTGCTACCCTTTCGACCATGACGTTCAGTTGTTGCATAAGACAAGCATCTGGCCGTACCTGAAGTTGTTCCAGCATTTCACCAACTTCTGCTACGTCATTTGGGCTTTGCCAACTATTCTTGATGGCCTCAGCTGCTGATATGCGACTGGATAGGTCCTCCAGATTCTGCTGGAATATGCGCATTTTCTGGAAACAAATAGAAATTCTACATAAAACACAAGAACAAGGTACAGAGGATGATTCATTTTGATGAGGTAAGCAATATTATTAAAAGCAACAATTCTGTACTTAAGCATTTCATGCTAAACAGAGACATTTTTATTGCCAGAGTGCTCGGCGGACGACATCGTTATTGACTGGCGAATGACGATGCTGCCGGCTCTGCAGTGGTCAGTCCGATGACAACAAATATGCTCTGTATATACAAACTGATTTCTTAACGAATCTGTTAAATCTGGGACAAGGCACGGAAAAATTCTGAGGTATTCTGTTGTCCTGTTCACATCTTTCAGGGGTATGACGAGATATTACTTTCAAGTAGGCCGTGACCACGGAAGTTACTTCCCATCTTGTGGCATGTGGCCAGAAAGGAGAACCTGTCTTTCCGGTGTAATATAATGTACCGTAAATAGACGGAAGTTCAAGACACGGCATGACTGTTATTCTGCCTTATCCGAAGAATATGCTTACAGAATCTATCCCTCCGAATTATAACAGTCTGGACGCACAACCACAAATTGTCCTCAATAGAATGCTCACTGGTAAGATTTTAACTGTTCACATAATTTTATTTCTTGAACACCAAATTTGTAACATTACAACCATTATACACTAATAAATGTGCGACTGAGATCTCAATCCAGTGGCACAGTTTTAATGTAACTGCAATTTGTTTACATTTTTGTAATGCCAAATGGCCTGAAGATGACCGTTTCGGTCGAAATAGCCCTGCGTGTTCCGACGAATTGATACTAAGTGTTAATAAAGTTGTGAAGACGGTAATTAAGCACTTCTTTAATATCATAAAACACAACGGGATGACTAACATTAAATTCAGAGTGGAGGCAGAGCTCCACTCGTTTTTAAACCCGGCACTAGATGGAGGCGAGTGGTCAGCTTCACTCCCTGGCCGCTTTATTCCCAGGGAACGCGCCTATGGTACTCACTGACACATCTTACATTTTCACGTTTTATGTGTTCTTTACATGGAGCCGGGATTGCGTAGTCGGTAGAGTGACTAGGGTACGGGCTGGACGGTCCGGGTTTCGAGTCGGCTCCGTAGGATACATCTGCGACATACCGACACAACCAGGAGAACAGCTACTGTGGGGCGACTGGTGTGGCCGCCCCGGGCAGCAGAGTCCAAGGGGCGGCAAAATGAATATTTTAAATAAAAAAAAATGATTTTCTGCGCTCAACAAATTTTAAATTACTGAGACATAAAAAAGAAAATTCAACAAATAATTACGATTTTTGTAAAAGTTCGTAATTTCTATGGCGGCCATTGTTATTGCTAGCCCCGGGCGTCAAATACCTAGCTACGCCACTGGACACAACTCTCCATCGCATGACAGTGAGGGAAGGCCAAGGAAATATGGTGTTGAACCACAAATCGAATCGCGATCTTTCAACGGATTGATCGCACGCATGTGCCTGATCACTGGCTTTTATGTGGCCGAATTCCAAGTACAATGCCACCCTTTGGATTCTGGGTAACGTGGTGCACTATATACGACACAGTCATCCTTCCTTGACGACAATAGATTGTACAGATCTCCCGCGCCGACCCCGTTGGAAAAAGTACCAATGGCACAAACAACTACTCACATATGGGAACTATCTGATGCAAGGTATCTGTACTCATCATCAATTATTATTCGGGTGATAAAATCAAGAAGAATGGGGTGGGCGGGGCATGTAGCACGTATGGAGGAGGGGAGAGGTGCATACAGGATTTTGGTGGGGGGACCCGAGGGAAGGAGACCACTTGGAAGACCCAGGCGTAGATGGGAGGATAATATTAAAATGGATCTTCAAGAAGTGGGATGAGGGGCATGGACTGGATTGATATGGCTCAGGATAGGAACAGGTGGAGGGCTCTTGTGAATGCGGTAATGAACCTTCGGGTTCCATAAAATTCGGGGAATTTCTTGACTAGCTGAGGACCTGTTAGCTTCTTACGAAGGACTCTGCTCCATGGAGTTAGTTAGTTAGCTGAGGACCTGTTAGCTTCTTACGAAGGACTCTGCTCCATGGAGTTAGTTATGGTAGCTGAAACACCCACTAGAGCAGGTGTGTCGAGCAGACCAGATAGTGCTAGGGGGCAACTCTCAGCTGATCGGAACCTCGCTCGGAGATAGTGCTGCCGACGGCGACAAGGATGCCTCTATGATGAATATCCAGCATCAGTCCACCGGATCACCCTTCAATGTACTGCAGACTAACATCCAACACTAATTTTAAAGTTCTGTTGTTTGTCATGTAACCGGGTTAGTTCTTTTGAATAAATACGTCTGATATTCTAAAAAAACCGGCATGGGCACCAAATTTGTCTCTTCTCCAAATCGTCAAGATCAACTGTTGGGCTCACCTAGCCTCCTATTCAGTGGGAACAGGGGGTATGGCGGTCAGGGCGTGATGTACCTCTACTCCTCCCATATGCCTCCATGACGTACACAGGAACAAACTTACGTTTTTGTGTGTTCTTTACATATGGGAGCATGCCAGGCATGAGACAACCCCGGGACCAACTCCTGAAACCAAGGTTGACTGATACGGCAGAGCTAGAGACGCATACTGCAGTGTTTTGCTACAGTATTTGCAGGGCTTTAAACATTAAGCATTCGGAGTTGAGCTCTCTGCATAATGATGTGTTTGTCTGAACACTGCTAATAACGAATCCTCCATTTTGTTAACTGCCTTTCAGATTTCGCTATTTAACCAGCTGTTGACAGAATAATAAAACACTGCAGCCATATACCGAACAGCACTTCTAATACTTACATATCCTGAAACACCTTAATTGGTGAAATGGGGCAAAACAAACTCCGACGACCTGTATTGTGGCTGTGGAGAGGTACAAGATATGGGACATCTCCTGTCATGCAGGGACTGCCCCCAGAAATGTACCCTCGAGGATTTATGGCTTGCAAATAAAAAAAGATTTGACGTAGCCCAATATTGGGCAAAAAATCTTTAATTTAATGGTCCGGACACGATCAAGAAAGAAAGAAGACCTTAATTTCAGGCCTCCGCCGCAATGTTGATGAGATCTGCGCTCCTCTGGGATATTAGGCGTCGTCGTGTGGTAATTGTTTACCGACGTTTCGGGACAACGTATAGGTCCCATCTGCACGCGTCAAGACTCCGAGAAGATGCGACCGATACGTTGTCCCGAAACGTCGGTAAACAATTACCACACGACGCCGCGTCATATCCCAGAAGAGCGCAGATATCGCCCTGAAACACTTTTTTTAACTACGACATACAGGCTTTAAAATTGCTCACTCCGTGCTCTGTCTTGATCAACATAGTAATTTATTACACCAACCAAATGCGCTCTAATATTCACACATAAGTGTTATACATAAAGCTGTGACATGTTTCGGTGCTACTGCACCATCCTCAGGGAGCACAGGCTGCCCAAATCTACAACCAGCCGCCACTGACGGCACTATTTGTATGGTTCCACAATCTGTTGTAGTAAAAGTAACGTAAAGTTCTCCCTAGAACAGGCCATGAAGGCCCACAGGGGGGAGTAGAGGTATAGCTCTACTCTTTCTTTAACCTCGGCGCTAGATGGGGGGTGGGTGGTCAACGCCACGCCCCGGCCGCTTTACCCCCGGGAAAGAGACCCGGTACCCATTGTACAGGAGGCTGGGTAGGCCACAGGGCAATATGTTGTAGGCTGCGTTGTGTAATATCTCCATCGCATAAAAGATACAGCCTGTATTTTAAAATACAGGGCATACACAAAACAATGGTGCGGTTTCAATAGTATTCACTATTGAAACCGCACCATTCTTTTGTGTATGCCCTGTATATACAGTTAAAACAAGATTAAAACATCCCAAACATATTATATTCTTCATGGTGGAAACACTAGAAATTTCTACCATCAACAATATGAGTATATCTGTGGTCTTCTGGGTAATTACACGGCGTCGTGTGGTAATTATTTACCGACGTTTCGGGACAACGTATCGGTCCCATCTTACATCCTACTCGGAAATCTTGACCCGTGAAGATGGGACAGATACGTTGTCCCGAAACGTCGGTAAATAATTACCACACGACGCCGTGTAATTACCCAGAAGACCACAGATTACATCAATATCGCGGCGGAAGCCTGAAATCAAAATATGAGTATAGTCTGTTAAAAAGCATATTTATCCTGTATGGAATATTTTAATCTTGTTTTAACTGTATGTATTTTAAAATAGAGGGTGTATCTTTTATGCGCTAGAGGTATTACACAACGCAGCCTACAGCAGATTGTGGAACCATACAAATAGTGTGCGTCAGTGACGGTTGGTTGTAGATTTGGGCAGCCTGTGCTCCCTGAGGATGGTGCACTAGCACCGAAACATGTCACAGCTTTATGTATAACACTTATGTGTGAATATTAGAGTGCATTTGGTTGGTGTAATAAATTACCACTATATACAGGCATTACTGTAGCTGCTTCTGAAAATAGTGTGTGTCTGTATGATTACATAGTGTACGGCTGTTTCATCAGCCCGTAACAAACATGCAAAAACCAATGCACTGCGTAGTAAACAGTCTTTACAAAAAAAAAACTGTTAATGCGAAGGAAGAAAAACTGGCAGTTGCTTATATAAAACATTAAAGGCGGATCTCTGCTCAAACCATTGACAATGCAGTGGAGCACAAGTTTGTGAGCCTGGCTCTAGATACCTCATACAACCATTTACAGAATCACAATGGAGTAGGGAGAGAATGGAAGAGAGATAGTGTCACTCATTCAGTCAAGACAGCTTCTGGGGAAAATTAACACATCGTGAAGTAGCTTCGAACACTACCAGGCCACTCAATTTCCTCTGCGTGGCTTATCAATTGCTTTACATAACTTTACTAATCAACCCTGCGTCTCCTAATGACGCAGGCACCAATCTCACAACGGTTCCTAGTCCGTACACCAGATTTCATATCAACTCTCTGATTCTGATTTCATAGGTAATGGCACATTTGTGAAATGTAACCTCATATATATGAAGATTGCCGTCGTGTAGGATGCGACGCCGTGCATTCTGGTAGAAATGTACGACTTTCGGAGGATTGTACTGCTCCCATCTTCAGCTGTCCAGGGGATGCAGAACGATGGAAGTGTAGCTGACAGAATACGGATTATATCTCATGAGGCTGCCCCCACTATCCCCAAGGTAAAAGCTGTAACGAGCGTATCTACAAGAAATGTCCTTACAGAATGGCGTTTCTTCACCTAACATAAAATGTTAACACAATTTTGTCATTAAATTTATCGAAGGCGTGGAATTATACCACTTTCACTCAAACTGAGTCTATTTCTATGTTACAATATGTCTGTATTTAAAAATCAAATTCTGATTTGGCGGAAGAGTAATACTTATAAACATGACGGCAACAAATATTGGCCACAGCTGAGCATAATGATGCTGTTTTCTGTGTAATGTTACTTTTATAAATATAATGTTAGAACCACGCTAACAAGTAGCTCTTGCGTGATAAGCAGTACAGCCAGGCGGCATTAAATTCCCGTTCACCACGTCTAGTGTAACAAAGGAAAAACTGAAGTATGTCCTGATAAGATCCCAGTGGCCGAGCGGTCTAAGGCGTGGGTCTGCGGCCGTTCGCTTACTGGGATTGCGAATTCAAATCCCGTCGGAGGCATGGATGTCTGTCTCTTGTGAGTGTTGTGTGTTGTCAGGTAGAGGTCTCTGCGTCGGGCTGATCACTCGTCTAGAGGAGTCCTACCGACTGTGGTGTGTCTGAGTTTGATCGTGAAGCCTCGACAATGAAGAGGCCCTGGGGGCTGTCGCGCCACGAGGGGGGGGGGGGAATCCTCGTAAATAAATCCAATTACATTTCTTCAGCACAGACAATGACCGTATAAACCAATTATTTACTACTAGTCTAAAACCCACATTAATTTCTGAGTTGATTCTTCAAGCGGACTTTGAAATCGTAAATAAATAAGCCTGCAATCGAATGGATGACGTTTCCATTTAGAAGAATCTTTTGAAGCATGAATTGCATTTTAATCATATATAAAAATTCGTTTTATACCTCACAGTAAACACAATGTGTCTACATTACAAAGATCAACTGACCAATGCTGCTTATTGTGAGCATAACAACACACACACACAAATAAATTGTGAGGGGAAAATGCAGATTTTTAAAAGTTAACCGTTTAAAGCCTCGTGGTTACTTTATGCACCATCAGGTTGAATGTAAAAAATTCTACGTTTCGCTCACACAGCATGAACTGGCTTGTTTTTACAACCGAGACGGACAGTGTTTAGAGTGCGGTACGGGCTGAATTTCTAAACATAATTCGGGATAATCTCAATCCCAAAAAGGCCGTGCCATGGCGCAGGCGGTTAGTCGCTGGCCTCTCATCGCGGCGGCCTGGGTTTGATCCCATGTGAGATTTTGTGGTGGGAAAAGTGTCAATGGAACAGACTTTTTCCCCGAGTACTTCGGCTTTCCCTGTCAATATCATTGCACCAAAGCTCATCTTCATCTTTATGTTGCTCTCACCAGAAAGACAAACGGGCGAGGCCTGAGAACCTTCCAAAAAGTAAGGCTCTTTCAGAAATCTGGGAGCAAAGTACTTTCACTTAATATTTAAAGTGTTCATGAAGGTAGCATGCTTAAAAAATTTTACTTTGAAAATGTTTTATAAGTCATGCTTCAAATCTCCATTTTATTTTTAATTTCATTCAAGTTAGCAGATAATGACATTATCTGCTTGCAAATCCTTATGAAAAGGGCCGTTTCCGTAACACTGTGAGAAGACATTCTCTGCACATTATGTATTCATACTGATTATAACGTACTACGAACGACAGTAAATATAAGAGGTTAGTTAAACTAAAGCGAGAGAAGGGGGATACAAATACACAGTAGCTCGGCGTGTCACTACTAATTAAATTCTTGCCTTTCACACAGTCATCTCCATAATAAACACGCAGGGTAATATTAGCATGCAAAGAGAGAGTAATCCATTATTTCTAACATGATTACATCCCCCAGGTTTTCCAGACATACACATGATGAAACACAGTATACTCTTCTTATGTAAATCTCAAAACAATTCTTAAAAGATAAAGATAAATTTCACCATACAACAAGCCATGAAGGTGCAGAGGGGGAGCAGAGGTATAGCTCTGCTCTTTCTTTAACCTCGGCGCTAGATGAGGGTGGTTATTCAACGCCACGCCCCGGGAAGAGACCCGGTACCCATTGTACAGGAGGCTGGGTAGGCTCCTGGGTCGGTCTTGACGGGTGCGGAAAATCTCGTCCCCACTGGGATTCGATCTCCGGACCGTCCAGCCCGTAGTGAGTCTGTATATCTTCTTCTTCTTCGATGGCTCTACAGACTCCACTGGTCCTTGGTCCCGATATAGCTGCTTCTTCCATTCTGCCCTATCTGGGGTATACTGGATCTTCAGCTCCTTCATGTCAGTATGCACTTGGTCCTTCCATCTTGTCTTGGGTCTTCCTTTTGGTCTTGTTCCTAAGGGCATCCTTTTAAACAGTCTATTTACTAGACGTTCCTCCCCCATCCTCATAACATGTCCATACAACTGTAATCGTTGTATTCTTGCATAAGCTGAGATGGGAAGATCTTTGTATAGTTGGTACAATTCGTGGTTCCATCTTATTCTCCATCGTCATGTTGATCTCTGACTGGTCCATATATCTTACGTAAAATTCTTCGTTCAAAAATGTCCAGTCTTTCTTTATTACTTTGATTTAATGTGAGTCTGTATACTGACTGAGCTATCCCGGCCCACAATTATTAAAAGAAAATACAGACGTTCAGGAAGACATGTATGTGAAGCAATAACTGAAAACTCAGCACGTAAAATATTGAACAGATTAAAACAAACTGCAGCAGGTGCAAAACATCTGCGCAATAAAACATCTCAACTTCACATAGCATTATACAGGGTATACACAAAAGAATGGTGCGGTTTCAATGGTGAATAAAGGGAAACCGCACCATTCTTTTGTGTATATCCTGTACAGAGTATACACAAAAGAATGGTGCGGTTTCCATACTAAATACATAGAAAACCGCACCATTCTTTTGTGTATACCCTGTATTACACAAAGTGTTTATTATAAGAAGTTGCATAAGCGCTGGGCCAGTCCAGACCTGCCCACATTCACAGGCACGTTCGCAGCGTCATAATTTGAAAACTCAATAGGTGTTTTTGACGGTCATAATGAAATACTAAAGTCAAGAAATGACTATTGATCTCTGGCTTTCGTTAGCCGTGTCTAATGCGGTTGTACTGGTTGTTGTTGGACCTGAGCTGCATTGTTTGCTGCGCTGTCTAGACCTACGTCTACAGTCTACAGTCTACAGTCTGCAGTTGCCATGATGGACAGTGACGACTGCAAAAATGACCAAAACTTTTGACAAGACCACAGACCACAGCCAATACAGTCAGTTCAACCAACTAATTTCCTTTCTAACCGACTAACATTACTGAAGATCTCTAGCACGCAGGCACATACACACACAACTTTGTAAGATGCATTTCGGCTGCTAAAGTGGTCTCAGTCCCAGGAAAATATCTGGATATGACAGGGCTGAAGTATAGGGCAATTTATGGTATTACACAGCAGGCAGCTTCATGACCTGTACAGTGCAGTTACGGCACTAAACTCCAAACGTAAAGGGATATTGATTATTTGTACCAACAAATGCACTAAGACAGTTTTTTCACTGTTTTCTTTATTATAAGGATGCCCCAATACGCATTTCGGCAGTTATTCTGCCATCATCAGGGGGTATTTTAAGTGAGTTTTTACATAGACCAATTCTTTGGTTACGTCATAACAGTGAGTCAGTATTTGTTACCACATCGTATAAAATTTTGTATAATTAGTGGTGTGTATATATATATATATATAATTATACTATAGAGGGTAGTATAATATACTACTTGATTTTATTGTAAATTTAAAATTTAATAACTTTTAGCAAACAATACCACTAATTATACAAAATTTTATACGATGTGGTAACAAATACTGACTCACTGTTATGACGTAACCAAAGAATTGGTCAATGTAAAAACTCACTTAAAATACCCCCTGATGATGGCAAAATAATTGCCGAAATGCGTATTGGGGCATCCTTATAATAAAGAAAACAGTGAAAAAACTGTCTTAGTGCATTTCTTGGTACAAATAATCAATTATAAAAAGATGCACGGTGAATATGAAGTGAAGTAAAGGAATATGTTGGAAATAAGGAGATTTGAGGAGTGGGGGTCAATTACAATTCTCCTTACGTTGATCTTGTGAGGTGAAACGAATTCGGCTCATAACAGTGTTCAATCACAGGCTTAGGTATTAATGGTGTCTGAGTTTTACGGGTAAAGAGGTACAAAAAAGGGTGTTCTTCTTCCTGGTTGACCGACAAGCGCCGGGCCGACGTTCCACTAATTTTGCGTCGTACGTTGCGTCTCGGGAGGCGAAACAGTCGGTTAAGGGAGAGAGACAAAAATTCGCAGTGATAATAATGTTAGAAAGTCAAATAGAAAACTCGCCAGTGCTACAGCAGATGCTGAAAACGTTGCCACCCTGACCGAATACACTCAGTGTACCTGTGGAACGCATTGTCGTTAACTTCTTCCGCGGAAATTGTTGACATCTCGCGGCGGATCTTGTTTCTTTGTTTTTAAAGAGTGTGAGGATTTGTTTAGTTGCGTGTGACCTGCACCGTGCGTCACTCATGTTCACCATATTTTCTGCGCGATACAAAACTCCCGTATGTATGGATAACTGTGCTTAATCACATGACACTGAGTCTGTGATGGAATAACTATCCACACCTTATGACAAATTTCTGTCAAATTAAAGCGATAGACCCACAAATTGCCACTATTGTTTCATAGTTAAGATCCACTGGCCTTTTAAAATCATTATTAATTCCGAGAACGGAGAAAAAAAAATTCGCACAAGGCACATTTAACACCGGGACAAGCTGTAATTCACCTAACTTACATTCTGGAAGTACCAGGTTTGTTCCAGGACAAAGACAAGCTGTGTTGAGTCCTTCCGGTCGGGACATCACTTACAGTAGGCCACGACCTAAAACATCTTAACCATATTTCGAAGCCCTATAATTTCAGCAGTTGATACAACGTAACAAAAATTGAACATCGAGTGGATATCACTACTCCGTATTCGGGAGGTCCATAGTTGAATTCTCGACCCGAAGGCCGGTTACCTTCAATCGATATTTCGTAGTTTTCCTCAGCCCCTTCACGCAAAGTCAGGGTAGACCTCAAATTAGATAAGTAAAGTTTCCTTCCATGTATTTTACAATTCATTATCCACTTATAATCCTATAATCTGAGGCTACAGAGTGTCCCTTTCTGCGGCCTGCATTCCAGACATATTTCTCCCATTCTTCTCACTTCGCCGCAGTACAGCTTATTGTGACCTTGCATCCAAAACCCCACCCAACCCTCTCATTCTATTGGCTTGTCACATCGCACGTTTCCCTACTCCGCTATGCTGCCAAATTTCCTTGTCAGCGGCCTTCTTTCCTTCGTGGAATCTCGACCCGTGAAGATTGGACCGACACGTTGTCCCGAAACGTCGGTAAATAATTACCTCACGACGCCGTGTAATCACCCAAAATACCACAGATTAGAGTCTGAGATATTTATCACACCGTTAAAATCTCACAGATAAATAAATATAAACAAAGAAATGTCACAAAATTTACCGAATACCCACCCATTTTTTCCTAGCCGCCTAACGGTACGTTATTGGAGGTGAATTAAGGGATGACCCCTTCCTTCGACATTCCATGCCGTCCCAGCAAACCGCACGCACTCCTGCTGCTGTGACGATGGGGATTCATATGACGAAAGACTAAATTTCATTCTGCGACACACAGAGCTGCGATGAAATCACAGCCAGGCAATTACGAGAATGAATACTCCACGCTTCATAAATTGTATCCTGCAGTTTGGAGCATAGTACGTACGTATTTTGCTAGAGAGATCGTGATTTGGTTTGCTTACGAGGAACCATTCGTTACGTAAACAGAGACAACTGAAGGGTTTCTGCAAAATGGGACCAACTGCATGGCGAAGTTTCAGTAAGCGCTGTATTTACCACACAACACCGCACGTTCTGGTTATAAGCAACACGAAATGCGTTATTTATAGCACTTACTGGGATTTATGGAACAAAGTTTCATTTCTTATTCTTTAGCCTTTACGAGTCTGACCTATTTGCCTAATACGACTGTGAATTACGAAGTTACGAACCTTTCAGATTTCTCAGAAGAGGGAATGGCCCACCACATTACTAAGGACAGATCTAACACAACGCAGAATATGTGACGAGACCTATACGGCAGCCAGATTCGAACACGCGACTCCAGTATCCGAGCCGGCGAAGTCGGAGGGCACCTTAGACCGCGTTGTTTCAAAATGATTTGCAAAAGACTACCATCTTATTTCTTTCCAACAAGTTTTTTTAACAAGCGTTACACCCTTTTTGCACCAAACATTTATATTCCCAAATAACGTGATTTGAAAATGGTCTACTACTTATCAGGGACATAACTTAGTATGTCAAGGAGCAGGGAAGGTTACGTAGTGCTGTTTTGTAGCCTGGCAGACAGACTGCCCAAATTACATCAAATGAATTGTCTGTTGTGTGTTGCCTGCCTGCCAGGGGTCGTCATATGGGACTGCGCTACGGTATTCTGCCTCGGCTGCAGCTGCGGCAAAGAGAATTTAAAGCGACAGCGTGTAATTATGGTTACGCCAGTGCATTAAATATGGTATGTTGACAGTTTCCGAAACTGGCTTGCCTTATCTACGCCTGACGCACACACGACCGGCGGGGGGGACGTGAAATCATTTAACCTCGTAGCAGTTCTGCACAATCCGCAGTCCTGTGAACCCACAAGTTCATCTACATAACATATACAGATTCCATTCCTGCTTCACAGCAAATACAGTCTCCATTTCAAACCATGCAGACACATGGAGGTCTGAAGAATGAAAAGGCTAGGTCAATCAGCATTAAGAACACACTTATGTACACACAACCACAGGAATTTCTGATGTTCAACAATGACTCGTAATCAAATTATCAGCTGTATATAACGAATTATGTATCACATTTGAATGTACGTAAAACACTTACATTACCTCGTATTGAGTATTTTGTACTTTCGTACTTTTATGTACTTGTATGGCATATCTCGCATCTTATTGTCACTTTGACTAAATTCCGAATCGGAGGAATGTACAATGAATGAATGAATGAACGAAAGCCAGTAAATATGTAAGTTAGTATGTATGTATGTATGTATGTATATGTGTGTATGGACGTATGCATGTATGTATGTATATGTGTGTATGCATGTATGTGTGTATGTATATGTGTGTATGCACGTATGCATGTATGTGTGTATGTATATGTGTGTATGCACGTATGCATGTATGTATGTATGTATATGTGTGTATGCACGTATGCATGTATGTATGTATATGTGTGTATGCATGTATGTGTGTATGTATATGTGTGTATGCACGTATGCATGTATGTGTGTATGTATATGTGTGTATGCACGTATGCATGTATGTATGTATGTATATGTGTGTATGCACGTATGCATGTATGTATGTATATGTGTGTATGCATGTATGTGTGTATGTATATGTGTGTATGTGTGTATGTATATGTGTGTATGCACGTATGCATGTATGTATGTATATGTGTGTATGCATGTATGTGTGTATGTATATGTGTGTATGTGCGTATGTATATGTGTGTATGCACGTATGCATGTATGTATGTATGTATATGTGTGTATGCATGTATGTGTGTATGTATATGTGTGTATGTGTGTATGTATATGTGTGTATGCACGTATGCATGTATGTGTGTATGTATATGTGTGTATGCACGTATGCATGTATGTATATGTGTGTATGCACGTATGCATGTATGTATGTATGTATGCATGTATGTATGTATGTATGTATATGTGTGTATGCACGTATGCATGTATGTATGTATGTATGTATATGTGTGTATGCATGTATGTATGTATATGTGTGTATGCATGTATGTGTGTATATATATGTACGTATGCATGTATGTGTGAATGTACATAAGTCCGTATATATGTACGTACACATGTATGCATGCATTTATATATTCATGTATGTGTATATATGTATGTATACGTAAGTACGTATGTATGTATGTACACATCAATCAGTTAATCCTGTTTCGGAAAACAGCGACTATTTATACGAAACACAAATACACGGTGTTTAGCAAATGTTCAAGTACGTAGGCACTACACTTAAAGAGCAAACACGGCATGCACTTTCAAGAACTGACAGACTACACATTCCGTAATTCATCTAAGTAACATTACCTCTCACAGTAGTCTTGACCTTACAAGTAGCTTCCCCAAGAAACTTCCGTAAGCCTTTCTTGTTTTCTTAAACAGTTGCTATAGATAATTGAAGCCACACCTGAATAACACCCCAGCTGCAAGTAGTCTACCTCAAGGAATATGAACACGAAACTGTGTCAATATTGTGACTGGCAGTGATTGCTCAAAAGAATTAAACTTATTTTCAATTCAAACTGCGTCGCGTTAGGTCAAGAGCGACCCTTGCGGTGTTAAGACCTGTTCTGAAGGCAGCAAATCGACTGTCCGGACCTGAATACAGTGAAGTAGTAGTGTTAACTGTGTCAACAAGTAAGATCACTTGTCGGGGTGGTGCGTTCTTAGGCGAGTTCGCAAAATTGCGAAAAGCGACTACCAGCTTCATCATGTCTGTCCGTTCGCCCGCAAGGAACAACTCTGCTCCCACTGGACGTATTTTCATTACATTTGATATGGGGATTTTTTGAAAATCTGTCGAGAAAATTCAGTTTCATTAAAATCTGACAAGAATAACGGGTACGTTAAATGAAGTCCTACGTAAATTTATAGTAATATCTCGCTGAATTCTTCTTAGAATGAGAAATGTTTCAGACAAAAGTTGTAGAGAAAATTAAAACACAAATTTTCGTTCGATTTTTTTTAAAGAAAATAGCGCCGTTTATGAGATAATGTGGAACAATATGGTAGCGCTAGACAGGCCGCAGACGACTAGAATGATATTTTTTTCGAATATCTTGCCATTTATGAGATAATCTGGAAAAAAAATATGGCACATGACAGATGACAGTATAATACGGCGCACAAAAGATGCGATTTGCATGCCGGAAAACTAAGACAAGATTACAGACACACACTCATATTTAATACTTATTGCTTTTCCAAGGCAACAATGGTCACGCGAACGCGCATCGATGTTACGTTATACGTACATTGCATGGCTTGTTATATTCAAAAAAGATTAGACATTGGGGTGCAGGCACACTGAAGCACATCAGACCAGACCAGACTAGACCAGACCAGACCGGCTGTTTATAAATCTGGTAACCGATTTAAATGACGGCGATTCAACTGCAAAAAGTCACGGCCAGACAAGATAAAGCTTGTTTTGTGCTGTCTGCTGTATGTCTTGAGTGCCATGCTTTGTCGGTCTGGAGAGCAAAGGAGCAACAGACATGTCTGATATCGGATCCTGTGTGTACCTGTCTATTGTAAAGGATCAAAAGCATAGCAACAGACATGTCTGATATCGGATACTGTGTGTACCTGTTTATTGTAAAGGATCAAAAGCATAGCAACAGACATGTCTGATATCGGATACTGTGTGTACCTGTTTATTGTAAAGGATCAAAATATAGCAACAGACATGTCTGATATCGGATACTGTGTGTACCTGTCTATTGTAAAGGATCAAAAGCATAGCAACAGACATGTCTGATATCGGATACTGTGTGTACCTGTTTATTGTAAAGGATCAAAATATAGCAACAGACATGTCTGATATCGGATACTGTGTGTACCTGTCTATTGTAAAGGATCAAAAGCATAGCAACAGACATGTCTGATATCGGATACTGTGTGTACCTGTCTATTGTAAAGGATCAAAAGCATAGCAACAGACATGTCTGATATCGGATACTGTGTGTACCTGTTTATTGTAAAGGATCAAAAGCATAGCAACAGACATGTCTGATATCGGATCCTGTGTGTACCTGTCTATTGTAAAGGATCAAAAGCATAGCAACAGACATGTCTGATATCGGATACTGTGTGTACCTGTTTATTGTAAAGGATCAAAAGCATAGCAACAGACATGTCTGATATCGGATACTGTGTGTACCTGTTTATTGTAAAGGATCAAAATATAGCAACAGACATGTCTGATATCGGATACTGTGTGTACCTGTCTATTGTAAAGGATCAAAAGCATAGCAACAGACATATCTGATATCGGATACTGTGTGTACCTGTCTATTGTAAAGGATCAAAAGCATAGCAACAGACATGTCTGATATCGGATACTGTGTGTACCTGTTTATTGTAAAGGATCAAAATATAGCAACAGACATGTCTGATATCGGATACTGTGTGTACCTGTCTATTGTAAAGGATCAAAAGCATAGCAACAGACATGTCTGATATCGGATCCTGTGTGTACCTGTCTATTGTAAAGGATCAAAAGCATAGCAACAGACATGTCTGATATCGGATACTGTGTGTACCTGTTTATTGTAAAGGATCAAAATATAGCAACAGACATGTCTGATATCGGATCCTGTGTGTACCTGTCTATTGTAAAGGATCAAAAGCATAGCAACAGACATGTCTGATATCGGATACTGTGTGTACCTGTCTATTGTAAAGGATCAAAAGCATAGCAACAGACATGTCTGATATCGGATCCTGTGTGTACCTGTCTATTGTAAAGGATCAAAATATAGCAACAGACATGTCTGATATCGGATCCTGTGTGTACCTGTCTATTGTAAAGGATCAAAAGCATAGCAACAGACATGTCTGATATCGGATACTGTGTGTACCTGTCTATTGTAAAGGATCAAAAGCATAGCAACAGACATGTCTGATATCGGATACTGTGTGTACCTGTTTATTGTAAAGGATCAAAATATAGCAACAGACATGTCTGATATCGGATACTGTGTGTACCTGTTTATTGTAAAGGATCAAAAGCATAGCAACACACACGCGTGGAAGCTATCGGGAAGCAGACAGGATGCGAAGGCAATTACTAATGCGAGATTGAGGGTCTCACAGCGGTACTAATGACGAATCAAGTCTTCTGGAGTGTTAGCAGTGTTGACTGTTAAACAGTTACCGGTAGCGTTTCAGAGCAGCGTACCGCTCCCTTCTCCGGGGTCAAGCAGTCGGCATGGCATAAGATACTAGCAGACTCGAACTTCAAAACAGCTGTGACAGAACCTCAAATATCGCAACATAAATAGATCCAAAAATTTCGGAGAAGCGTACTGCCTCCATGTTCAGGGTCTGTCAGTCCAACAAGATATTCCCTGAAAATGTAGGCAGTACGCTCCTCCGAAACCCGGCAACTATTTACGAGTCGCCACTGACGTGAGAACCTTAAATTTTCGCCCATCACATCCTATTTCCTTCCCGATATCTTTCCACAATATTCCTGTTGCTATGCTTTTTATCCTTGACATCACATAGGAAATGATCTATCCCACAGCAAGCAGTGTCTAAACCGGACATATTTTCTGTTCCACTGTACGTACAGGCTGACAAATGGCACACAAAGCGTCATGCCTCGGACAAAACAAAACAAGCCTTATCATGCCTTGTCGTGATAAATACAGTTGAACTGCCGGCATTTAAATCTGGTACGAGTTCTAAACAGACAGACTGGTCTGGTCTGGTCACGTCTGCTTCCGTACGGAAACACCCTAAGGTCTAACCTTCGAATCATAAAAATGCACCACCCAAACGACAAGTGCTATTACTTGTTCACAATTAACTATTTACCAGTCGACACGGCGTAACATCCTATATGTCGTAATACGTACAAATTATTTAATTAAACGATAAATTATGAAATAATTAATTTATCCACATCTTGCAACAAACTCGGGCAAATATGTGAGAACAAACAGAATTCTGATCTCCTTTCATTTATGCGATGAACCCAAACGTGTCCACATATAACTTAATAATACAGCCAACAAAATGCACACTAGTGAAACATTTTTATATGCAGTACCCTCCAACATGTTTCGGCTGCTGACGCGGCCATTCTCAGGGAGGCAATACGAAGGATAAAAATTAAAATATGATACAATCATTGAAGTGACAGATCAAATCCGAGATATAAAATGACACCAATAAAACCATAGTTTAAAATACATAAGGTAAGGGGTTACTGTGCACTTACAGTAACCCCTTACCTTACATATTTTAAACTATGATTTTATTCACTATTTACATACACCAACTGGATGCAACTTTATTTAAAAAACTGTATAGTTTTTTAAAAACATATTTAAAAACTTTTTAAAACCCGACATATGTTTCGGCTCTTATAGAGCCATCTTCAGGGGTTTATTGTCGTTAAAACTGCATATATTAAAACGTCTTTTTCATTGGTTCACTTTTAGGCAAGGTTTTTTTCACTTTTCCACTGCTTTGTATGCACAGACACTATTTGTTAAAGAGAACCAATGAAAAAGACGTTTTAATATATACAGTTCTAACAACAATAAATCCCTGAAGATGGATCTATAAGAGCCGAAACATATGTCGGGTTTTAAAAAGTTTTTAAATATGTTTTAAAAAAACTATAAAGTTTTTAAAATAAAGTTGCATCCAGTTGGTGTATGTAAATAGTGACTGTGAAAAGATGCACGGTGATTACAGTATAAAGTATATGATTTTATTGGTGTCATTTTATATCTCGGATTTCATCTGTCACTTCAATAATTGTATCATCTTTTAACCTTTTAAAGCCTACTGCTTACTTGATGCACCACCATGTTTAACATTCACAAATTCTACATTCTGCCCACACTGTATTTATGTGTTTTTATTTATCTCAGAACCAACATAACCGAGATGAAAAGTGTTTACTGCGCGGTACGAACTGTGTCTTTAAATAAATCAGTTTACGCTTCGTCTTTAAAGGGTTAATGCGCGGATTATAGATATTCCAAAGGTGTCTTATTTCTTTGTCGCTGCAATCGCCATATGACTACTGCAGTTACTCAAGTCGAGTTATTGTCTTTGTTGGCAGAAATGCGGCACCAGATTGGTCTCTCCGACCGCTTGCACTGGATGACTTTGCCTGAAGCTTACGGCAATACTATGTGTCTTGTCTGTGTGACTGGTCGGGTCTAGTGTGATTGGTGTGTACGGACCCTTGTGGTTTCCGGTACTACCAGATGTATAAATGTAACCATATTAACCAAACTTGACACGTTAAAGTGGTTCATAACTTGTTGCCACCCGACCCCATCTTGGCACGGTGCTCCGTAACAGTATTATCACTTTATGACAAGTTTTGAACGCTACATGTATTCGCGATAGTGGTCTCATTCCCATATGGGCTGACCTATGACGGTATGCCGTTCAGAGAGAGTACTGACAAAATCAGTTAATGAGTGCTTGTAATATCGATGTCCGTAACTTAATTAAGAGGCGGCTGGACGGACAAACCCAGACCATCAATAGGGTTGCAGGAAATACCGTTGGACTATATGGTACAATCTATTACGATCTGTAACATTTATGTAAACCCTTATATGATATTATGATTGCGTTCTTTTGGGACGTGAAACCGTGCAGTTTGGTAGATATCTACCAACATTTCGGAAGAACCTCTTACCTACATCTGAAGGGTATAAGATTCTGACTCTTCTACCATAATATGTGACGCCGTAACTTGGCAAATAGGTACCAAACTGTAGACGGAACCTGCTGTGTGGCTACTCAGTGTAGAAGAGTCCGACTCTTCCACACTGGGAAGTGACGTTGTGCAGTTTGGTACAGAGGCACTTGTCCGAAACACACAAACTACATGGTGTCACATTCAGGATGGTAATATTTTTTAATATTCACTACCACAAGAACCTTGTATCTTATCTTCGCCAATCTGGAGGTGATTTTTTCATTCTTAATCGCCCGTCACTGTCTATGTATCATCTGGTCACTGATGACAGTACGAATGACGGGCATTCCAGTTACAAAAACTGGTACAATCTGGGCGCACTGACCTTCAGAATGAGCAGCAATAACTCTCAGAGGAGGTTACTGTAATTTATAACATGCAAAACGGAGGAAGGGTCATGAACCGCACGTGGCATTCAAGTCTTCCATCTTCTTTGCGAAACGCCGATAAAGTGCCGTCAGGTGCACATATGCACGGGCGGGTAATTACAACTGATGAATCAACCTTTGCCCCGGACACTAGTCCCTCTTTTATCTCAGCCCAATCCGCAAGAAACCTGTGGGCACGCGGAAACTAGACATTATTTTAGTTCTGACAATCCAGTGGAATTAATTCTGGGGAAGTGCAATTCTTCCCAATAGTGGAAAGGTAAGCGGGGTGAACGAAAAACGCAAGGCCAAACATACAGGAGGTGAAACTAAAACACAACACAAAAAAAAAGTTTTGTGAACATAGCCCTTCTGACGCATGGTTTCAAAGTTACGGCCTTCTGACGATCAAAGAAAATGCTCAAAGTGTCCACCGTGAGCTTCAAAGCAGGATGTTGCACGCCTCAACAGCGATTGTCTGACTCGCTGGAAAATTCCAGATGTCGTAAGAATAATTTCAAATCCGTTCTGTATTCACAGTTTTAAGATGTGGATCTGCAGACTAGGATTAATTTATGGTTCAAGCATAATGATGCTCCACCACATTGCAGTTCAGTAATTTTTGAACAACGTGTTTTCGGCATAATTGATAGGACGAGGTGAACTAACAGCATGGCCTGCTCTTTCCCTTCATAAAACCCTTTGATTTTTAACTCTCGGGGTACATCTAAAGTCTACTGTTTATGACACAGAAGTCAACGACGCCCAGGACTTGCAACAACGAACACAGAATGGGCCGTGACTCGGAAACCATGCTACAGAAGACATGTTCACACACTATTGTTTCCTTGCATTGTGCAGATTCATCTTCTGTAAGTTTGGCCGAGCATTTTTCGTTCACCTTGTATATTGTAATCAACAGATAAGTTAACGGGCTACGGGAAGAAGAGGGGGTGGCTGCCAGGAAGCGGTGCGCATGCGCCACTATTCCACTGTCCGAGAAAACAGACAGCACGTACTTCATCTACGAAGCTCCTCGAGTTTATGTTTTCTGTTGTGTGTGTGTGTTTTCCACGCCGTACCGCGTGACACTTTCTACAGCCAAGTGTAGAACTCTTGGAACACGCGGTATTTTCTTGTGTTATTTTCCATTTTGTATGTCCTACTCTCTTCATGTTTGTTTAGGCTACTACGGAGTGAAGCCTTGAAAGAGCCACCAATCAGAATAGAACTGGTTTTCGTGCTCTGGTTTCCTTCAGACAAAGCTATCAGCATAGTGATTACGTTACATAAAGAACGAATAACCCTTCAGTTCGTAAAATGCAGCTGATGTCATACTTAATGAGTCCCGAGCAGGCCTCACAAAGCCTACTGCATATATTTATAGCCCTACAGAATTATTACCGGTATTAGTATTACTAGGGGCACGCGGTGGCGCAGTTGGTTGAGGCACTGCGCTACAAACCGGAACGTCGCGGGTTCGATTCCCGATGGTGTCAATGACATAATCGTTTCGGTCGCACTATGGCCCTGGGATCGACTCAGCCTCTAACAGAAATGAGTACCAGGAATCTTTCCTGGGGGGTAAAGGTGGCCGGTGCGTAGGGCTGACAACCTTACCACCTTCATGTGCCGATTGTCTACAAACCTGGGAGCCTCGACCTCCTGGAGCCCTAAAGGCCTGTAATGGGATTGCTTAACCATTTATTAGTATTACTATTATTATATGTTTAATGGCCTTATTAAATTTCATACTAAGTCTCCCGTTGCGTCATATAGACATTTAAAGGAAATTAATACCATCAATACCACTTTTATTATATGTATTTTTAACAAATGATATAACTCAGCAACATATTTAGACTGATCTGGGCTATTTTAAGGCCTTCTATCATCATAAAAGTGAGACTATACAGTTGCAATGAATATGTTATATAACTGCGAGCTCAGTGTTACGTTCGATACGGTACATGTTGCTTATAGTTTCTATTGCAATCAGCAATTGTTATAATGTGACACTGTGTTTAAAATATTAAAACATTTGTTAGCGCTAAAATTTCTAGTTATATCTTCCTGGAGTTTTCCTAATTTGGTGACTTGTGGTATGCAGGCTATACGGTAGTTAACTGTATCTTCAATCAGCGTTTAGTATGAAACTGAATATAAAAGTATTCCAGTGCGTACACACTAGACGAGTACCAGTATGTTGTATATATTATATCTGTTCCGTGTTTTGGTATACATGGCTATGTTACTTTTTAGAACCTGGGTTGATCACTCACACTCTGTCACGATCAGGAACATCGTGACAGAGTGTGATCAAAGGAAATTAGAAAATCTCTAGGAAGACATAACTAAAAATTTTAAGGTTAACACATATTTTAATACAGGGCATACACAAAAGAATGGTGCGGTTTCAAAAGTGAATAAAAAATTTATGTCTCATATTACACGGGCACAACATACACCGTCAGCGGCGGCAACTGTCCATGTTTCTCATGCGCTACCAGCAGTTCGCTTCACATGCTTACTTTCACAGGAATGTACGAGTGCTTCTCAATCGTGTTCTTCCCCAGCGCTGGATCGGACGTGCTGCTGCAAATGGAGACAAGAACCTTCTCCCTTGGCCACCCCGTTCGCCAGATCTTACACCGTGCGATTTCTTTCTTTGGGGGTTCGTTAAAGACAGCGTTTATGTACCACCATTGCCCACGTCCATCCATGAAATTCGTGATCGGATAACGCATGCACTGCAGGCCATTACAGCGGACATGCTACACCGGGTCTGGGATGAGTTTGATTACCGTGTTGATGTGTGTCGTGTGACCCAGGGTGCACACATTGAAGGATTGTAATTACCAAATGAGAAACTTGGACAGTTGCCGCCGCTGATGGTGTATGCTGTGCCCGTGTAAGGTGAGAAATACATTTTTTATTCACTTTTGAAACCGCACCATTCTTTTGTGTATGCCCTGTATTTTAAACAGTCACATTTTAACAATAGCTGATTATAGTAGAATCGATAAGCAACATGTGCCATATAGAATGTAAAATTGAGATCTCAGTTATTTAACACATTCATTTCAACTTTATAGTCTCACTTTAAATGATGACTGGAGGCCTGAAAATAATCAAGATCATTCTAAACATGTTGCTGAGTTATATCATTTGCTGAAAATATATACAATAGAAGTGGTGTTGACGGTATCAATTTCCTTCATAACTCTAAAACTTATTACTCAAATACGTTAAATCTAACTTAACCTCAAAATAATGATTGTCGTCATATCTGTAGTTGCTGACCCGTAAGCAATATTTCATACGCAGTGTGTACATATGATTGTGATACACCTATGCACCAAATAGTTAATTTGTCCCTGTCATCTAAGCGAAAGCTAAAAATGTTTTCTCATGGCCAGGTTGTTACAATGTATTGTACGAGAGACAGAAAAACCTTAGTGAAAGTTGTATACCTTTTACATAATCTCAGCAAAATAAATTACGTCTCTTTCCCATCTAATAATTTCGCTCGGCCGTTTGACGGCTGAAGAACAAGGAACTGGTTTTGCATTTGGAAAATATGAAGGTCCGTCAAGAAATAACACACAAAGTATAATTTCGCGACAAAAGATCCTAAACTGATTGTGATTATATCAGGAAATTCGTCGCCTATTGATTGTCAACTGTTTCCAGCTCTGAAGCAAGATCTTGGAGCTATAAATTTAAAGATGATCGCGAGGTGGTAACAGTTGTGACACGAAGTCTGATAACACAGGACAAGGACTTCTTTCAAGAGGGAATACAAAACTTGTCCCATGTTCTGATAAAGGCAACTGTGGCGGAGACTGTGTGGGAAACTAGTGACGTAACAGTGCAATTCAACTCGAAGTACTCTTATTAGAGTTAAAAATAAATAATCCAAACCTGATGCATTGTAAACTCAGTTTCTGACGCGCCCTCGTGCTGTGTTGCCATATGCATAACACAAATGCTAGAAGAACGGATACAGTGAAACGCACGCTTTGCGTCAATGATCTCAACACTGAAAGAAATTCTCAAGCGTGAAACAAAACAAATTACCTCCATGGAGCTGAAACCATCTTACGAAGCTAGTGTAGTAGCCGTTAGGTACTTTATAGAACTCGAAGGATTATTTAGTATTTTTAAAACAGATCCATATCGGCCCAGACTGTGCCAAATAAATCCAGTGCACAACCCTTCCACCCAATTCTTTCCGATCCATTTTAATATTATCCTCCCATCTACGACTACATTTTCTAAACAGTCTCTTTCGTTCAGGTTTTCTAACCAAAGCGTGTATGCGTTTATCTCTCCCACGCGTATTACGCCTCGCTCATTGAAATAAAATACTGTTCTAGTTTCTTTCTCTGTTATAACGAACTAGTTCGAGACTATAGTGTGTTTCCTGTGCCGCAATTAACTGCTCAAAGTAATCATGCTACTGGTCTCATCACAATTATCATAAAGGCTCGCCACTGGATAACACCTTGTGGCAGTTCAATCCAGTTTATATTTTCATAACGTACACCCATTTAACCGCGCGGTGGCGTAGTTGGTTGAGGCACTACGCTACAAACCGGAACGTCGCGGGTTCGATTCCCGATGGTGTCACTGGAATTAATTCCTTGACATAATCGTTTCGGTCGCACTATGGCCCTGAGGTCGACTCATCCTCTAACAGAAATGAGTACCAGGAATATTTCCTGGGGGGGTAAAGGCGGCCGGTGCGTACGGCTGACAACCTTACCACCTTCATGTGCCGATTGTCTACAAATCTGGGAGCCTCAACCTCCTGGACACCTCAGGGCCTGTCTAGGCCTGTAATGGGGTTGCTTTACCTTTACACCCATTTAACAGAGTAATATCAAAACGGATACTGGGAAACAGACGGTGAATGTGTGGAACAGATTGAGCTGGTTCACAACAGAATTCAACGGCGCGCGCTTGTGAACATGGCCATGAACCTACTGGTTTCATATAAGAAGGGATTTTTTAACTGTGACATCCCGCTGTGTTTAATCATAAACGTAAGCATACAACACTTTATCAGCCGGCACAACTGTAAACCTGTACTGTTATCATCTCTGGCTATATGATTCGACAACAAGCAGTAATCCTCGGGCAAGTCTCATCAACGTAAGTAAATGGTATATAACATAAAAATAACGATTCATATAACTCCGAGACAGGAAGTTTTCTCATAACAGAAATCAGAATAATTAAAACAGCAAGCTTGAAACAGCACGTACTTTAAAATTCACTTAACAGAAAGACTTCCCCGTAGGTTCATACAATAAACCCTTGAAGCAATTTGACTTCGCACATAACGAGCTGTCTTGATTGTACCACATGTCAGTGCGCTATGTTTGTATACCGTGAAATTGTGTATTTGTCTTGTGTACTCCCCAATGTACTGGGACACGCCTATGCCTGGGGGAACAGGATTGTAATTCCTGTAATACGTGTATAATAATATCCTGTACAGAAGGCATATATGCCGAATATATTAATTGTAACGATATTCAGAATTTTGTAATACGCATTGCTTAATTAAGGCAGCGTGAGTCAACAGTACTTAATTGGGTCGAAGTGTTCAGCAAGAGAAGCAATCAAGAACTGGACTGAGTGTCAACATTCAACTTCCTGGAACAGTACACCAGGTCACAAACATGGTAAACTCTTTATCAATGGACCATGCAAGAAGAAAGCTGATGGCCTGATTAAATTGAGCAGGAATCAACTTAGATCAGTAGTAGCATTCCTCACAGGACATGCACCTGTGAGGAAGCACTTGAACACAATGGGCCTCTTCGAAGGAGATCCGACCTGCAGATTTTGTGGGTCGGAGACTGAAACTGTGCACCATATTGTTTGTGGTTGCGAGACACTGGCTCGACAACGTTATAAGCTCTTTGGGAAGATGTTCGCTGAACCAAGAGATATAAGCTTGGCTTCACTAAAAGACCTGTGTCTCTTTATTAGTAGCACAGGGCTAATGAACCAATGCTGAAAGAAAGACTAAGTGTGAGCACAATAAGCCTTAGGCTGCGGTGCATCCGGAGCGAATGCCGACGGGCCCATAGAAAGAAGAAGAAGAAGAAGAATTGGGTCGAAACTTGTTTTGTGCATTAACTATGGTTCAATATGTAGTTAACTCGCTTCTCTATCTGATATCTAAAAAAAAAGAATGTTTATCGTGCCACCTGATATATGTTACTTACAAAGTAAAAACTTTATTATAAAATATGACTTTCCAAAGGAAGTGTTGCGGTGTTCATCGATAACAGTGCCTACCTAGTGTAGTTGTGCGCACGACTCTTTCTACAGAATGTAAGGTAAAGGTAAAGGTTTCCCGTAACAAGTAATGAAGACTAAGAGGTGGAATGAAATGTTTCGCTTCCATCTTTACTTCGACATTCGGCACAACTAGGACGGCACAGTTGTCAGCTTTATACGCCGGCCGCCCTTTACCCCGAAGGAAATTCTTTGGTACTCATTTCTGTTACAGGCTGAGTGGACCCCAGGGCTAATCAATGCGGACAGAAGAATTGCCCACTTGAAAATTTCCAACCAGCAACCTGCCGTCTTGTGGCGCAGTGCCTCAACCAACTGCGCCGTTCGCGCCCCTTTCTACAAAATGTGCGAGTTTGCGTACATAGGAACTACATGGCTGGTAAGCCAGTGGTACAACCTGTCACATACTACTGGATTTTTTTCCCCATTGGCGCAACAGCCCCTATTGGGCCAGGGCTTCGTCATTCCTACTGGATTACAGTAATGAAAATGGTATTCGAAGTAATGGTGTACGTATTATTTAGCCGCTAGACATTTTCTACCGCTGTATATATGGAATCTTCCCTTTTCACACGTTAAGGTGAAGTAAGTCCGTGATATCCCAAATGTTACCGGAAGTATGATTACTTTTTAAAATCTATTGGGCAAAATTATTCTCTGAATCTAGTTTTAAATGTCCGACATGTTTTCCCTACACATTCTTTACGATAATCACGGCAATTTGGCTGATACACGTCACTTAACTACATTTATTTTCGTTTCTTCTTTTCACAGTATTGTTAGTCTGAAACGCAATTTCCAATCTGGTATTTCTGCGGACTTTTGTGATAAACTTTGTTTTCTTTTTGAGGTATGTAAAAGTAGACCATTTATATGTTGTTCCACATTGTGAGTTTTTTTTTGTTCTTTCTGCCATACATAGTGCAATTTTGAATTCCGTTGCTATGGAGGGAGTTTTGTATAACGCGAATTTCGTTTTCTTTTTATTTTGCAGTCAAACGGCATGCCTTTAATCTATTCATTGAACACCGGATGGATGAATGTTTTTGTTGAGGGGGATGACATGAACTATTTGATGTAATGTATCAGCAGTTGCTGGTTCTCTGCAGATATAATCCTGGGGCGACGCATTACTGACTGAAATTATGAAGCCCGGAACATTTATTTTTTTTATTGTGTTCTCTGTCCAATGTAAACGACATCTGTACGTATATTATTAAACTTACTATACATGTCGCTACTGGTAGTTGCTGTTACTGAAATCGATGAGAATATCACCGACGTACCTTAAGTAACATATTATTCTAGTATTTATTTAGATGCTCATGATTATGTTACGTTCAAGGTGTTGTGGGAAGACTTCAGAAAATATTTCAGATGCAGCTGCTCCCATGGCTAACTATTCTGTTTGCATGTAATGGATATTATTATGTGAAACGTTAACTTGTTCAGTCACTGTTTGTACAAGTTGTCACCTTACTATTATATTGCAAATTGAGTTGACTGTATTACATTTAAATTCATAACTTATTATTTCTAAAGGTTCTTTTGTTGTGGTGTTGGCGCACAGATATGTATCAAACGATACTACTTCCTGATGTTACTGCTTTGAAATTCATTTAAATCTTCAATTAGCCTCCAGGTATTATTTAAAGCGGAAGCAACTGGAAGGCATATTGTTTCCTTTAAATGACTGAACTATGTTTTGACACTTTATAATCTGGTGCATTTTGTCAGTTAACTATTGGTCTGATGGGAATGTTGGGATTACGAAGTTTTACCACACCTCTGATAAATTGAGCTTGTGGATTTACATTACATTTATAAATTTATATTTGTTGTCATTTTAAGCGCGTTCGCAAAGTTGCGATAAACCAGTATTTAGGTTCGTCTCGCATGTCCTTTCCACCTGTCCGTCTGTCCGTCCGCCTGGAAAAACTCGGCTCCCACTGGACCGATTTTCGTGAAATTTAATATTGGGACTTTCATCAAAATCTGTCAACAAAATTCAAGTTTGGTTAAAATATGACAAAAATACCAACCACTTTACATGCTGACCTAAGTACAGTTATGATAATATCTCGCTGAATTCTTCCTACAAGGATTATTTCAAATAAGATTTTTAGAGAAACTCAGAGCACACGTTTCATGTCACATGCATTTATTAACGACAAATCGTGGAGTATGCAAGATAATTACAGAAAAAGAAAAGCAGAGCCAGAGCCCTCATACGTGATCAAACATAACGGGGGGGGGGGGGGGGGGGGGTTGACAGTGACGCGTCTGCTACAGCCTGTCCTATCCTAGTCATCCTCTCCTTCCCCTAGTGCACTTCGTCTTCACAAACATGGCCCTGACATTAAGACGTCGATGGCATCCACGCTTACTGGTTTCAGTAGTATTTATACAAAACAGAGTACACATAAATAGTAGCAATTTTATACGCAGAAAACAATTAGGATACTAAATATTATCCACACCGTGCATGTTTTAACACTAGTAAAAATACCAACACATGCACTAATTAATAAAACCTTATAGTTTTAAAAAATTGGCCCTACATATGTTTCGGCCAGTTAACTGGCCATCCTCAGGGGGCAACTAACGTTTAAGGCACAAACACGTTCATAGGTATTCTAAAAGGTGTGTGGTTGTTAAAATTAAAAAAAAAACAATAAAGTTTTTTCGTCATAGGGAAACACAACCAAGGTGCACTGTATAACACTGACGTGAACACTGTATTATAGAATAAAACACCGCACCAGCCTTGCATCGTTGCACAAAAAGAAAAAAATTTTAACAACCACACACCTTTTAGAATACCTATGAACGTGTTTGTGCCTTAAACGTTAGTTGCGCCCTGAGGATGGCCAGTTAACTGGCCGAAACATATGTAGGGCCAATTTTTTAAAACTATAAGGTTTTATTAATTAGTGCATGTGTTGGTATTTTTACTAGTAATTAGGATACTAAACACCAAGTAGATACATCAGGAGGCAAAGATCCGAAAGTGCTTCGATGTTAAGTTACACGTACATTTCCTACCTTGTACAATGATTTTAGACAATTTATCCGAGCTTTTAGGCTTTCGATCATTGCAATTGAGGTCTCCACTCTCCTGGGATACTGCGCCGCGTTTCTAAAACACTTTAGGATTTATCTGTTGGGAGGTTTGCTTCTCGTTACGTATTGGTTTGTTGTAATGAAGTTGATATTTTTTCCTTGGCATTCCTTCTCCTTAGTGATTAAACCTGTTGCATTTGACTGATTCTGTGATAACTACAGTGTGTTAGATCCATTTGTTAAAGCTGACGGATTTTTAAATTCCTTTTGAGCTCACTATATTTTACTTCTAAATTAGGAATATTTTTAGCAACACCTGGCAGTAACTGATGACTGTTTCGGCTTCTAATGTTAAGATTTGTAAACAATTTAAAGTGTAAATTGTCCTTTAGACTTTACTAACCAGTTTTTATTCGTCATCAGTAATGTACCTTTCGGTATTGTTGACAACTCTAAAAGGCTTTCTATTCTAATTTCTGAAGACTTCCCAACAATCCGTCCATCGGTTCTCGAGTTGTTACATGCTAACATACACAGAATTAGAAGCTAATCGGCATTTTTGAAACTTTTTGTTTCAATGGCACCAAAAATTGTGCAATATTTGAGGTTCTCACTGCGATCCCAATATTCTGGAATATAAAGTCGTGTAGGTTGTTACACAGGTATAACGTTTCGGAGGAGCTTGCTACCTCCATCTTCAGAGCAATCCAATCCAAAATTTAGTACCTATGCAGCAATGTACACGACATCATATCCCAGACGACCAGAATCTCCTTCGCACTGCAAATTACTGGGCATTTTTATAAATTTGTTATTCAGTACTTAGGGAGACAGGAACTAATGCTTGTTCAGTAGGCAATTAAATGACAATTTTCCTGTACCTTAATTTTGAGGAAGAAATAAGGAATTCCTTTACTTTTTCGATTAATATTTCCATTGTACCAGGGGTTCAGATGTTTTCTGCTTCTCATTCTACTAAAAATTTAATCTGAAATGTTTTATCCGGCGCCATTGTGTTCTAAGCAGTTAAGCTTCAACCGAAAACAACGCGCCCACTTACCAGTTCAAACACGGTCCCTCCCCCACCTTATTCACTCACTTTCTTCTGGCCGCACCCACAGAACCGTTCGACACTCGAGACTAGACTGACTGCCTCATGTGAGTTACGATAATGTGCCTCTTCACGCACTCGTATCGCGGTGTTCCTCCGCCACTGAACGTTCTTCCGCTCCATTACACTGGGAACTGCATAAATGGTGTCCGGCCCACCGAGCATCTGACATCTGCTTTGCGTCCATTGTAACGTCTCCTAACACGGAGCTCCGGGCAGAATTCATACAACTACTTTCCTAAAATGGGGGAGTAGCTTTATGAATTCTGCTAGTACCTCGAAGTTCCATTGTCATTATTATTATTATTATTATTATTATTATTATTATTATCGTGTTATATTTTATTTTTTATGTACGAACCACATGCACGTAAATACGTGTGGAAATTTTTATCTACGTTAAATCTGTTGGATACAACCTCAAGTTTCGCACCGTCGCCATATTTGTATTTATTTACGAACAGCGTTTCATATACAGGGCATACACAAAAGAATGGTGCGATATCATCAGTGAATTCACTGAAACCGCACCATTCTTTTGTGTATGCCCTGTATATACCATATAGGAACGTTTCTAACCAATCACCAAAGGCGACCGCTCCATAGGCGAAATAGGATGTCGCAAAGGGCGCTAAATTCCAGGGAACATAATAAATTTAAAATAACTAAAGCTGTTTTAATTCCACAGTGCTTCAGCTATGCCTTGTGCGCCTCAATAGTCTTAGAATGGTTCTCCGATCGCCGAAATACTTCCTTGTTCGTCATAAACCTCAGATGAGTTTTGCACTGGGGGTGGTCGGCGTCGAGTGCATCGTTCGTCTACGGCTCCACATTCTAGCAATTAGTCTAGGGCCGTCCCATGTCTGTCATCGGACCAGATTCATTAGTTATAGCCATCATACCGAACGCTTAACAAATATTTCGCAATCCCACCATGTTGCTACTTTATATGCCACAAAAAATCACATTAACAAACGTTGCACATTTTTGCACAACCTATCACACCTTTTGAAGTGTCGCACACACGTCACCAGTACACGCACCCGCTACGTAGTCATTTCTCACTGCAGTACATAAAAAATACGGCGTTGGGTCGAATACACGGCGTCACAGCCAAAACAGATCTTGTTGCAGTGTAGTTTGGTAGATGGGTGACAACGTTTCGTAGAAGTCTGGCACCTCTATTTTCAGGGTATGTTTCGGTATTACTTGGATCGGTAAATGACAAACAGAGGAGGTACACGCATGCCGCAGCACCGATCTCGCCGGCAGAAGGGTGTACGGTTCTGCGGGCATTTATATTCGTCGTGCTGGTACAGAAACAGTTGCAAAAGATGTACACTAGCTTCGTCGTGCTGGTACAGAAACAGTTGCCAAATATGTACACTAGCTTCGTCGTGCTGGTACAGAAACAGTTGCAAAAGATGTACACTAGCTTCGTCGTGCTGGTACAGAAACAGTTGCAAGAGATGTAAACTAGCTTCGTCGTTCTGGTACAGAAACAGTTGCAAAAGATGTACACTAGCTTCGTCGTTCTGGTACAGAAACAGTTGCAAAAAATGTACACTAGCTTCGTCGTTCTGTCGATCCCTCCGTCTCGCATGTAACAACTGGAATGCTGTAAAACGACGTTCATAAAACTTGATGTTGGGCGTTTTCCTGAAAATTTTCTGCACGTCAATTTTGGTTAATATCGGAAACCAATAATGGTACACTTTATACGGAGACCTGTGCGCATTTCGACAGTTAACTTGCGCGCAATCTACAAGGGAGAAAATGTTTGGAACAGAAGTTGTAGAGAAAAATGAACTACATACCGTTTAGTCGGCAAGGGTTATGGTTCCAGATATACTTGAACAAAGCGGAGCGAACGTGCCGGAATTTTGGCGCTATGACTGCGGTAACAAATTTGTGTTATTCATGAAAGTTAATCACTTTACAGCACTCCTTGCATCAGAGTTTATTTTAATTTCTTGCATATTCTACAACATCCGGAATAGCTCAGTCGGTTTAGAACCCAGTTTATAGGCTGGAAGATCGAGGAATCGTGGTTCGATTTCAGGTAGAGGCAATAGATTTTCTTGTACTCCAAGCATCCAGACCGGTTCCCTCCAGCCTCCAATGGGTGCCAGGAACTGTTTCTTCGGGATTAAGGTGCCGCGCTGTGGAGCAAACCACCCAATATCATTTAGTGCCTCGGTTAAGAATGAGTGGCGCTATACTTTCACGTCTTCATATGGCTTCATGGCGTGCACAGGGACGACATTACCTTCACACTCATCACTTTATATTTGATTTTTTTCAGGGCGATGCAAGATGAGATTGTGTTAATAAAAACTGCTACGAAAGCCATGCAGATTAGCTGAAGCAATAAGTTTTTTGTTGTATTACTGGGCGTCACCAGGTTCGAGTTTCCGCTGGGGCAGTGTCTATTCTGCCCGGGATCTTCCTTAGCGGAGAGTAGAAAACAGGACTTTGAAACAATACACGACTGTTTCCTCCGGAATACAAACGCAAGAGGGCATCTGGTGCATCTCCAGAAACCCTGACTACTATTCACGTATCCAACCGAATGATCCTATTGAAAGCACCATTCTTACGACACAGACACCGCTTGTTTATAGCTTGTAAATTTATCTGCATTTATACACCGTCAACAGGAAGCTAGAGCACTAAAAGTACAAGAAACAGGTATTTTTCAGTGTTCCAAAAATAGTGCCAGGGGAAAAAGCTTTTTCAATGAGAAAAGTGATGCAAATTCGCAACAATTTCTCCATCAATTGAACACACAATCTATTTTTAAACAAACCTGAAATCAGCTAACGTAATTCAAAGTGTTTAAGACTATGGCATATTACAACAAACATACTTATTATTAACCAGAACCGAGTATTAAGAAATGCTCACACGTGGCCAAGTGGAGTAGGCGTAGAAAATTAATTTTGTAACACTAAATTACTTCCAAGAACCGGCTAAAAACACATTACTAGAAGAGAAAGGGGCAATAGATAGGAAATAAAAGTGCCAGTGACTGAATTCGGAAAGCCTGAAGAATGTATTGTTTGGCGTGGGAAATTCTATGGGGATGTGTGTCTGCTTTCTGTCGTTTCTATTCAATTACAACAACAAAGAGACTAAAAGAACAACTTTCTTCAAATTGGTAAGCTAATGTTGGTAACAGGTACTTAACGCATGTCTTCAGTAACACATGATGTGGTAGCAGAACTAGCGCCAGCACATTTATGGCCTCAGAATAACATAAAACAATGTTTCATAACCATAAGCAACATTGAATAACGTAATTCTTCAGGAAGATATAACATAATATGGCGACTGCGCGAAAACATTTTGACAATGCTGTTAACTTGGTACGTGAAAGTTATGAGGTGACATACTATAAGTACATTTACTGAATAATAATACCAACATTCTGTCGCCACACACGAAAAGCTGTTGAAAACTAAATTTGGAAGCACATCTAATTTCACCTAAAAATGGAAGTGGCACATCAATAAACAAAGTTTGGCAAGAAATGATGTTTACCCAACCCGATACACGCATTTAATGTACATGTATGTAAAGTAGATCACCAACGCCTTGGAAGTTTTGAAATGTTGCGCTGGAGAAGGTTACAGATCGATGGAGGACAGATCTATGAGAAAGGAAGACGTATTAAGTAAGTCAAGGAGGGGAACAACATCCTATATACAATAAAAAGAAGGAAGGCTAACTGGATTGGTCACATGTTGCGTAGGAACCGCCTTCTAAAACACGTTACTGAAAAAAAGATAGAAGGGACGGTATTTTGTTTTGTATGTGTATGGGTGTTTTTGTAAGGTGTGTACGGTGTTCTAATATGAGTACTTGTATTTACTGTATGTATTTTGTTTTGTATGTGCATGGGTGTTTTTGTAAGGTGTGAACGGGGTTCTTCTAATATGTGTACTTGTATTTACTGTATGTATTTTGTTTTGTATGTGTATGGGTGTTTTTGTAAGGTGTGGATGTATTTGTAAGGTATGGATGTTTTTGTAAGGTGTGGATGCTTTTGTAAGGAGTGGATGCTTTTGCAAGGTGTGGATGTTTTTGTAATGTGTGTACGGTGTTTTAATGTGTGTACTTGTATTTACTGTATGTATTTTGTTTTGTAATTGTGTATAGTTTGTTTTGTATTGTTAATTTTATGTATATTTATATGTCCATTTGTATTGTGTGTACTAGTGTAAGGACTACTGCCACCGGGTGAAAACATTTGTATTGTGTGTACTAGTGTAAGGACTACTGCCACCGGGTGAAAACATTTGTATTGTGTGTACTAGTGTAAGGACTACTGCCACCGGGTGAAAACCCAATTGCAGTAAATAATAATAATAATAATAATAAAAACGAGGAAGAAGACTTAAGCGTCTACTGGCTAACCTTAAGGAAGCGAGAAGATACTGGAAATTGGAAAAGGAAGCACTAGATCGCCCTCTATGGAGAACTCTCTTTGGAAGAGGCTACGGACCTGTCGTAAGACAGACTGCGTGATGATGGTGCATGGAAATGTGGGCTCTTAAAGGATACCGTAACTAAAATTTGGGTTCTACACAAGGTAGGGAGTTATGACCAGGTAAGCAACTCACAGCTTTTCAAGAAGGATTCAACGAGCAGGTTGGTGTAGCGGTAAAGCTCTAAACCTGTATTCGGAAGATGCATAGTTCGAATCTTGGTCTGGTCATCAGTACCTTCTCAGGTTCTCGTTACCTTCCTCAGACTCTACAGGCCAATACCCAGACAGTACCTAAATTAGGCCACGACGAATCCTTTCTAAATCCTTCCCAGTTCATCACTGACCATCATTCTGTATCCGATAATATACAGTCGGAGCATGTACCGCACAAAAACAGAAGCCTTCTGATCCACCGAGTTGACAGGAATCCTTGAATTATTTGGAACATGAAATGTGGGGGCAGAAGCACAAAGCAGCGCATACGATTTATGCATTTCAAGCAAAAGAATGAAAGGAACAGATGAATGCTCCCCTTCGCTGGTCTGACGTTTCCTGTGAAGCTGTATATTTCCGTTTCCGGGATCGGGAGTTCGAAACTCACCAAGAGCATGGAACCATACATCCAGGTTTCACGACGCACTTCAGTATCACATTTCCAGCCCACCACACAATTTTCGTCTCACATAATACAAAAGCATAAAACCGATTCCAATGTTGTAACTCCGTTCAAGGTGTTAAAACGCGCAGGTATCGCGAACATTCAACTTCCACTGTCCCCAAAACACACACACACACACAGCAGTTTGTAAGCACGTCAACTAATTCCGTGATGACTTTCAAGTATGAATGTAACCAATGAAGCCTACTTCCCTCATTACTTAAGCACAGATGCAGTCTGTTTTAAATTTGTCGAAATACTGGGTATAATTTCAAAGATCTGCATAGCTGACATGCCGGTAATTGCTATTTTCTAATCAGTGTTTCGTACTTACACCCAGTCCAATCCAAGAGGGATTTGCGGTGTACAAAGTAGACTGGCAGAGGCTCTCTCCGAGTACTTCGGTTTTCCCGTCAGTATCATTCCACCAACGGTCCATACTCATATTTCATTAACCAATCTCCAACGCTATATAATCCTAGAAACCAGCGTCGTTAAATAACTGAAGGTTTTCATATTCACTACATAGTTATGTTTACGATCTATATCCGTACAAATTACACATACTCCAACAGTACATTACCTATCGCCATCAAAACGAAGGCTAGAGTATATTTTCGCACTACAACAACGTTAGGATTGCAAACAAGCGTGGAGACAGATCAGAAACGCACCATACAATATGTACAACCTAAATGACATAATGACTACGTGACTGAATGACACTACGATCATGTAGCAGAATCCCTCTTGAGAGACAAAGTTGCTCGGTTATTCATGAACCTGCCCACATATTATGGAACACGAAGCTCCTTACCGTGTTCACAATAGACCACCACTGGTCCCTATCCTCAGCAGCAACATCGAGTCCATAACCTCCAACCCTATTTCTTTAAAATCAATTTAATATCCTCCCATCTAAGCCTAGGTCTTGAGCGTGGTCTCTTTACTTCACACTTCCCTACCTACATTTTATATGCAATTATTCTCTCCCAAGCGTGCCAGGTGCCCCTCCCACATAACTATAAGCCAGCAACTACAAATATCGCGACTGTGCCAAACTCAGAGTTCACAGGCCTATGTGACAAATTTAAGATATACAAAATCTGTACTTAAACAACACACACAACAGATAGGCCTATGCAGTACTACAAGCAGCCCAGCTGACAGCACAACCCGCTAACAACCTACAAACACGCTCATACATTCTGCACTAACAAGCTGTATTAAAGAGCACACTCGTTCTGAGGATAGGGTCAGGTGACGGGCGCTTGTGAAAGCGGTAATGAATCTTCGGGTCCCATAAAATGCGGGGAATTTCTTGACTAGATGAGGAACTATTAGCTTCTCAAGAAGGAGTCTGCTCCACGAAGTTCGTTAGGTATTATATACTCGTCATATAACACTGCGTGTTAAGATTAGGTACTGGAAATGACCACCTCCAGCTCCCAGACACGGCTGACACATGGTGAGCAGATTATTGAAAACTGTTTGAAATTCCTGTCTAAAACTTTAAGAGTGTTGCATTTCACGGTGTACTTGTTCTTGAGCCTTATAAAATGAACCAAAAAATACAATGTATTAGGGAAACCCCCTAACTAACTGTCTATATTACATTAAAGCTCTGACATGCTAAGGCCCTAAAGGGCTATTAGCAAGGCGTCACTAAAATCGCAAAAAGAAGTGCATATAAATTCATAAACCTGTGCAGGCATAACTGTATGTACATTTATGTATTTACGTACATTTCTCTTCGCGACTGTAATGGCACCTCGATAAGGGCCCTTTAGGGCCGAAACCTCTCCGAGAATTAATATAATACAGACAATTTGGGGTTTCCCGAATACAGTATATTTGTTCCTTTATATTGTCCAGAGATTGCCGACAGTGAGCGCCTGATAATTTCTTTACCTTAATCCTGTGTGTGTGTGTGTGTGTGTGTGCGCGCGCGCGCGCGCGGATTGTTCGTATATGTGCTGTCTTTAAAACTTCCCCACAGATAATAGTCACATGTGGTTGGATCGTGCGAATAAGCAGACATAAAGAATGACTAATTATTCGGTCCCACAAAACGTTCCGTAAGACAGCAAATGAACTGCAGCTCTGTGGGTTGTTGCACAATCTTGCTGGAAGAAATCAAAGTTCCTATCCTCATAACTCAAGTTTTCAAAAGACAGTGCCAGGATATGTCCAATGTATTTTTCTGAATTCACTGTATTCGAGAAGATGGTCTCACTAACAGCACACCATACATCTTTTAATGTCACGTAACGGGCACTTCATATTAATTTAAGATTATCTGCCGACCAGTATCTCTTATGATGAGTATTTACGTGGCCGTTTAAGTAAAGCCATGCTTCATCTATAAATGGATCGACTTTACCCCTTACACAATGCTTTACAAAACCAGTTACAAAACCGTACCCTCGCAGCACGGACTGCCTCCAGGACTTTCTGCACAAGTGAAAGTCTGTGTAGTTTCAAAGGAAGAAATTTTGTGGTTGCGTGTACAGATGGCTTTGACACACCGGTTTCCTGTAATAAAAGTATTACATATTTCGTGGAGATGCTTCAAATCGCGCTAGAAAATTGTACGTTTCTTCTCAACGGACACGTCGAGTTTTCTGTCGCTTCGTCATTTACAAGGAACTTAGTGTTCGGAATTTGTTCATTAGTCGCTGTACTGCTTTCGAAGAAAGTGGAACACCGGGAAACCGTCTTATAAATTTGCTACGACGTTTTTTTTTGGTAGGATTTCTTTCTTCTATAAATTTACACAAAAATCATCTGTATTACACATTCACGAATAAAAAGACTTCAAATCAGAATAACAGCATATGTCGTAACTCTACTTATATCCAAGGAATACAAAAGGTAATTCACGTATGCAAATAAAACACAACGGTATGAAAACAATGAGATGAAGCAATATCACCGAAAGCGCTGCGATAAGGCCTGGCATTCTATGAGTAATGTTGCGCCCCATCAGGGTGCCACGTGTTTGGGTTCAGCTTTTAACCGAATTGCCTGTAGTTCTCTTGGAAATCGGAAAGTAGGATTTATAACTTATTTTCAGACCCTTCCCTAACCGTAAGAAAAACTAGGCTCAAATATAAATTCCTTAATTTTTTAAGTAACCACAGTATGCCTTCAACTTTGAAGATAGAGACAAAAGGTTTCTCCGAAACGTTGGTGCTTACATAGTAAACTGCATGACGTCATATCACAAAGACGGCAATACTCAAATTTCGTTCCAACAGCTGCAATGGCACCGAATTTCACAAATCCACATCTATCTTGGTCGGTGTCTGCAGGTGCAGATTCGAGAGGGTCACTTACCGCAAGACTGTCATCTAATTTCCGCTGCCATTGGTCCGAGCGGTCGATGAGGGCGTTCCATTTCTCGGACAGCTTGTTCACCTCCCTGCGGATACTCCGGGTGAGTTCCCGGGCCTGTTCCTCCGCGCTCCGGTACCCTCGCGAGTCTCCTTCCACCTCCCGGCCAGCTGTAACAATACCAACAAAAGAGCAATAAAATATCTACACAAACAGAACACAGGCTGAAGTTGGTCGAAAACGGGGAGCTGAGCATCATATGTGAACATAAGAGGGAGGAAGTAGACCTAACAGGGGCTAGAGAAAACTGCCTAATGGTGAGCTTCACAATTTGAACTGCTCGCCAAACATCATTGCGTTGATAAAATAAACGAGGGCAAGACTGGCGAAACACATGACAATCGCGGGAAAACATGAAGGAAAGGGACCACTTGGAGGACCTAGGCGCAGATGGGTTAATACACTGGATCTTACTGAGAAGGAAAAGACGACATGGATTGGACTGATCTGGCTCAGAGCAGGGAACGATGATGGCTGGTGTTTGTGATCGTGGTAATAAATCTTCAGGTTCCATAAAATGCCGATAGTTTCTTCATTAGCTAAGGAACTATCAGCTTCTTAAGAGGATCCTGCTCCACATAGTGAGACACACAAAACGAAAAAGTACACGAGCTGAAATACGTTTCAATGCATTAACGTTAGAGTCTTCCGTGATGTGACGCCGTCACGTCTGGCTGATGCATCCTAGTTATTTCCGGCAATGTACTGCTGCCAAGTTCAGAAGGCCACTTTCCCTCTTGCAACGTAAAGAAAACGTTGGAACCTGTTTACCAAACCACGCCACGTCAGAATTTTAATATTCACCGAATGAGAAACTGACGTTTCACAAACATTTCAAACATTACGCCTGGCCGGCTTCGATTCAAAATGGACAATTAACGTTACGCAAACTTCTGTCACATAAAAGTTCACCAAAATTTAACTTAATTAACGGTTTACGATAACTATTATTTGTCTGTCTTATCTATCTCTATCTATCTATCTACGATCGTATATTATCTATCTATATATTTGTCTATCTTATCTATCTATTTATGTATCTGTCTATCTTATCTATCTATCTATCTATCCATCCATCCATCAATCCATCCAACCATCCATCCATCCATCCATCAATATATCCGTCCATCCAATATATGTAGGTATAACGAAGTACATTTATGGGCTTCAGAGAAGTGAACTCCATTATGGGTCAGTGTGGTTGACAAACGGAACTACTCGTCAAATTTCGTGAAACTGTCACATGGTTTGAAAAAAAATATGTTCAACTGTTAGGCCCTGATACTATGTCGCACAGACGGAAAGACGGGCAGATATAACCTCCACAGTTTCAGCCAACTGTAGGCTTGTTTTATCTTGGCATTTCCTCCTCAGTGCCAAAATATAATTACTATTTGCCATTAATAATACTGTTTTACAAAATATTAGTTCCATACCCATTAGTTTGTTAGTCAACAGAACAAAATAAATCTATCACCAGCAAACAAGTCAAATAAAGTTTTCCGTCTGCACGCCATTAAGGCAGAGAGGGGGAACAGATGTATAGCTCCGGCCACTTTTCCCCTGGGGAGAAAGCTTCCGGTGCCCATTAAATAGTATGTTCGGTAAGCCCCAGAGCCGGTCTCGATGCTCTACAGAAAAGAAAAATCCCTTACCGGTGTCGAAAATCGAAGCCCGGATCGCCCAGCCTATAGTCTATTTACAATAGCGAATGAGCTACCATAGAACAGGTAGAGCGTACAAATCCGCACTGAACTTAACGAAATGCGTTCCATTTCTGAGTACTAAAAGGTGCAGGGACATCGGGCAATCCTCAGGATTTGCAAGGTACTGCACAGTCCCTCGAGGCAAGAACGCCGGAATAATATCTGACATCAGACCGTGACCGCTTCCTCCCACATCCATTTCCAATTCATAGTTCATCAACTACCCTACCATTCAAAGATACATGACGTACGTATTTACCATCGATAACGGTCGATTGATTTGGATGCATTGTAGCAAGGAAAGATCGCTTGAGCCAACGAATCAATTCAGCTTCAGTGGTAGCTGGGCAGTGACAGTAGTTCTCTTGAGATGCCACAGACATATGTATCTTCACAGCTGCAATCTTAGCGCATAATAGTAATAGTATTTTTAGTGCTAATTTATAATGGCAGACCAAAGATCGACCAGGCAGTGTTTTAAGTTAGACGCATGCATGTTTCACGAAATTCGGCCAATCGGGGGGCCGGCGTCCACAATACTGATATAGGCAAAAATGAGACAAAACAAAAAATTACAGTTTCTAAAATAAAATTTATGGACAGAACGTTGAAATGCACGTGGGCCTCTTATAAGAATGAACTAAGATAGGGTAAGAGAACTAAAACGGAACTCATATTGGAAAAGTTTTAAAACATACACTCGACGTGTTCCGCATGTCCACAAAATGAAAAGGAATATATTTACCGCAACTATTAAAAAAAAAAAAAACGGGATAGATCAAAACACCGTAGAAACACTTTGGAGATACTACTGGAAGACTGAGGCTAGACATGGTAAAGAATCAGTTTTTATCTGGTAGGTGGTGGTGACGAAATAACGATATCCATAGTGGAGTTACACGAAATGCAGATAAACAGACAAGCACTCATCTCGTCAAAACTGCTGTGCTTTATCGAATATCTAGAAATATGTCTTGATGCAAGTTGCGATAAAAATAAGGTACAAAGTTACTGCACTTTGTGCCTCTACTGACCCCAAGGCGACTTAAACAGTGAGACCCAATTACTCAGCTCGCATTCACTCATTTGTAATACAAGCTTTCTCTTGCTCTGAACAGCTGTTCTACGATCCTCAATATATCTTATATGGTCTCTCAAGAACTAGAAAAACAAAGGCAAACCATCAGCAAAGGCAGTCGATTACAACCGGTTCATTACCGTAAGCGATCGGCTTAGGAAACTGCGATCGCTAGCGCCAGCAGATTATCGAGCTAGCTATCCCGCACAGCATGAGAGTTCGATAAGTTGTATAACTACAAGGATGTAGTCAGTGGTTAGTGTTCAACGATTTTTATATTAAAGGAAGTACTGAGTGAAAAATGATTATTGGGTTAAAAAATATAGCGGTTAGTAAGTGACAGACCACTGACACAGGGTCGCTCTTCGGAATCCAATATGAGTAAAGGTCAGATAAGGGCCTTTTTTTAAAACGCACTTCAGCAATTAAATGACAGATCTCAAACTGTGTCGGCTTTTCAGCATCTGAATTCATAGAAAAAAAAAAATTAGCTCAGTTATTTAAAATAAATAATTTTCATATGCTTCCATCTACGTACAACGTGCTACAGTACAAATAATAAAACCGACTAATGCACTATATTGACCAATTTTATTCTGGCCTGTTACCCCTCACCCTACACGTGTTTCGGAACTCTAAGGTTCCATCTTCAGGGGTTGTCGTGTGCTACCAATTATTTACATATTAAAAACAAATACACAATATGTACAATAGTCTGTTAAAATATAAAAAACCATAGGTAAATAAAGTTCAAAACTCTTTTAAAATTGTACGATGTGTACTGTAGTCTATTAGAATCTTAAAATCTCACGTAGATGTATGTTTAAAAAACTGTTTTAAAAATGTTTTAAAAGTTTTGGGCTGTTCGTAATATTCACTTTTTTACGGAACTACTGGCGTAGTTTTATTCGACTCCGTATTTTCAAATAATAAAACCGACTAATGCACTATATTGACCAATTTTATTCTGGCCTGTTATATTTGATTAGAAAATGCACGGTGTTAATACTGTGCTACAGTACGTTTCAAATAAGGGTGTTGCAATGCGTTTGTGCACCCTTTCTAGGTGCGTTCGCAAAAATGCAAAAAAAAAGCAACTACTGGCTTCGTCATGTCTACCTTTCTGTCGGTCCGCAGGGAACAACTTGGTTCCCACTGGAAGGATTTTCATTAAATCTGTTGAATATTTTTTTTCGAAAATCTGTAGAGAAAATTAGTTTAATTAAAATCTGTCAAGAATAACGGGCATTTTACACGAAGACCTGCAATCTTCTAAATTTAGAAATGTGCCTAGGTTTCTCAATTCTGTCATCTTGAGACTGTTAATTAATTTGCTACACGCTATTTTTTCCTTTATATTTAACCATTTACTGTCCAAAAGTTTTTCTCTCGAAATTTACGTTACCACACAAGCGTATACAAATCGTTCCCTTCTCCCTCACATAGGGGACACATCTTTTCTTCTCCCTTCCTCACACTCCTAAAGGTTCTGACGATACAGTGACCATCATTGTTGAAGCGGCAGAAAGTCATCACTGCCTGGAAGGTCACAGGAGTATGAACAATCAGTCCCCACAATCGATCGATCTATCAATAACGCAACTTCGTAATATGCAACAGACGCAACACACTTAGCTCTTCTAAAATTTTCCCCCTTATCTCAAAGTAATTGGCTCATGAATTCAGGAATTTCATTCGCCGCCGTCAATTTCTGAACGTAACGGAGAAATAAAATTCAAATCAAACGACATGTTGTGACTTGGGGCAGGCTGAAGCTCTGCTCGAACAACAGCCAACTAAATATCTGTATCACGGAGACGGCATAACATAACTACATGGAAATTGTATAGCATGTGCTGCGTGTGGCTGAAATAAGGGGCATGGACAACTTTAGTTGGAACAGGCTACTTGAAGGGAAGACGCCATTATGCCAGACTTAGACGTACATGGCACTACGATTGGAGTGCAGTTTAAGAGTTGGTAATGATGTGGACCAGTATGGTAAGCGTCTGTCGACAGTGTGATGAACGCTATGACATTAGTAGCTGCTTCATCGTAAACGTAGGTTATAATTTCCTATGATCAGAAATAAAAACAACATGGCGGATCACAAACCTGCGAGGGGAAGCGACACTAGCGCCACTTAATTCAAGGATCCTGCAAATATACATGGGAACAGATAACCGAAACATACGCAACTTTTGTTGTAGAAAGTAGAACGTGGCAACAGTGCGAAATTTGCCCTTTACTCTTCAGATTCACATGTATTAAACAAAACATCTGAGCTGGGGTTATTAAACGTCGTATGAAGGCAGAAATTAAACATAACTATAAATTACGAGTTAAAGTGGTAAAAGCCAACCGATTGAGATGGCTAGGACATCTGTTTAGAACAGATGATAACAACCCCTGTAAAAAGGTCACTTTTAATGAGCCATTTTATGTAAAAAGGAAAGTAGTAAGACCAGCTACACGGTGGCTGTAGAAAACGACCTCAAGACTCTTAAAGTAAGCCAATGGAAAAGGAAAGCCCAGGAAAGGAATCAATGGAAGAAGATCATTGGGGCGGCCTTGGCCTACAAAGGCTGTTGCACCAAAGAAGAAGAAGAATAATAAATTATGCGTGAAATAAAGGACGTACGTCAACATTACAAAAACAATGTGATGGTCTAAATTTATCTATGAACGCAGCAGGAATCTGTCATTAAGTAATACGATAACTAAGCAATTAACTCCATCAGACAGAACCCTTCTGAAGGAGCTAACAGCTGCACGGGCACTCATGATACTTTTATGCAACCCGCAAGGTACATCACTAAGAACATGCCAGAGGACCCTATCCTAAGCCAGTTCACCCCCATCCACATACCTTTATATTAATTAAGTAATCCGTTCTTCAAAAAAAAAAACCGACGTTCTACTAAGTAACGCAGTAATGCACGCTTCTTACTCAAGTAACGGACGACATTCCTGTCTGAAGAATTCGTATAGCGGCGAGTATCCGTTAACGTGTATCGGGCAACTAGTCTCCAGGGATGAAATACACTACACAAGAAGGGAGGGGGGGATGTCCCTCCCGAAATTAACGAACAGCAGTCAGCGCAAGATGGAGCCTTCCCATGAGAACTGGAGGCCACGATTTACTGTGCCGTGCGATCTATATTCTTGAATAGCAGCTCAAGTCTGAACATCTGGCCCTCCCGTCGGTTACAAATATCAGAATCGCCGAGTGATGAATTGAGGACATTTTGTGCAGATCATGGAACATAAACAGCTCAAAGTCACTCCATACGACGAAAATAAGTACATTTACGCCATCATTTTATGCAGGAGCAAACATTTACTGCATAGGATTTAATATTAGTCGTCAGTATCACACACATTAATCCGGTTACGTCCGTCAACGACATCATAATCTACTAAAGTACAGAACGGATCTTTTCAAGACAGACATTTATAGAAAGCCTATGATTCGGTATTGATGGCAATTTCCTTTGTTTTCACTACTTCCTTCTCAAAAAATTGTTTACCAAAAAAAGCTACAGTTAAAAATTGACAGTGCTGCCTCAAGCGGAGGCCAAGACAAGCTAACATATTTCATGTATTTCCCTTCGCCCGCGTAGAGGTAGGACTGTCGATTTCAACGTTCTGTTTTTTTACATACACGTGCTAGGAAGCTTTTGTTTCTTATTTACACCTTGATTAGGATTCGTTGATCTCCGAAAGAAATTACTCAGCATCAAGGATTTTTTAAATGACTCGACAGCCCCTTGGGGGCCTAGGCCGCCTCATTTTTCGAGGCTTCACGATCACACTTCTTAGACACACCGCACTCGGTAGGACTCCTCTGTACGAGGGACCAGCTCGTCGCAGAGACCTCTACCTGACAACACACGACACTCACAACAGACAGACATCCATGCCCTAGGCGGGATTCGAACCCACAATCCCAGTAAGCGAGCGGCCGCAGACCCACGCCTTAGACCGCGCGGCCACTGAGATCGGCCAGCATGAAGGATTAGTAAGTTACTAAGCTGCTTTAATTTTTGTTGATGAAATAATTTACTGTTTCTATGTGCGAATTATTGGCACGCGTGCAACTAGTTTGAATTATTAATATATGCAACGATACTATGGAAACATAAAAAAGAAACTTAATTTATATTAATACAGTCTCAAGACAAATGAACCCGCCATTCGAAAAGAATATGAGCCAATCAACATTACCAACATACAGTTATCCAAGATCCATTTTAATAACATCCAGTACTGAGGATTCCATCCTTCCGGGTTACGACTCTGCGTCACTGGATATTCAGTTTACGACGTTTTTGAAGGAACGCAGTGCCTTCATGTTCAAGGGCCTACAGCAGCGACAACTGCAGACCGTTGAAAATGAAGGCACTGCATTCCTTCGAAACGTCGGGAAACGATTAGGTACCCAGAGACGCAGCGTCACATCCAGTAAAAACAGAATCCTCAAACATTGCTGTAAAAACCTCAAAACTTGCACATCCAACATTTTTTCTTCTCTTCTAACCCGCGGTTTGTGAATGAGTTTATCCACAAATTCATTCATTCATTCATTCATTCTGTAGTCAGTCTTACGTCAGGTCCGAAGCTTCTTCCAGAGCGAGTTCTCCACAAATATGCTGTCGGTATTTCGAGCTACCTTAAGAGCCAAGGTCATCTTAACCTCAAGGCTCTCCCAATAAGCGTTCGTTTCAGCTCGAAGTGAAAAGGAAACACAATAAAACGGAGTCAAAATTTAATTGCTACCTTCTTGGAGGAGGGAAACTTACCTAATTTTGTGACACATCTTATTTTGTGACACAATACTCCAAATTCGCCAAGAAATTGGGCGTGTATTCCAGAGTTAGTTTTTACCGCTCTCTGTTCATCATAATGGACCAAAAGTCACTTTATGCCAAGAAATTGGGCATGATAAACATACCGGAAATGTTAACGGCTAGTGTCGCTTACGAACTCCAGAAAACTGAGGTTCTAACAGCGAAGTTCATAAAGAATCAAGTCTTCTGCGATGGAACGCCGTATCGATTGGTAAATAATCACAGACGTTTCGTAGTGTCTTCATCTTTAAGCTGAAGCAGTCCAAGGAAACTGGACTTGGACAGTTTCACCCTGAAGTTCAGGGCATTATGCCCGACTGAAACGCCGGTAACTTTACCAATCGATACGGCATTAATATCCCAGAAGGCCTTAATATAGGTCTTATGGACCCACCTCATTCTCATGCATACAAATATCTAATAAAGGAGGTCAATGTAAGAAGCGTGGCCTACCTTCACTATCGCTGGTGTCCGACAGTGGCGGCTCGTTAGCGATGTACTGCCGTCCGCTAAGCAGGTTGTTCTCCACAACAGGCCGCTTGTCTTCCAGCTGACGCCGGAACGCGCGGTGGTCGTCCTGGAACGCACAATCGTTAAGTAACAAATGACTGAAGTCGGAGACAACGAACACTAAGGTCATGGGTTTGAATGTGGCCTCAAACGTTTCTCTGCATTATCCCGGGTAGATGGTAACCATGCAGCATCACAGGTGCCCTGTAGGAAATTCTCCACTCCTTAAGCACTAGACATAACCCCTTTACCGTAAATAAAAATGACAAGAATAAAAACAGAAACCTTTATTCATTTTCCCTTCGTGTATTTAACGAAATTTCAGTAACTGAGATTAGGCAGCATCAATGATAAAGAGGATTAGTGAATAATGAATTGGAAGTGGCCGTGGCCCAACTTCAGGTACGATACTGACATTTGCCTGGAAGGATAGAGGGAATCCACGACATTATTTAGGTAGTTCACTTTCGGGCCGATATTTGAACCAGGAACACCCCAAATACAAGGCAACTGGATCAAACTACACGGTGTCACATCCCAGAATACCGCCATTTTGATTTGCATGCTGCTTGAATTACTTTCCGGCACGAATCGAATGACACTGTGATGCTGAAGGTCCGTGTATATAAGATTATGAGTCTATAAATATACACAAGTTTTTGGCAAATCATCACCAAACCCTACAGGAAGCAAGGCAGACGGGCTTCCGAAGCAATGAACACCATACCGCATTAACGAAAAAAATCACGCGAACGAAATGAATGTTCCACAGCATTCCATACAAACATTATAAAACGATACAGCGCATGCGTGAACAATATCGAATGGAAAAGAATCTCTGGAATTGCGATCAGATTGCAGCCTCTATAAAGCACTTCAACAGCAACAAAATCACTGTTTAAGCATTTTATTGGATTTCATACAGGCTTATCTCTTGCGGGAAGAGAGGAAACGAATTCCCAAACAGGAGATAAAAGGTCATCACAAAGCTCTTCCATTCAATCAAACACAACAAACGAAACCGGCTAATGCTAATACCAGTTAGATCGATACTAAATGGCTTCTAAATTCGTGGGTACAGCTGAAGATTTATCAGGAAACTTTGGGTGGCATATGTAATTGTTAAAGGCTCCAATACGCATAAGCATCATGCAGGCTATGGGGAAGCACAGCATTCATACGAAGGACACACGATTTGAAATTCTGTCTTCATTCTGTCCCTATGAAGCGACCATTCTTAACAGTTAAGGACACAAACCGAGGTGGCAGTAACCACCTTAACAATCTGTCGTTATGAAGCAGTCGAGGCGCATCTATGCTTCCGTCGGTATTGCAGCCTGGCCCTTTGCCGACAGAAGTTACTTATAAGTAGAGGAACCGCTTGTTCTATCAAGACGCCTTTCAAGAACTTGTCAAGTCAAAGTAGTGCATACTCAGGAAAATCGTAATTTTGTGTTATGTCTCAAGGGTTATAATATACTTGTATAAAAGGGGATCAATGGAAAAATTATAGAGTATATTGAAATATAATGAAAGAGGAAGCACTAGATCGCACCCTGTGGAGAACTCGCTTTGGAAGAGGCTACGGACCTGTCGTAAGACAGACAACAGAATGAATGAATATTGAAATTACAGCTAGAGATGGAAAACGTAAATTTTTCCAGTTTAAACATCAATGGACTCTGTTTACTATAAGATGTTATTAGTTATATTTGCGTGATCCGTTACATAAAACAGACCCTTTTAATCTCCCAAGAGTTTGAAAATAAACATGCCGTAAAAGCGTTAAAGATAAAACATTCCACCGCATACAAATTCACCAGCGGCGTCAAAATTGAGTTACACAAGCAATGCTCCGAAGAGCCAGCCTGTTTAAATAATCAAGTCCAATTTCTGGAACGATATCAAGTCTCTTAAAATATCAGAGTACGCACAAAACATGACCACTGGGCCCTACCATAAGCCACATCAATTTAATTCAGCACTTCACATACCATTCGTTTAATATCCGTTTTAAAAGTGCGCTACACTATCCATCTATCAGGCTGTCTCCCCAAGTGGCCTCTTCTGCTACTCATCCTTCCTACATGCGTTACAATGCAACCCATACCAGCCTCCCTCATCTAATCATCCTAAAAATATTTAGTGAAGAATATAACTTAAGTTACGTAGTTTTTCATTACAGAATTGCTTGCATTCTGATCTTACTTCACAAATTCACATATTCTCCCCAGTCTACGCTCTTCTCTTAAGCCGGGATTAGAAGGCGCGTGGCTCGGCTCGTTTTACGTCATAACTGACGTCACTGACAAAGAATCGTATTAAAACGCGCCGTGTAACCGGCCTGGCGCGGCTCGGAGTGTTATTGGTGGAGCGAGGCTCGTGGGATCGCCTCAGAAGCGGTTTTCTCACGAGCCTCAAAGGGACTCGGCGCGGGCAACTGTTGCGGCTACACGGCGCTTGCAGTGTACGCGCCAAGCCAGTCTCGTCCAACCTGTATACACTTAGGTCTGGTCTTTGTTTTCTGCTGTCGGGGTGCGCGAAGAGTGAAAGTTTCTGTCCCACAATTGGTATTGGCTAGAATGGAGTGGTCAAACGAGGACATTTTTAAGTTCATAGAACAACACGACTTATTCCACAAGCCGAGCCGAACCTACCCGAGCAAGGCCGTTGGTCGGCCATTTGCCGAGCTGCGCCGCGTCGTGTGGCCAGATTGTCTTTTCTGTTACGATCTGTTGGCCGAGCAAGTGACGTCACGTCACTGGACGAGCCACGCGCCGTCTAATCCCGGCTTCAGAGCGCCAGACCAAGTTTCACACCCACACCGAACACCGGCAGAGTATATTAGGAGCACACTTAGATCACACTACTGAATACATGAAAACAGCACACACCGTGTTCCACACTAAGTGCAGACGGTTGTTTTATTCTGTGGCAAAGAGGCGGAGCCTGACCACCATATACCTTTCCACTGAAATATGATCTGTGTCTCCCCTACGTACGACGTAGGAAGCCCCAGTGTCAGTAGAAGACTGTAGCGCTGTTGTAAAATCTTAAATCAAGCTCAATCTGTCGCAGCAAAGCTAGGACATCGTGTTAATAAAACAGAACTCGAAACCAAAACATAACAACTGGTAACGCGGTCGGTAAGCAGGTGACTGCCGGTCAACGCCATTTGAAGCGCACGGCGGTGAACGACGAAACAGGGAATCGTAAAATGCGCCATGACTGTAGCACCGAGAGCAGGAATGTGCGGCTCAATGCTTCCACGTACTACATACGCCTTCGTGTAATACAGAGGCTCGGAAACGAGCAGTATGTCACAACGCAGACCACAGGCGCACCCAGCATTTTCCTTTGAGGGGGGGGGGGGGGTTGACCCTGAGGCTATATAAAATTTATGTTTGATTTTAAGAACTATGTTAAGAAAATCATGTCAAAATCTCCGAGCCGACATCTAGTTAGGTTACAATGGAAAATTAAAACTGAAAAAGAAAGCAATATGTACAAATTCGTAACTTTTATTACATTTTTCCATATTCCAATGTACCAGTCATCAGCCGATTTCAGGGCTGATTTAGGCTGCAGCATAAATCACGTTGATATAATCGTGTCTACAAAATCTGTGTTTTTTTTTTTCAAATTTTGTTGTTGGGGTGAGGGCTGCAGCCCCGTAGCACACCCCTTGGGTGCGCCAAAGACTGAGATAGTTCTGCAACTCATTCTTTTTTATTGTCGCCGCTTTCTGTTTTGTTGCGCAACAGCCCATATCGGGCCTAGGCCACCTCATTGTTGAGATTTCTAGATCACACACACAGTAAGGCTCCTCTGAATGAGTGATCAGCTTGTCACAGAGGCCGCTACCTACACAAAACACAACAAACACAAGAGACGAAATGAACATCCATGCCCTCAGCAGGATTCGAACCCGCGACTGTAGCAATCGAACGGGCGCAGACCTATGCCTTAAACCGTACGGCCACCGGGATCGGCTTCTACAACTCGGATACTGAGTTCAAAGCACGGTAGAGGACCAGCTATCGTGAATTATGTTAAATGTGAATGTTCTCAGACGCTATACGCTAGGGCAATGGTGGTTCGGTACCTTGCAATAGGCTATGCTACGCCCACTTCAAGACATCCTTTATTATCTGTGCACAACGATCACGTTACGTCAACAGGCGGTTTATTTAACGGCGATATCACCAGCTCAGACTTAATAACCTACAGCGTCCGTGGTCGGATGAATACGTAATGAACTGCAATGGACGTGGAAAGACAGCGGTCGTGGTCTAACTTGAGGAAGTCCCGGAATTTGCCTGGAGGGACTGAGGAAAACAATGACAAACTTCAGTTAGGGTAGCCGGTCTGCGGGCGGAGATTTGAACTCGCGACTTGCCAAACACAAAGCAGGAACTATTACTCATTCGAAGGGGCACGCGGTGGCGCAGTTGGTTGAGGCACTGCGCTACAAACCGGAACGTCGCGGGTTCGATTCCCGATGGTGTTTCGGTCGCACTATGGCCCTGGGGTCGACTCAGCCTCTAACAGAAATGAGTACCAGAAATCTTTCCTGGGGGGTAAAGGCGGCCGGTGCGTAGGGCTGACAACCTTACCACCTTCATGTGCCGATTGTCTGAAAACCTGGGAGCCTCGACCTCCTGGAGCCCTAATGGCCTGCCAAGGCCTGTATGGGACCACTTTACCTTTACTACTCATTCGATCGCAAAGTTCGGTCTCAACAGTCGGTACAGCGTCGTGAAATGGTGGAACACGCAGACATAACCACTAGCAACATAAGCAATTTTACACTTAAAGCTTATCGACTTCTGTTAATAAAGTTTATCCGTTAAGTACAAACATCTATAGACTACAAATGGTGTGTAACAACGATATGGTACCAAATGTCTGGATCGACGTGTTACTGCAGAAACTAGATTCGCTACTGTCGGAAGTAGCGTAAGTATATTGCAGATCGTATATGACATTCTGGAGGAGAAATTAATTCAATTCCCACAGCTTCATTGATCGACGACGTCTGATCTTTAGAAAGATAGAAGAAAAACTCGGGACGCGGAATAAAAAGATTATGGGTTCATTTAACAGGCGGTGACACTATATAGGCTGCCATTTCCCACGATGAAACTGAACCAAATGTAAAGAAAGTTGATGCTTTTTTCGTGTTGCAAAAACCTTCCATTCGACTGAGAAAAGATATTGGGAGAAAGACCGATACGAGTATATTACCAGACGTTTTCCGTTTGCATCTATAAAGCAGTACTAAGAAGGTCCGTTGCTTTACATATAAAAACTTTTCAGCACATGTGAAAATGTCAGTCCATAAGAAAAGCAGAAGCAGGATTCCGCAGTAACATATTAGGCAACTTAACTCCAGGACATGGGCCTTCCAGTACCAGTTACCAGAGAAGACCCTCAAAAAAGTCTTCTTCAGTCTACACAATGAACCCCATAGGCCAATCACCGTGTTCACAAAAGCCTACAAGTGGAGCCTATAAATGTGCACAGTCCAACGCAGCCGGAATAGCTTAGTTGGTATAGTGACGTATGGTTGAACGACCGAAGAATGGAGGGTCAGAGATTTGTCTCTGCTTCACAGCTTCTAAACTAGACCTGGGGCCCAACACCCCCCTATACAATGGGTACCAGGGGGGCTTTTCGCCGGGATGGGTGCAAAGCAGCCGAGGCATGAAACTGACTACTCAACCATCTACTGCCGACATTAAGAATGAGTGGAGATACACATCCACTTCCCCCCTCCACATCGCGTCATTGCATGCACAGAGACAACTTTGCCACTTTTATGCACCATCGCAAAATTGCGAAAAAGCAACTATTAGCTTCGTCATGTCTGTCCGTCTGTCTGTCTGTGTCCGTCCGCATGGAACAACTCGGCTCCCATTGGACGGATTTTCAAGAAATTCGATATTTGAGGATTTTTCGAAAATTTGTCACGAAAATGCAATATCTCGCTGAATTCTTATTAAAACAAGAAATGTTTCAGAAAAAAGTTGAAGAAAAAATGAAAACACATTTTATGTTCAGTAACCTTTTTCTCGAAAATCGTGTCGTTTATGAGATAATGTGGAAAAATACGGTACAGCCAGACAGGCCACAGATGACAATATAATACGGCGCATGCGCTTTGCATCCTGGATAGATAACTAAGGCTACAGACACAAACACTCAGAATATGTAATACTTATTGTTTTTTAACGGCAACAATGGTTACACGAAAGCGCCTCACTGTTACGTTACACGTAAGCTGTCTGTCTTGTATTTATCTGTTAGTGTCGGTACTGCTGTAACGAAATTTACAGCCATTCAATCACATACTGCCAATGGTGGCAACTCGGAGGATCGACTCCCGCTCGGGTCATGAATTTTTACCAGCGTCTTTCCGCTTTCCCCTTGACAGCAATTCATCGAAGTAGCCGTAACGCCTATGGATTTACTAAACGTCTAAAATTACAGGAGTAAAAAGTTTCGGATGAGGGAGCTGCGCCTCAGCATAAGACCATTCGCTGTTGACGTGGTATTTAGCACTGCACAAGCTGCCAGTCTCAAATTAAACAGAAGATAGTGATTGTGATAAAGTCGGAAAAGGATTGGAAAGCAATCGGCTGAACAGACCGACGCAGACATAAAACATCCTTGCAGGAGAAGTGTCTGGAGCTGGGGAGATATTGCTTCATGCCCCGAGTTTAGTGAATGTGCGTGCGTGTTTGGATTGGAGGAAAGGGTGGGGAGGAGCACAAAGCAACTGAACGAGGAAAAGAATCATACAGGGAACAAAAAGAAACTGATTAAGTGTGTGAGTGAGAGAGACAAATTGAGGACGAAAAGAGGACGGAGAAGGAAGAATAATTTCAGGAGTGTTAACGGGTTCTTTGAGGAGATGAAATCCGTTCGCTGCTACGTCTGGTCAATGTCGAAAAACGGCAGACTGATGCACTGGCGGAATATGCATATCCTAACGGCTACCAACAACCAGGGAACATCCGCCTAATTCTCACCCCCCCCCCCCAAAACAATTTTCCATCATATTATCCTTCGCTACCTTCATACGCCTATACGAACCATTCTCTTGTACAGTGTTTCAAAAATTTTGTTCCTTTTAAAGGCGTGATACCTAGTGTAAACATACTTCTGAACTACTCAGTAGGTACAAAGTTTGGTCATAACACGATGCACGCTCGTTTAAAAGAGACTCCAAAACCAGCTGCTATTTCCGTCACAACAGTCTATCTCCTTTGAACAGCGCCAAAACGTAACGATCGACTTCGTCAAAGTTAGTAAATACTGTATGGTCCATTTTAGACGTTTTTCACGAAGAAGGGGAGGAAGAAACGCCTTGTGTGGAGAACACATCTGTCCGTCCGTCTGTGACCAAGTATCAGCAACCAAAGCTTAGAAAAACTTTCATGAAATTCGGCGTAAATTCTTTATGAGCAAGTGCGAATTTCGTGAAAATCGGCTCAATGACGTTCATACTTTACTCAAGGACTAAAGTAATTTCTACCCATATTTTACATCTTTCTTGACCAATGTAAGTGAAATTCAATAAAGAAGAACTTCATTTACTATCGCTGAGTTAACTGCAACTTTCAGGAAAATCGGTGCAGCGAAAGCCATACTTTAGTTAAGGGCGTAAATGCAATTTATCCGTATTTGCTAAATTTTCAACCGATTTGAATAAAATTCGGTATAGGAGATGTCAATAGAATTGTACTGATTGACAGTGAGTTTCGTGAAAATCGACGCAGTGAAAAGTCACGCTTTACCTAGAGCGTAAATAAACTTCAATCCGTATTTTCCATATTTATTGAGGGAAAGACAGAAAAGAAGGGAAGAAGAGGAAAAAGACGTTCTACCTACTAGCAATTTGAAAGTTAGAAAAATTACCTCGTCTTGCTTCATACGAATATCTAGACTGAAGACAGACAACTAAGTTTACTAGCAACAACAGTCAATTAATCTTTTCACCTATTTTCTCACGAATTTCCGAATACTTTACGAAGCACAGTGATTACCAAGTGCAGCATCTGCTTCAAAATTACAGAACTCTCCGTTATACCACGTACTAGTGCAGTACAGGGCATACACAAAAGAATGGTGCGGTATCAAAAGTGAATACAAAATGTATTTCTCACCTTACACGGGCACAACATACACCGTCAGCGGCGGCAACTGTCCAAGTTTCTCATTTGGTAATTACAATCCTTCAATGTGTGCACCCTGGGTCACACGACACACATCCACACGGTAATCAAACTCATCCCAGACCCGGTGTAGCATGTCCGCTGTAATGGCCTGCAGTGCATGCGTTATCCGATCACGAATTTCATGGATGGACGTGGGCAATGGTGGTACATAAACGCTGTCTTTAACGAACCCCCAAAGAAAGAAACCGTGCACGAAACTCACGCTGCACTGTAATCACAGATCTGGACACCTCAAAACGGAGCACACAGAAAGCCTTCTCCTGCTGCAACGCCATCTTTGAAACTGGCCCCGCGGCCACGCAGTAAGTACGAGAAGCGAACTGCTGGTAGCGCATGAGAAACTTGGACAGTTGCCGCCGCTGACGGTGTATGTTGTGCCCGTGTAATGTGAGACATAGATTTTCTATTCACTTTTGAAACCGCACCATTCTTTTGTGTATGCCCTGTACACAACACTTTCCTGCACCAGACACATCAGTACACGGCACAAGGACTTGATCCGTCTGGATTGAATACTGTTATACTAGTGCTTATGCGCATAAAACCACGTACAAGATAAAAAAATTGTACATAAATGAATTTTATTCAAGAATATGCCCGCATCGCGTTGTCCATAACATACACATTTTTAACTTTATGACTGCCACTATTTACTTTTGATCATTTTATTTTTAGCACTGTGTATGTAAACTGAGGCCGATCCCAGTGGCCGCGCGGTCTAAGGCATGGGTCTTCGGCCGCTCGCTTGCTGGGATAGCGGCTTCGAATCCCGCCGAGGGCATAGGTGCTCGTCTCCTGTGACTGTTGTGTGTTGTTGTCAGGTAAAGATCACTCGTCCAGTTAAAATAAATAAATAAATGCCGGCAACTGTGTAGTATTTTTGGATAAACATTTATTTTTTTTTAACTTGCATTTCAATGTGTACCGTGAATGTACAGCTGATGTAATTTGAGAAAGGCGAGCCCCTGAAGATAAACCATAAATTGGTTCAAAACATGTCGGGCATCTTTTAATAAAAATTGTGTTAAATAACATAAACAGTGTACATCTGTCGGAGTAAGATTCATTTTAATCAAAAAGAATGTACGGAACAAGTAACGTACTGTTTAACAAATGGGACTACGGTACCGACGTTGTCAGGAGGAACCTCGTACCAGCACTCGGCAATGCCCAGCTCAAAACCGCACTGCCGAGAGTCACGTGTTGGCTAGACACGTTGCCAGTTTAGATTTAGTTGCGAGTTCGGTACACAGCTAACACGATGTGGATGTTGCTGGCTGCGCTTTGCTGCCTTCAGCTTGCGACCACCTGGCGCTCAAATTAAAGCGTGACAACAGCTTTCGCCCAGTGTCCTGACACGTCACAAGCAGACATAGTAAGGGATCACAAAATTACGACAGGACAGAGTGAGGCATGAGTAGTTCAAGCGGTGCCCTGCCCAGTATGTAATTCACTGATATCCCAGTTCGAATCTCGAAAGAAAAACAACCCTCCATTATATATGCTTTCATGGTTTCATTCAATAACTCTATGTCAGTGGTTCCCAAAGTGTGCTACGCGGATTCCAAGGGGTCCGCGACCATTTCCCAGGGGATCCGTGGATATATTTCCGTAATGTCTACTTTGAAGTTCACTTATGTTTCTAATTAAAGAAATAATGTTTTGTTAAAATAATCGAGAATCTTCTTTAATTGGCGATATGTTTGTTTCGTATGACCGCTGGAATGTCTAATTAAGAAACTTCCTGTACCTACGAAACGAAGGACAGTTATTTTAATTAAGGTCAATCCATGTAATGCATTGTTACGTGTGCTACTGGTCTGTATTAGCAAAAGTAAAGTTCGCCCTATGAAAGGCACAGAGGGAGAGTAGAGGTGCAGGCCTATTCTGTCTTTAACCTCGACGCTGGATGGGGTGGGTGGCTAACGCTATGCCTCGGCCGCTTTAACCCCGGGAATAACCCGGTACCCGTTGTACAGGAGGCTGGGTGGGCCCCAGGGCCGGTCTGGACGGGTGCAGAAAATCTCGTCCCCACCGGGATTCGATCCCCGGGCCATCCAGCCCGTAGCGAGTCGCTATACCGGCTACGTTATCCCGGCCCACGGTATGTATTAGCAGCTATCTAAAATCAGTTCTGAGATATAAATTTTAAATTTTGGATACCTATCATACGGACACTATATTTACGTGAGCAAGGATGTGAGGATTCGTGGTTATTTTTCGAAGCCAAAAGGGGCCCGCGAGCAAAAAAGTTTGGGAAACACTGCTATACGTCAATGTTGGAGTATTCCCTTAAAATACACAACTGCTGCCTTCTACATACCCGGTGTCCGAGCAAGGAACCAAAAAAATCATACCACGAAATCTGTTCATTATACAGACGTCCGGTTTGCACCAATACAAACAAAAACACTTCAAAGCCTTTTCTGACTACTACCTACCTTAGTAGATTTCAATGTGGGCACCCCTGGTGGCATGACGACATTCAAACTGTTACTCTCAGTCGAGGTAACCTTTCATGTCAGTGGAATTGTGAAGAGACACAACTGTAGGATTTGGGGAAACGAAAATCCACATGTCACGTGTGGAGACAGCCAGTGCTGAAGTGAACGTATGGTGCGGCTTAATGCACGTTACGGTGATCGGACCGTGACCACAGCTTGGTCGTGGACATGCAGGAACTGTATGTGCTTCGCAGTTACCACCTGGAACTGTCTTCTAACAAGCCGCGGCATGGCGTCACTGCAGCCATATCGTGAGGAATCACCTCCATCCCACGATGTCCGGTGGAGAAGCGCAACTGCCTGGCCTCCTAGGTCACCAGACTTAACCCCATTAGATTTTTGCTGTGGGGTTACGGGAAGAACCAAGTGCAGCAGTGCAAAACAACCATCTCAAGTAGTTGAAAGCCCTCATAAGGGCCGCTGCAGCTACGGTAACCCATAAAACGTGCTCCAAAACACGCGGACAGAGGTCGAATATCGTCTGGATATCTGCCGTGCCACCACGGGTGACACACAGAAATCTACTAAAGTAAGAACTCAGGTAAAAAGTTATGTTTGTAAAGGTGCAAATCGCTCGTCTGTTTCGAGATAAATGTTTCTTTTTGGATAACTATCATCCGGAAACCCTGCATGTACCTTCTTGCCATTCACGACAAACCCTTCATTTTAGCTACAGTTGTGTAAACTCCGCAGTTAAAACAGAGTTGTCTAAGAATCTGAACTCGTGACAAAGTGTGTCTTGCTGAAGAACCAAAGCGTGGAATGGCAGCCTCGCCACCACTGAATAATTTACCGCCATTTTCATTTCCTCTGATCTTATCTTACAGCTTCAGAAGCGAGCGGCGGCTTTTGTGGGTGCCATACACGCAGAGTGCATTGCAGATAACCAGCACAAAGCAAACTCATCGCTACAAATTAATTACGAAATACATTTAAAAAAATCCTCGCTAGAATATAACTACACGGACTGCAAGAGATAGCTTTGTGCGTCAGTCAGACAAAACACATCTGTGTCATGCATATCCCCAAACAAATTATTTTAAATCCTTCCGTCATCAGGACAAAACAACGCTTTTGCGTTTCACCCAGTCCTTGCAGGACTAGTTCATTTTCCTCAGACGAGTGCACAAACCTCTCTACAAAGGAAAAAACATACAAGATAAAGAATCTTAAATAATAATAATAATAATAATAATAATAATAAGTAAAGGTAATGTTTTCCCTGTCCAAGCCATTATGGCATATAGAGGGATGAGAGGCAGAGCTCCACACATTCTTAACCTCGTCACTAGATGGAAATGAGTGTTTAACTTCACGCCCCGGCCGCTTTATTCCCGGGAAAGAACTTCGTTATCCATCGAGTAGGCTTGGTGGGCCCCAGAACCGGTCTCGATATTCTGAAGGGACAAGTCTGTTGCCAGTACCGGGATTGTAACCCCGTACCGCCCAGCCCGTAGCATAGTCGCTATACCGACTATGCTACCCGGGTCCTCAAATAATTTTTTTTTTCTCCAATGGCTCGACAGCCCCTTGGGGGCCTAGGCCGCCTCATTTTTCGAGGCTTCACGATCACACACTTTAAACACACCACAGTCGGTAGGACTCCTCTGGACGAGGGATCAGCCCGTCACAGAGACCTCTACCTGACAACACACAACACTCAAAAGAGACAGACATCCATGCCTCCGGTGGGATTCGAACCCACAATCCTAGTAAGCGAGCGGCCGCAGACCCACGCCTTAGACCGCACGGCCACTGGGATCGGCCCTCAAATAATAATAATAATAATAATAATAATAATTCACCTATACAGCTAGGTCAAGCTGCAAAGCTTCTGACTTGTGTTCGTAAAGTGCCATGTTCGAATCTCTTCCAGAACGCCTGCTATCTTGACCGAGGTCTTCCGTGGTTTTCCTTAGTCCTTCGAGGCGAATTCCGGCATAATCTCAATTAGGCTACGATCGACTTGCAACTCCTTTCAAATGTCTTATTCACACCGACGGTCCCTTTGCGCGATGACAGACAGGCAAGGACATTCACAGCGTCGGAAAATACGTAACCCATTATTGAACAACAATCATCACAGCTACGTTTAATTATCCCGTGCACTCTACTACTCCTTGAGATCTTACAAACCACAATTTTACATGCACTTCTCATTTCTCTTCATTCAACCACTCCAACAACATCTGAAGGGCAATACACATTACGAAGGTCGTCATTACCTTCGTTTCATTGCCATGCTCGGACCTAAAGACACGTACAAGGATGATACAAGCTACATATTCCGTTACTAAAACTGACATTCGCTTCACGCTCATACATGAACAGTAACCCTCCTTTATGGCAGTATGATGCTTTCAGCCCCTAGTAATGAGTGCAGGCAGCACAGCTACAGACGAACAAAAAGGAACTGTTCGTAGCCACTGAAGACCCTTCGTAACAAATACTCGTAAATACCGCTGCTGCTTTCAGCCAAAACCTTCAAAGACAAAACTAATTACAAATGTGGCATACAATTTACTTCACAAGTGAAGACTCTATGCTACGTATATTAGGCTTCAAGTTCCCCTTACACAATACCTCAGAATATTCAAAAATACTTAACAGTGGTAACTAAAGCTGGGCCACAACTTGTCTACAGCAGTGTTTTCCCAAATTCTTTTGCTCGCGGATCCTTCTTGGCTTCGAAAAATAACCACGGATCCTCACATCCTTGCTCACTTAAATACAGGGTATACACAAAAGAATGGTGCGGTTTCAATAGTATTCACTATTTAAACCGCACCATTCTTTTGTGTATACCCTGTATAGTGTCCGGATGATAGGTGTCCTAAATTAAAAATGTATATCTCAGAACTAATTTATTATACACATTTTATGAAAACTGCGCTCTTCTGGGATATTACGCAGCGTAGAGTGGTAATTCTGTACTGACGTTTCGGGACAACCTATCGGTCCCAACTTCAAGTGTCATGAAGTCCAAGAAGAAATGCTTTCCTCTTGGACTTCTTGACCTTGAAGATGGGACCAATAGGTTGACCCGAAACGTCAGTACATAATTACCACTCTACGCTGCTTAATAAACCGGAAGAGCGCAGATCTCATCTACAGCACGGTGGAAGCCTGAAATCACGCATAATACACATTTTATTGTATTTATATACCAACATGTATTGCACAAAATTATAACTAGATAAACTTATCACTTAACCCGACACGTCTTTCGGCCCAAATGGGCCATCATCAGGGGTTGCTGGTTTGTATGCTTCACTGTACACTTCCTTTGGTATTGTTAAGAGTTGTAAGTTTGCTTTTGCTGGTGCTATGGTTAGAACTCTGGAAACACTGTGCGCTACACTTATTTACTGGTGATGTAGTAGTTTATCGGAACGTAGGGTGTAGAAAGCTGCCAGGCGCGGCTGACCGTGGATGGGGTCGAACCGGAGTCCTGTTGTTGTGTCGCGTTGTGGCGAAGGTGGTGTTCTATGCGGTGTTGTTGGGTTGTTTGGTCGTTGTCTTTGCCGGTTGAGCGGGGTTTCTGCATCCTGATATCTGCGGCTGGTCCGTCAGCCATCTTGGTCACTGCCACATTTACTGTGTGCCACTGTCACATTTTATATTAAATTAAGTTATAAACCAACCGATGCACACTAAAACCACTCTTTAAGTAGCTTTATTATAAAATTGTTAAAATTGTACCCCTACACGTGTTTCGATCCTAGGATCATCGTCAGGGGGGTTTCTTGCTAAAAGCTACAGTCACTTCAACACATGATTTAAAATATTCTATCTGCACTTTGAAACATAAGTTAAAATCTTGTCAAAAGATTCGCTAAAAGTTGTAAAATTATAAAAGCACTGTAGATGGTAGATTGTGGAACTGCTGGCGTGTGGTATTAAAAGCTGTAAAATAAACGATTTTGTAAGTAATATAGAATTTGTAAATATATTGGTTGCTAACATTAATCATTACTGATTTTCTATTTAATGTATTGGTTTATAACTTAATTTAATATGACGAAGATGCACGGTGTCAACAGTGTGAAAGTCACATTTTATGTTCACAATCTACATTTTCAGATACAAAATGACTGAATAATGAAGAGCCACTATTTGATTACGCATTAAATCTCATCTCATAAGCTACTACTGTGAAGAACGCTCATGTCGGGTGCGACATAGTCTGTAACGATATTTAGATTTTGTTGCCGCAGACCTTGAGAACGCAGCTTCACACAGATAGGGCGCAGGAAACGGAAGGAGTCTGAGTACTTCGCATTTCGACACTTGCGGATGTTCTTGAAGAAGACTGCACCAGAAATGGACCACAGGAACTCAATGAATTTCTGTTTCAAACTAGTATCAGATGTAATATCTGTCAAACACTCGTAATTTTGCACTGACATGCCTTCCGGTTCCTCTGAAACACAATATGGATTTCGGACCCAGGTAGCTTCGTCGGTAACAGTATTTCTGAAACGCCGTTGCGAACCATTTAAACGTTAAGACGATGCTACGATAAACAGTTTCTGCCAAGTTAGATTCTGTTTCTATCACAAAGTCATTCAGAGTTCGAAAGCATTCACACTGCCTTTTTTTCTACACACCTCTTCCAAATTTCAAGCTGACGCTGAAAAGACGCATTCTGTTCCTTGTAAATATCCACGTGCTCTTTCCTTGACATGGGAAAATTAAAATTTTTATGTTATTCTTACCGTGCATATTCTTACAATCAATACGTTAACCAAATTATGCACTTAAGAAAATATATTCAGAAGCAATTATAAAACTCCTACATGTTTCGGCACCGGGGTGCCATCATCAGGGAGTTATTCAGAACACAGGAGTAAGAAATCCAACAGCTAATATAGGTATTGTTACTCCTTTGTTCTGAATAACTCCCTGATTATGGCACCCCGGTGCCGAAACATGTACGAGTTTTATAATTGTTTCTGAATATATTTTATTAAGTGCCAAACTGGTTAATGTATTGATCGATGAGGAATTTAGTTAATTTATTCTTGTAAATATGTCTGCTAAGCATGCCAATTTCTGTAGCCAAGATGTATTTACCAAACAGCAAGAAAGATTAAATGGGCGATCAATACAAAAAGAATAAATTTCCGAGCAAAGTTCAAAAACTCTAACAAGAACTTTCCCCCTAGCCAGCCACCTTATTGCTGTGTGAAGCAGCAACGCTGTTTGTTCACTGCCCATTTCTTCGCAAAGTAATTTAAACGCACTGGCATTGAGCGACCTAAATTTAACGTGGTTCACTATCTTTACAGAAACATCCAACACAGTTTTTAGGTCTCTTTCCAACGTTTTGGCGACGAGCACGCAGCGACGACAAAACAAGACGGCGCCAACTCTTTGATACAGCCCACAACCCCTGCCGTTTTTCCTGTAATTGTTCTGCTCCCACCAGTGCACACACCAACACACTTTGCCCAACTGATTTCATGTTCTGTCATGTAACTATGACATTAAACATTTCTTCTCCAGTCTCGCGACTTTCAAGAGATCTGCAGAGCAGTGCATCGTCCTGCATTTTGTCCTGGAACACGTAACGTACAAATACAAGTAATACTGCTAGTCCTGACACGTCTGTTGATTCGCCAAGTTGCAACGAAAAAGCATAGCTGGATTTATGTCGCGACACCAATTGTTTTTCTATATCTGCTGACAAATCTTGAATGCGATATTTAACCGTATTATTAGACAACTGAACCGTTCCAGGTTTCTTTTTCGACTGCTCACCAAGCACACAAGTTGCCATTTCCACCGCACGTGGCTTAATTAGGGTTTCCGCAAATGTATGAGTAACTCGCCCTGTGGGAAGCCTCGGTAGCGTTTTCATTGTCAGTTTTTGAACGTTTCACCATTAAGGTCCTGACAATTTGTTAATACCTCAAGCTTACGCTTGAAAAAATAACATCTTTGTCCTTATATTCAGGGTGATCATTATGACAATGTCTACGGAGTTTGGCAGGTAACACAGAACTGTTTGATAGCACTTTGTCGCACAAGACGCATAAGGTAGCAGGGACAGTTTCATCACCTGTATACATAAACCCCAGAGACAAATATGAATCATTGCACTTCCGTCTTCACTACTATCTGCGGTTCTAGAACTGCCGATACTGGACGGCGACGTACAACGTTGAGATCCACTTACAGCGTCGGTTACACTGTACTTACTGTAGCAGTACTTGACTGTTGGCTTAGACTACGTCTTCTTATCCACTGATCCTTTAATTACGATTGCTTAATTTGTGTTATCAAGTAAAGCTTTGAAAATTAACCATTCCAATGCAGTCCAGTAATTATCAGTGCGAACAAGGTGCAACAATATATATATATATATTTTTTTTTTTTTCAATGGCTCGACAGCCCCTTGGGGGCCTAGGCCGCCTCATGTTTCGAGGCTTCATGATCACACATTTAGACACACCAAACTCGGTAGGACTCCTCTGGACGAGGGACCAGCCCGACGCAGAGACCTCTACCTAACAACACACAACACACACAAGCAACAGACATCCATGCCCCCGGTGGGATTCGAACCCACAATCCTAGTAAGCGAGCGGCCGCAGACCCACGTCTTAGACCGCGCGGCCACTGGGATAGGTGCAACAATACACATTTGTTAATTTAAGGCACATGTTTACTTTCTGGGTCCACACGCAACATACTGCGTACATAGATACGAATACACACCAGCAGCACATGTAACGATGCATTGCATGATTTGACTACATAAACTGACTGTCGCTCACTTCACAGGTGGTTTCCTAAATGGACATTCTAACGGTCATACGAAACAAACATATCGCCAATTGAAGAATCTTAGCTACTATTTTTAACAAAACATTATTCTCATCATAAAAAATAAGAAAACTACAAAGCAGCCATTACAGAAATGTATCCACGGATCCCCTGGGAACTGTTCGCTGATCCCAAGGGATCCACGGAGAACACTTTGGGAATCACTGGTCTACAGTATCAAGCCGGCAAGACGAGTACAATCATTACGTGGGATTTGAGGTTGTCGTAGCAGTGACTATATGAGGACTGCCGTCTTCTGGGATGTGACGCCGTGTAGTTTGGCACTGTGCCGATGTTAGTTACCTAAATCATCAGGATAAATCGATGATGAAATATGCCTTGAATATGGAGGTACACGATGTTCTGAAACGTCGGTACACGTCTACCACACTACGTGCCACATCCTAAAACACAGCAATATGGAGGTACACGATATTCTGAAACGTCGGTACACGTCTACCACACTACGTGCCACATCCTAAAACACAGCAATATGGAGGTACACGATGTTCTGAAACGTCGGTACACGTCTACCACACTACGTGCCACATCCTAAAACACAGCAATATGGAGGTACACGATATTCTGAAACGTCGGTACGTCTACCACACTACGTGCCACATCCTAAAACACAGCCATATATAGGTACACGATGTTCTGAAACGTCGGTACACGTCTACCACACTACGTGCCACATCCTACAACACAGCAATATGGAGGTACACGATATTCTGAAACGTCGGTACACGTCTACCACACTACGTGCCACATCCTAAAACACAGCAATTTTCTAGCAAAAGCACGTACTGCGTGCTCAAGACGATAAATTGCGGGAAGTGACGTCATGTATTTTCGTAAATAGGTAAAGAGAATTTAGAGAAATCTGCTGCCTCCATCTTCACGGTAGATTATAACGGAACCCGGAAGTTCAAACCGTGTTCACAACATCCCGACACTGGTCTCTATCCTTAGCCAGTTGAACCCAGTACATACTTATATTACTTTCATTACGGTCCATTTTCATATCCTCTCATCTACTCTTATGTTCCTCAAGCAGTCTCTGCAAGAAACTAAATACATACTATTCCACTCATAACATTAATTTATACATTATACAGGGCATACACAAAAGAATGGTGCGGTTTCAAAAGTGAATAAAAAATTTATTTCTCACCTTACACGGGCACAACATACACCGTCAGCGGCGGCAACTGTCCAAGTTTCTCATTTGGTAATTACAATCCTTCAATGTGTGCACCCTGGGTCACACGACACACATCCACACGGTAATCAAACTCATCCCAGACCCGGTGTAGCATGTCCGCTGTAATGGCCTGCAGTGCATGCGTTATCCGATCACGAATTTCATGGATGGACGTGGGCAATGGTGGTACATAAACGCTGTCTTTAACGAACCCCCAAAGAAAGAAATGCACGGTGTAAGATCTGGCGAACGGGGTGGCCAAGGGAGAAGGTTCTGGACACCTCAAAACGGAGCACACAGAAAGCCTTCTCCTGCTGCAACGCCATCTTTGAAACTGGCCCCGCGGCCACGCAGTAAGCATGAGAAGCGAACTGCTGGTAGCGCATGAGAAACTTGGACAGTTGCCGCCGCTGACGGTGTATGTTGTGCCCGTGTAATGTGAGAAATAAATTTGTTATTCACTTTTAAAACCGCACCATTCTTTTGTGTATGCCCTGTATTTCTGTATACTCAAAGGGAAATATTAATTAATAAGTTAAAAGATAAAGGTAAATCTGTCCCTGTGCAAAACACGAAGACAAATGGGAGAGAGGAGGTATAGTTCCGCGCACTCTTAACCTTGGCACTACATGCAGGTGAGTGCTCAGCTTCACACTCCGGGGGAGAGGCCCCCCGCTGCCGGCTGAATAGAAGGCCGGGTGGGTCCCATAGCCGGAGTGCACGCTTATGAGAGCAGAAAAAACAATAACTTACAGTTTTTAAATTATTCCACACTTTTAAACTAACTCATAAAGCTTACAGAGACACACTTTTAAGTAACATCAATGGGTAAGTAACACTTAAAATTTTACAGTGCATGGAACATGAAAGAAGAATTACTTTCTGACTAAGCAGCAACAGAGCTATTAAAATTTGGGGCTTCCTCTAAAATGGACGCTTCACAAATGACAGCCACCGTGGTCGGGTACTTTAAGCTAGTAAAAACAAGTACGAGGTTCTCACGGTACTGTGCGATATGACGTCACGCAGTGTTTTACACACACACACACACACACACACACACACACAGTTACAGATATTATGGACCAGACTGCTACCTTCACCTGGCAGTTTATTTACCCTGAAGATGGTTACTATGAAACTGAACTATACATCTCAGTCTGGAATGACAGACCATTACAGATTCGTCTTTTCTGAACACACTACCAACGGTAAGAGCTTAGTGACCGATGTTTTTAAACGGCTAGTAGCACAAGCACCCGGGATCTATGTAATGAATGTGGCTGATGAAAGAAGCACGGTGAAAAGGAAAGACTCCAGCTACGAAGCAAGGGAACTTTGGTGGTGCTATTATGAACTTTTAGTCGTTTAAACGAGGATATTGCACAATGGTAGATGACTTACTACCATCGAAGAGGCCAATGAAATTACCACCTTCTGACCCCAAACCTTCTGGACGAACAAATAAGCCACGAAACGTAATGGGATATAGGGTCAAATTGCAAGTACACGAAGCTATTAAGGGACACGGCAATGCGTACTGAAGAACTGTGTGTACAGTTGTCAAGAGCAGCAATGTAATGGTAATAGGAATTATAATTACTATATCTACGAATTACTAAAACAAAAACTGAAAACCCTGATGAATTTTCACAAACAGAAAAACTACGAAATATACAGTGTGTCCACAAAGTCCCTTCGGGGTTTTGAAAAATTGTGGCGCGCAAACAAATTGAGCTAGCCACATGCGGTTTGCAGCAGATTACAGTGAAACTCTGGAAGTTTTTTTTGCCGCCAACAGATGGCATAAGCGGCCATCTTTACGTTTCTCAGTCAGTTGTTTGTGAAATGGCGAGTGTGCAGGAAGGCGCGCGTTGTGTGGGATGGCTTTTTGAGACAAAATCAGTCACCCAGACTCAACGAAAGGGAGCCCACAACGAGGTCTACTGAGGTCAGTAAAAAACTTCCAGAGTTTCACTGTAATCTGCCGCAAACCGCATGTGGCTAGCTCAATTTGTTTGCGCGCCACAATTTTTCAAAACCCCGAAGGGACTGTGTGGACACACTGTACAATAAAACAATTTGAAATTAAAAAACAAAATAAAACAAATTCCAAACTTAACAAAGTAATCAACAAATGCTTACGCATGTTACGTTTACAGTTTTACAAAAGAAATTAATAGGCCTACTTAGTATTCTACAATTTTATAAGAAGGGAAAATCGCAAAGAGATGTTACAAAAATCATACATACATTTTACCTAATACAATAAATACGTACATTTCTGCAGATATATAAAATACTGTTCCTTCAATTCAGCCTTTCAAAACTGGGATGCGCATTAAAGTCAGTCACACGCGATACAGAACAAGTCAAATCACGCACGTCGTCAGCACTCTTAAGGCTTTACAGACATCAGCATTACGATTGCGACGATAACAATAATATTTTGAAAAATTCAGTCAAAATTAGTCTCACAAGAATTATGCACACTCGTATGCTGTCTATTTTTAGCCGGCACGGGACACCATTAAACGAGCTCCACATATCACAGTCCTTAAGGACAGGCTAATAAATACGTCCCCATAGGTCAAGGAATTCCTGGATACATGGAACTCGACTGTTCCTCACCGCGTTTACAAGAGGCCGCCACTTGTCTCTATTTGAGCCAGTTCACATGCTACCTTCCTGTTATTTGAGATGCACTTTAATATTATCCTCCCACCTACGTCCTGGTCTTCAAACTGGCCTCTTTCCTTGTGGGTTCCAGGCCAAACGTGTGTATTTATGTACTCTACAATTCACGCTACATTCCCTGCCTATCGCAGCCTAATAATACATCACGAGTACGTGTTACGAAGTTTCTAACTATGTAATTTTCTCCGGTGTACTGCTGATTCCCCCTCTTCGAGCACAGTGTTCCCCTCAGCACTCTACTGGGCCCCTACATGTTCTATTATAATACTATCCTTCATTTGGTCCAAAATCGCTTCTGAATAAACATCAAATTCCACTGTAATGCCATTCCGATATATATCGAACGACATTGCAGTTCCAATATATTCGAACCTCTCCACCCTTCTCGTTCAACAGAATTCGTAAATTATTTAAAACTTAGGTGTTAGGTGTTCTACGCCCTGTAAAAAGCAGCAAGTCGATCTAATTACAGTTTGCAATATACAGACCTAATTACGTGGCCTTAAAACGGCGAACAATATGAATATGCGATGTCAATTAAGAAGACGTGTTGCTTCTTGCTGCGCAGAATAACTTTACCAGGAAATACTGGACAACAAATACTTGAGGTAAAACTGGAATCCAGAGAGCTTACTTACATGGGGAAGGGGTGGCAATACATAACACAAACCTTACAGAATTACGCAGCTCACCGAATATCACTAGGTTAGCAGATATCAATGATTATGAACATATGGTTACGAAGGAGGATATGGGAAATGCGTACAGAGGTTTGGTGGTGAAACTTGTTAGACAGTGTACATTCAGAAAAAAGAGGATAACTCGGTACAGGATGTATAGGGAACTAGGCCGTGAGGATGTGTAGTGGATGTAAGCGACTCGGTATCATATTCCGTACCGAGATTTCGTATTAGTGAAGCTGAAAAAGTATTAGCGACGTAGAAACGTATTAATAGTTACTTTACTGATTATAATTCACCAACAAATGCACAAAGATAATTTTTCACTAATTACTTTATTAAAGGAAATCCTTTAATAAAGTAATTAGTGAAAAATTATCTTTGTGCATTTGTTGGTGAATGATAATCAGTTATATAACGATGCACGGTGAATACAACGTGAAATTCAGTTACTCTAGTGTCACTACCTTAACGTTTGGCTGCACGTTACGTAGCGGTTGATGACCAACATATACGGAACACGACCCTCAACAATTCTGAGCAATACAAGAATGAAGAAGAGAGGGGAGCTGATCAGTAAAGGTAAAGGTAAAGGTACATTTCATGCTATAAGCTGCCATGAAGGCACAGAGGGGGAGTAGAGATATAGCTCTACTCTGTCTTCAACCTCAGCGCTAGGTGGGGCTGGGTGGTCAACGCCACGCCACGGCCGCTTTATTCCCGGGATACATTGTCGATGAGACTGCGTGGGTCCCAGGTCCGGTCTGGACAGGTGCGAAAAATGTCGCCCCCACCGGAATTCGATCCCCAGACCGTCCAGCCAGGGAGAGTTTCAGTTGAATTATTATTTTGCTAACCATCAGCACAGAAAAACCCGGGAAGGTAAGAACAATTACCCAAAACTGCCTGCGTGTATATCTAAAGTTTGGTGCGTGGACGTGTGGATAAAACGCTCCATGCACTCCAAAATCGGAAAATAAATTCTGTTCGACTAAGGCTACATTTACATGGTAAAAACGCCCGGTAACCAATGTTTAAAAATACGGGTTAATCACAGGGTGGTTGATAACGTGATGGTGAAGAGAAGAAACCACCGCTTCTCTTGTAAATCGAACTCCGTTGTGTTCAGTCAGTTACGTTACACGTCCCCCCGGCGCCTACGTCAGTCAGATCACGACATATTACTACCACGAAATTAAAAATATTCTGACTTAAGGGCTTGCTTCAGAGTGTGTGAAAGTGTCAGCATATCCTACTTGGGATGTTACACGAGGAAACGCACAAACCCACCGCGGACGGAATCTCCTAATGTCGCCTACATGGTTGTCAAGACGTGCCCGCCCAACAGATATGTCAGAGAAGTTGCCGAGAGCATAAGGCGACTTCACAGACGTATAGTACGTCTGATACGTGAGACACCAGGGGCATATTGACAGTACCGCAACATACTGAGGTGACCTTGTGACGACGGGTTCGTAACCTCTTCTTCTTCTTCTTCTTCTTCTTCTGTGGCGTCACTACCCAAGTAAGACAAGCGTCTCCCTAGTTGCTCTCCTCCGTCCATCTCTATCCTGCGCTGCTTATCTCCAATTAACAATTTCCATCTTTCTTACGTTATCCTCTACATCATCTGTTTTTTTTTTTTTTTTTTTTTTTTTTTTTTGGTGAGGGGGCCCCGCAGCTGATGCTACTGACGCACCGCAGCCTTAAGGCTTATTGTGCAACCCCTGTGATGAAGATGAGCAGTTTTTTACCAAGTTTTACAAGTAATGGAGCACCAGTGGAATGAAATTGACAGGGGAAAACCGACAACTCGGAGAAAAACCTGTCCCAGTGCCACTTTGTCCACCACAAATCTCACATGGACTTGACCTGGGATCGAACCCGGGCCTCCGTGGTGAGAGGCCGGCGACTAACCGCCTGAGCCACGGCACGGCCTTACATCATCTTTCCATCTAGCCTTAGGTCTACCGTTACGTCGTTTTAGGTGTACGCTGGCTAGGTATATTTTCTTGGTGTGTCTTCCATCACCCATTCGTTGTAGTGTTCGAATTTCAGAACAATGAATGTGTCGACATTGTGTTGTCAGTGTGCAGAAAGGGGCCTTATAATGAACTGATCAACTGTACTGCTAAAAATCTGTTTTTTATTTCACTTATAAAGATGGTAACATACTGAAAGTAAGGACAAACATACACGTAATGTATGTAATTAAGTGTCAACATAGAATGTATGCGAATTCGAACGGTATAGGCGAATACCTAACAATTTTGACCACTTTCTGAACAGAATGACGCAAAATATCACATATATGCCTTGGCAGAAACACAAGTTTTGATGTGCTTCATTGCCCTTACCTGTTGTTTCTGCAGGCAGGCCACGTCCCCACCAATGGGCCCCAGTCCAGTGAGTTCCGTATCCTTGCGTATCACCCATTCGATCAGTTCCCGAAGCGACAAAAGGAGGGCGTTCCAGTGCTCCGCATTACTTTCCAGTCTGTTCCTGTAAGACAAAAAAAAAACACTTCAGCAATGCAATTTAAAGTAAATATAAATTTCAGCTAACGGTATTCCGGGTTTTTATATCGACTTTCGAAGGAACATGCTTCTTTCTACTTCAGGGCTGGAGGTATCATGTTCCCCCGAAACGTCGGTGTCTAGAAAACTACATGGTATCAAAACTCAGAAAACTATTATTTTAACAATTTCCGCCGTGAAAGCCTGAGAACTTACAAGCAAAAAGTCATGACCTAAACTTGTCAAACAACGCAAGAAGTAGATCATAATCTCACAAGTTCATGCAGATTCATAAAATAACAAGTACACCACCTCCTTCGCTTTGTTGACGTTAAATTAACAAGATTTTGCGTTGATTTATCAAAATATTAATACCCCTTTTTTGACACGCGTAATGAATTGTCCGTACAGGAAAAGAAGCAAAGCTCTTTGTATGTTTTCACACACACACCCCCCTCCCACCCGATCCCACTTCCCTTGCATAGCCAATCATCCTACATTTGTTGCATTGTGGTTGACACGACTGATATCATCTTACAAACAGTCACCAACAAATGCAAAAACCATCAATTAAGGTATAAATTAACCTTTTATCATAATGGTTTGTGCATTTATTGGTGACTTTGTAGTTTAAAAATGCACTGTGAATTAAGACTAAAGTTTGATATCATCTTATTTATTACCTATAAAACAAACGTCTTGTTTCCAGTTTAATTACTCTTAAGTTACACGAAGCACAGGACCCCAAACTATCCCATCGATAGGTAAGCATATCGCTTTAATCACTAAATTAATCTACGCTTATATGGTAATTACAACGCTTATGAACACAAGAAGTCACGGCAGAAAATGACACAAAATCATGCGATGTCACGTCCATTTGTTTTTTTTAGGGCCTGAATTTATTGACAGAATAACGCCGTGTTTGATTTTCCAAAGGACTCGATCTGTGTACTTCCCGAATCAAAATATTGGAAACGCTGCCGCTTGAGCTGAACTGTTTGGCGCCTCGAATGTAGATAACAGGTATAACACAGTACAGTGGACAGTGTCTGCCGAAGCGCCACACAGCAGAGCGCTTGTCTGTAAGTATTGCATATGCAGAAACTCTCACTGACCATACGTACAAGTTAATTAAAGCTCACAGCTACATCGGAGTTTGTTCATCGATCAGGAATTTACTGTTGAAAGTTGCAGACAATTAAAACGAAGAGTGAAAATGAAAACCACAATTTATTGTTGCAACCGCAAGTGCTTGGGGCCTCATAAATCCAAATATCCGTTAAAATAAATTGAAATGGTTCATAAATACAAGAAAATAGTCGCTCAATATGATGGCCATTAAATACAAATGGACTCGGCCATGTCTATGAAAAATAAATGAAGGAACATGTACGAGGTCAGGGGTTAGAAAACACCAAGCTGAGAGATGTAGGACATTTTTCTTGGTCTCGAAAAAGTCCGTGTACCTTGATGACAGGAGACACGCAGAGTCAAACAAGGTACGTTATACCTTATATCAACAGAACACACGTAACAATACGTCTGCATGTCTGAATGTTTGTAACATGACGTGTTACAACAACGTGACTTATTTTGGACATTGTTCATCGTCTTGAGTTTCTTCAAACACGAAGTTTCGGGAACTAGACTTATTTCCGTCTTAATGTGCTGTAGAACAGTTCCTACTAGTCCAGTCATTGGACCTTGCTTTTTCCAAGGGATCGAACTGAGTAGGAAAATTTATACCTGATGAAGGGAACCGATCCAGTTTCCGAATAAAAAATCCAAAACGCTGTACAGTTCCAGAATATCAGTAAAGCTTGTAACTTAGTGTAGGTTTGACACGTCGCGCTTGATTCAACTCGGGGCTCTGTTATACTTCAGGATGAACGAGCACTAAAGCACGCGGAAGAGACGTGAATTAGTGACCGTATTAAATTTATAAAATATTAAGTTTGTGATCTTCTGAGATGTGACACTGTGCAGTTTGGAAGATGGGGTCTAGCGTATCGGAGGAAGCTGCTGCCTCCATATATCACCCTGATAGTGGAAGCAGCAGGTTCCTCCGAAACGCTGGTACACGTTCGTGGTCTAACTCTTAAGTCTTGCAACATGTACACGATATACGTTTAAACATTTAAGCTGATTTTTTTTTTGGTATATATTAGAGCTGGGGTCTCAGTTCGAATCCCGCTAGAGAAATTAATGTCCTGGTTTTACTGTGTAATTCTGCACAAAGCAGACATTACGATACAATGATCCTCCTTGTGTAAAGTGATATGATTTACAAAATTTCTGACGTTGTAACAGGCCATTCGACTACCAGTAAGATGAGACAGATATTCAGCAGTTCATATAACATCGTTAAATAACACAACTGTGACGACAGATTATGTAACTGTACCGTCGGTACTTCGAAGTCTGAAATTCATCTAAATAACATTGAACAATTCGGATCCTATAAAATCGTGTTCCGACAAATGTACACTATTATTGTTATTTAATACAGTTTATATTAAAAATAGTCCAACATGTTTCGAACTATGTTAGTTCATCTTCAGGGACTCAAGAAAATGTACGGTACAAATAACATAAAGTATTTAATATTGTATTCACCGTGCATCTTGTATAAATTAAAATTGAAATTAAAACCAACTTGATGCACCTTCACTATTAAAAATTTTTTAATAGTAGATTAATTAACTCTTAATTAACCCGACATGTTTCGGTCAGGTACCTGACCATCTTCAGGGGTTTACTACATTTAGTTGCGTAGTCCACATGTTAAACATACACAAGACATGATCCCACAAGGTCTCGTCGCATATAAAGTTTTCACAAATCACTAAAAGTCACTAAAACTCGTTTAAAAAAACTCGTTTAAAGAACTCTTAAACTTTTAGTGATTTGTGAAAACTTTATAAGTGACGAGACCTTGTGGGATCATGTCTTGTGTATGTTTAACATATGGACTACGCAACTAAATGTAGTAAACCCCTGAAGATGGTCAGGTACCTGACCGAAACATGTCGGGTTAATTAAGAGTTAATTAATGTACTATTAAAATTTTTAATAGTGAAGGTGCATCAAGTTGGTTTTAATTTCAATTTTAATTTAACATAAAGTTTGTCATAGCCAGACAAGAAGTTTATCTGTATAAAAACACAATTGAGTCCCTGAAGATGAACTGTAACATAGTCCGAAACATGTTGGACTATTTTTAATATAAACTGTATTAAATAACAGATAATAAAGGGTGTACATTTGTCGGAACACGATTTTATATAATCAAGAAAAATGTACGGTACAAATAACATTGAACAATTCGGATCCTCACTCGCTATTTGTAGTGGACAATTCAGTGTGAGATGAGACTGGGCTTATATATCGAGTGCTACAAACAGTTAAGGGCATCCCTGACTTTTGGACAAAAAATATGAGCCCGCACGCGCACATAAATTTCTAGGGGGGGGAAAAAAACTGTGGGTTACTGGCAACATAAATTCTACGTCTGAACCTTCGATATTACTTTATGTGAGTCATAACTATGCGCTGACACATGATAATGCCATCTTGCACTTTTAAATTGAAAAAGAAAAGAGAACATAAAAACTGTCTGCGCTCTTTCGCCACCCATGAAGACTGATCCGTGTTTTCCAGTGGCTTACCACAGGATGAACGGTAATTACACTGCTAAGTCCGAACATCATCCATCTACTAGTCATCACTTACAATTAGAATCACACCTATCCATCAACCACCGGAGAACTATTGGTAGACATATTTTCATAACATTAAGGGTAATAATGTTGGTACTACTGGAATTTCTCAGCCTTTGTTTATGCAATTAAGTTACCACATAGACAGCAGTAAACCTGGGATAGCGTCGTCGGTATAAGGACTAGGGAAGGGGTTGGACAAGCGAGGAGTCGTGTTTAGATTCCACGAACTGTTCCACAGAGAAAATGCGGTTCGATTCCCGACAGGGGGCAAAAAATACCTGTCTACTACAAAGAGAGCAATACCGGCTCTGACGCAAAACCAGCCTGCTATTCAGCGGATACCGGAGGGGTGGGGAGAGGTTAAAGAGGCAGAGGCATGTAGCTAACCACCTACAACGAAGTTTAAAAAAAAAAAAACGAGACAACACTCTGATACCGAGAACTTTATTCTGACTTCGACGTGTAGGCTGCAAATAGAATTCCACTCAGTCATAACTGACATTTAAACTTTACGTTGTGTTCACCGTGCATTTTGATGACACTCAACAATTAAACTAAAACATGCACTTTATTTCTTAAATAAATCCATTAACCCTACACATGTTTCGGCTGCAACAGAGCCATCATCAGGGGTTCAAGGTCACGTTAACTTCAACATTCACAAATCCATTTGGTATCACCACATATACACCACAATGTATGTCAGTTTTCTGTTAACAGTTGGTAACACTCACTGTTTTCGTTTATACAACCTTATCTTTTAGATGTCTGGCGTAGGTTGTTTACGTCTTTGGGTCAAAAACGCAAAAGATGATAATATAATGTTATTAAAAGCTGTTTTTAATGACGCTTAAACATTTGTCCCACCATGGCACCAAGGCTAGTATCACGGCACGCAAGAAATCGGTGTCAAGTGTCTGTAGCCAGGAATCGATGACTTACTTCACGTCGGCGTCTGCTGCAAACCGCTAGCTTCTTACGGAGTCCAAAGAGATGGGTATCACTTGCCGTGAGGTCGGGATTATAGGAAGGGTGTTCCGTAACCTATTTGCCGTGTCCGACCAGTCACAAACCCGGCTGGCAGTACGAGGCCCAGTGATTTCCACCTCCTCCAAACCGTCACGACGCACCCGGCTGGCATACTGTACCGCCACTCGTCCATGTCTTCATGAAGTGCAGAGGGGAAAATTGACCTTTTTACTTAGACAGCATGGGGCGGGATAGCGTAGTCAGTATAGCGACTCGCTACGGGCTGGACGGTTCGGGGATCGAATCCCGGTGGGGGTGATATTTTCCGCACCCGTACAGACTGGCCCTGGGGCCCACCCAGCCTCCTGTATAATGGGTACCAGGTCTCTTTCCCGGGGGGCGAAGCGGCTGGGGCGCGGCGTTGGCCACGCACCACCATTTAGCGCGGTACAAGGTGAACCTTACTTCACTTAGGAGGATTTCTTGTGGTGTCAACTTCATTTTAGTCGCCTTCGCATACACGCGAAAGTCGTCTGTTTAATTCGTCATGCTTGTCCACATGCATCAGCGCTGCTTCCACTGGACGGATTTTCGTGCAATATAATACTGGGGATTTTTATTAAAATCTGTCGAAAAAAGTTAAAATTCTGTTAAAACAAAAACATCGGGCACTTTACGTGAAGACCTAATTACGTCTTATTGTTGGCGGCGACATTAAATCGTCATAAAGGCGGTCTCTTAGATTGAAATGGCATCAGGCTGTTAGACCGTCCGTCTGTCCGTCGGGACTTCTATGCAATTGTGTCCAGGAATTCCGAATTTGGTTAAAATCGGACAAACATATCGGGCGCTTTACACGAAGACCTACGTACGTCTTATTTTCCCGGCGACATGAAATCGCCATGAAAACCCTTTCTTCGTGTGAAATGTTATCAGGCTGTTAGGATAACCGAGGAGGCATAAACATTACGCGAACGCGCCACAATGTCATGTTATAAATGTAATGACTATCTTGTTAAAATATGACATGTAATCTTGTTCTACAACACTTAAATATCGAGGGTTGTAAAAGGAAGCGGCCGTGATCTACTTTAAGGCACTATTCCGGTATGTCTGCAGAGCCTGAGAAAAACCTCCTGAATAAAAAACAGAAGCGGTTCCAACTTCCGCCAACTTGCACAGCTCCGGCATTAGCTAGAAGCGAGACGACGGCAGTATACAAACATACATAATCACAACATTTTATGTTCACATGTTTCAAGAAACGAATTCAGAATTAAAATATTTGCACATTATTACAAAAAGTGTACCCTTCAAATTTTATAGCCTATATGTTTACCAGATATCCAGAATCAAAACTCGGAATATCAAAGGGCATAAATATTCCCGCTACACGCCCAGCCCACCGTATCTTAACAGTATAAGCGATCTGTATGAACCGTGAGCTGTATGAACTGTTTGTATAACATCCTGGTTGGGTCTGAGCGTTTCCATGATTTTATTTTACTGTTCCTTGCAATTAATGCTCTTCCTTCAAAGCAGGAAAACAACTGACAAAATTGTTCTAGTGCGATTTGATGTTACAGCGGTGCCTCGCAATTCGACGTCTCGCAATTCGACAGTTGAGTTGCGCCAGCCGGCGCATGCGCGTGCATAGAATTATGCGTTGTCATTTGTTATTTGTCAGTTCTTATTGAAGTGCGTTGGTGCTTGCTCGTGTTGTTTGTGCGAATTTTCAATTCTGCATTTTTCATACCCTACACCATTAAGAATGAGTAAAAACAGAAGTGAACAGAAAATACACACTTGGTTGAGCATAGAGAAGAAGAAAGAAATTGTAGATAAAGTGCAAAAAGGTAGCACAATTACAAGTGTAGCTAAAGAGTATGGCGTTCCTAGGTCAACTGTGGCAACTTTTTGGCAACAGAGAGAGAAGATTATGAGTGCTAGGGTGTCTGTTGGAGCAATGAAGATTTCTGACAAGAATAGATCTTCGATCAATGAAGAGATGGAAAAGCTGCTTATTACCTGGATTAAAGAAAGACAGATGAAGGGAGATCCAGTAACTCAAGCAATGATCTGTGAGAAGGCTAGGTTAATTTTTGAAGAATTGCAGAAGAAAACTCCAGGATCTACCTCAAATAAAACTGAGGAATTCAAAGCAAGCCGAGGATGGTTTCATAGATTCAAAGGTAGAACAGGCATTCATAGTGTTCTCAGACATGGGGAGGAGAAGAGGAGACGAGAAGAGGTAGAACAGGATAAAGAAGACCCCCTTCCAAAATCTAAGGCTCAATAAACTGTTGTGTTGTGACTATAATAGTGTATTTCGTAATTCAGTGTGTTAGTATAGTAAAGTAAATAATCCATTATGGTGTATTTCTCTCCCCCTTGGGGGGTCCGACAACGAATTAATCTATTTTCAATAGACTTATATGGGAAATATTGTCCCGCAATTCGACAGTTTCGCATTTCGACATTACTTCGGCGACGGATTAGTGTTGAATTGTGAGGCACCACTGTACCACGGCAGTCGCTCTAAAGATGGCTCCTTCTTGGTCATTACGCCGTGTAGTGTGGTAAGTACGTACACACGCATCATAGAAACTTGCTGTCATTACCTTCAGTGTATGAGAGAACTTTCCAGCGAATCTCATCACACGCCAGTATAAATAAAACTTCAAAATTATTATTTAATAAATAAATATTGAATATTTAATGATGTGGAAAGCACGCGCGATGATAAAAGCTCTTAATTGAATATTAATTAGTAAGTTAAACTCCAAAACGTGTTGCTCTCTTAATTCCATTATTAATATCATCCCAACTATTGTTCATTGACAGCTGCTTCAATTTTAAACGCTTTCAAATTACAATGGAAACCGGTTATAACGACACCGGTTTATACGACACATCATCTACAGCAGGGGTCGGGGAACTTTTATACCTATTACCCCAAAATATATTTATTTACGCCGACGTTACCCCCTTGATTTGAAAGGGAGAGAATCATAGATTATTTAAATTCAAAAGGTTTATTGAATCTATTTATACGGAGAATACAATTATAAATATAAAAAGTATAAAATAAATGCGATAAAATAAATTAATATCCTCATTATGAAACAAAAGGATTTCTTTGAAAACTTTTTACCTTCAGGTTTTGGAGAAATGATGTTGTTTCATTTTTGATACAATGAGTTCAACATGGCGTGACGTCTACTAAACACGTCTATTACATTGGCCAGATGCAGTGTTGCCAGAAGAAAAATTTCTGTCGTAACAAGGAACGCGCTTTTTATATAATTTTATTTATGTCTATTGAGTCCTCATTACCCCCAAGAATTTCATTTTTACCCCACTTGGGGTAATTTACCCCGGTTCGCCGACCCTTGATTTACAGCGTCAGATATTCTGTGATACCAATTAATTCCTCACTGTTCACCATAACATTATTATGCTCGGTTATAACAACATTCGTTTATAACGACACAACATTTCAGTCCTTTTCATGACGTTATAACCGAGTTCCACTGTATATACTAAATTACTCGAATTACACCTTCCCTGACGATGTTGGTTTCTCGTGTCGATAGTCTTGTGTATTTCTCTGGCGAGACAAAAGCGGTCTCTGTGTCCACATCTTGCAGTGCTAGAAAGTGAATTTAAAATACACTTTTATGCCTGTCTAAACAACTATTTATCAAACGCGTGCGGTTAACATCCGCGCACTGACTTGGCTAGCCACACTGTCCACACAGTCTACACCAGACAGTAGAAACTATGCAATTTCCTCCAGCTGGGGTTCAGTCAGTGGAGAGTTATGGATGGGAGACAGACCGGTAAATAGCGTCCTCAGTCTACAATTTTCACAATTCGATTATTACAACTTCAGTTCCAACAGCTAGCCAAAAAGTTATAACGTTTATTAAAAGCGACACAAAGAGGGGGGAAAGAAATATTACCAAGCCGACTGGGATTTCTATAGTCAAGATAAACACTAAAGGGCCCTAAATTTTTATTAGTTTAATCTAAACAAGACAGTCACTGTACATACAACGTAACATTGAGGGGCGTTCGCGTAACCATTTTTGCCGTGGGAAAGCAATAAGTATTAAATATTATGAGTGCGTGTCTCTATTCTTGCCTTCTTTACCCGGCACGCAAATTTCATCTTTTATGCGTCGTATTACATTGTCATCTGTGGCCTCCCTGCCGCTACACTATCGTTCCACATGTTCTCATAAACGGCGCGATCTTCGGAAAAAAAAATTATTGAATATAAAATGTGTGTTTTGATTTTCTCTACAACCTTTGTCTCAAACATTTCTCATTCTGAGAAGAACTCAGCAAGATATTAACATAATGTACATAGGTCTTCATGTAAATTACCCATTATTCTTGTCAGATTTTAATCAAACTTGAATTTTCTCGACAGATATTCGAGAAATCCTCAAATATCAAATTTCACGAAAATCCGTCTAATGGGAGCCGAATTGTTCCATGCGGACGGACGGACAGACAGACAGAGACAGACAGACATGATGAAGCTAATAGCTGCTTTTCGCAATTTTGCGAACGCGCTTAAAAATTAACCTCTCATGCCCGAAATTAATCTAATTAAGATTTAAAAAATTCAGGTGCTGCAAATAATTGAAATAATAATGTGTCTCGAAGAAGTGAAGTTCGGTTCATCTCCAACTGATTGTTTCCGCTTGTCACATGTGCAGTTTCTGGTACATACAGAAATGTACCAAATACCACTACAATTAAGTTTCGAAACAGATGGATCAAAGCAAACAACTAATTGGGTGGATTAAGTTTTTAAGTGTTCTGGCATGTAACGTGTCGTTGGGCGCGTAGTTCCCGACGTTTCGTACGATTCTAGTGCATTCATCTACACAGCCAGTCAAATATTTTAAATGTGTACTTTGTATCAAATGAATGGGTAATGTTTCGATAAAAACGTACGTTATTTCGATAACTTTTCTCACCCAACACGTCTTCGATTCACAACGGAGTCATAATCAGCGGTATTCCCCAACGCTGGATTTTCGACACAAGTATCACAACTTCATACTTGCTCGGGTTAGATTTAACATTCACTGCAAAATACTGAGGATACATGGTAGATGTGCACAATATTCTTAAACGTGTAGGCTAACGTCTGTTTTTGACGAAAAATACTCATTAATTAACTAAACTGGTGGTTGAGTTTCAAATCTCCTTGTGTTTTTTTTTTTTTTTTTTTTTTTTTTTTTTGCGAATAGCCCCGCAGCAGATGCTACGGACGCACCCCAGCCTTGAGGCTTATTGTACAACCCTGTGAAGAAGATTAGTTTTTACCCGCTTTTCCGTGTAATGGAGCACCGGTGGAATGAAACTGACAGGGGAAAACCGAAGTGCTCGGGGAAAAAACCTGTCCCAGTGCCACTTTTGTCCACCACAAATCCCACATGGACTGACCCGGGATCGAACCCGAGCCTCCGCGGGGACAGGCCGGCGACTGACCGCCTGAGCCATGGCACGGCCCTTTGTGCCCTTACAGATTCACAGTTTTACGGTAGCACTATGTTGCTGATGCTTTGGTCAATTTCACGCCCCGGCCGCTTTGCCTCCCGGTACCCAATGGATAGCAGATTGGGTGCGCCCAAAAGTCGGTCTCAAAGCTGTGAAGAAGAGAAACACGTCTGGCCCTACTAGGAATACAGATCCCAACTCCTAAGTTCTCCAGCCCCCAGCCTAGTTATTACGAACAACTGAGTCATTCCGGCTTCGGCAATATACAGTGTGTCCACAAAGTCACTTCGGGGTTTTGAAAAGTTGTGGCGCGCAAACAAATTGAGCTAGCCACATGCGGTTTGCGGCAGATTACAGTGAAACTCTGGAAGTTTCTTTTGCCGCCAACAGATGGCATAAGCGGCCATCTTTACGTTTCTCAGTCAGTTGTTTGTGAAATGGCGACTGTGCAGGAACGCGCGCGTTGTGTGGGATGGCAGAGACGGTCCAATGCCTTGGCCTCCACGTTCACCAGACATAACACCACTGGATTTTTTCCTGTGGGGTTATGTCAAGAGCAATGTGTTCCGAACACCAGTTAACGGACTTGATCACCTGAAGACCCGTATCAGGAATGCGATCTCGGCTATTCCAGCGGACATGCTCCACAGAACATGGCAAGAGCTCGAATATCGTCTGGACGTTCTCCGTGCTACCAAGGGAGCCCACATCGAGGTCTACTGAGGTCAGTAAAAAACTTCCACAGTTTCACTGTAATATGCCGCAAACCGCATGTGGCTAGCTCAATTTGTTTGCGCCCCACAATTTTTCAAAACCCCGAAGGGACTTTGTGGACACACTGTACTGCTCTATAATACGTAAGATCGAGATTAATGTGCAAGAAACATTTGGAAAGAAACACATTTGGGAACTGCTTCTACTCACCCGTGCCTCTTACTGTACATTACAACCAATGTTATTATAGCCTTCATGACACAAAGTCCTCCGAATTAAAAGGCTGAGACAAAATGGTCGAAATCGTGTCCATGGGTTGTTTACCAATTTCCTGTTCTCCACACAAACCACGCGCTTCAGATTTTATAGGGCAAATATCAATGAAGCCTTTTATGGCACGCAAGTCTCCTTGTCTGAACACAACCACCTTCAATCACGAAATTTCATCTTACGCCATCAAGAAGTTAGGCCATTAAGTGTGGTCCGCTACGACTCCAAATGTCACGTCGCCTCCAAGAGGCCATCTTCATACCGAATGGCAGTTTATAATTTGTTTTCTGAACCTGTTGCATTCAACGGGATGAACAGATACATACTCGTACATATACATTTCAGATTTCACGGACTATTCAATAACGAATCAATTCTAAGAGCCTACCTTTTATCAGGCACAGGTATGACTTCCTGGATAGAGAAATAGGCCACTGCAAAGCCTATACCCACATAACAAAGAACATACGGACACACATCAACACCGCGAGCATGACATCGCAGTGCTGGAGCGGTCGAAGAATCAATTTCAGCTATATTTATTGACTAACAATATTATTACCACTTGCCAAACCGCAACAATCAAATCTTGCAAAATTACGCCCAAGTCTTACTTAGCATACAAAGGTCTGATTGACCACCCCACAGATTCCAAAAATATTAACTTTTATTTGAGAGAGTTAGAAATATTTACAGAGATTCTCTTATAATTACTGTCAATTTTCGCTCGCTATGCCACAAGGTCGCCGATCCCAGTGGCCGCGAGGTCTAAGGTGTTGGTCTGCGGCAGCTCGTTTGCTGGGATTGTGAGTTCGAATCCCGCCGGAGGCATGGATGTCTGTGTCTTGTAAGTGTTGTGTGTTGTCAGGTAGAGGTCTCTGCGTCGGGCTGATCCCTCGTCCAGAGGAATGCTACCGAGAGTGATCGTATCGTGAAGCCTCGATAATGAGGAGGCCCTGGCCCACTAGAGGCTGTTGCGCCACTGGGGGGGGGGGGGGGGGGGGGGGGGGAGGGGGAGAAAAAAAAAAAGCCACAAAATAAATTCGCCTCAGACGAACGGGTGATCGTACGCGATATGCGTGGTACATCAAGCCCTGCGAGTATGAACACCTTAAATGAGTTCCTCGATGTCAGTTGATGATGTATTTTGTAAGCCTGTGATTTTCCCACAGGATGGGCGTGTCTTATTTACCGACTATACAGCCTACTACTTAATGCTTGCAGCAGCGAAACAAACTGAGTTGTACATTCATTTCGCGGTAAACAAACGCGCTTTGTCATCACCGAAATGCGATATCTGGGGATTGTCTGTTTGAGTCTTCCCTTCAGCTCACTCGATACAGAGACTATGATGCGGGCTGGATGACTGCGGAATCGTGGTTCGATTGCCGCCAGGTACAACAGAATGTTCCCTACGTTAAAGCGTCCAGTTTGGTTTTGGGACCAATCGGCCGGAGCACCACGCTGACTACTCAACTGCAATCCCCCCGTAAGTCTTCATGGCGTGGCCCTTAATTAAGCTCCCGGAACAAATTTACCTTCATACTAATTACACAAGACACAAGCGTCCACAGAATCATAAGGACTAACACTTCTGTTCAGATTACGAAAAGGTGAAGGCGAGTCGCTCTCGTAAATTTCTTAGCTAAGAAACAGTCAGTGGCACTGAAACCCAACTTTGGAAGGAAATACTTAGGGAACAGCTGCGTGTGTAGCGATAATGTCAGGAAGACGGAGAAGGAAGACGTACGGATATCGCGTCGTCTTAATTACAGAAACGGAAATTTGTTTATGTGGAACTTGTAAAGGAAGAGAATATTTAAATGTGATGGATGCCACATGAATTTATCACTACAGACATACAAACTGCGGAGAAATGGAGACTGAATGGATATTAACGAGTCTCTAGAACACAACAAAATCACAATGACAAACATATCACACGCACATACAGAGTGACTTGTGATTCATGCCATTGGTCTTATTAGGGAAGTCGGGTGAGAGAGACTGAGCGCCTCGGTACAGCTGCCCCAAAGTGGCCTAGCAGCCCCTGACGACAGCAGTCGAAAACCGAAATTCTCGAACAGAAACTAGACCCAGTGATATTTCAACAACCACAGATCCCACATGGATAGCCCCGCGGTAGAAGCTGGAGACTGACATCCTGAGCTACGGCAAAGCACTGAAGTGTTGGATCATCTACGGAACACAATGCTCTCGATCAGCTGTCAGGCAGCTGCAGCTTCTCATCGAATTACCTTTGTACTTTGGCCGCACAGTTTTGTTCTCAGCAGTCCTCTTGTCTGTGCTCGCGTCTTCAAGCAGTACGAGGTGCAACTCTGCAACTGAGGATGTACTTGGAGAAGATCAGTTTGGGTTTAGAAGAGGAAAAGGAACTAGGGATGCAATTGGGATGCTGAGAATAATATCAAAACAAAACTTGGTCATATGTGAGGAATTGTGTGCTTGCTTCAAAGACTGGCAGAAGGCATTTGACCGTGTAATCCGAAAGAAGATTGAGCAGCAAAGGGTACATGGATCAGAGTGTTAAGTACGACTGGACCAAGGGGAGACAAAATAATAGTAATAATAATAATAATAATAGTGATGATATCATTGTCATTACACTGCAGAACGTTATAGGACAAACACTGTTGTACGCAACATATACGTTCACACAAACACTGTTGTACGCAACATATACGTTCACACAACCACCGTACTGGCACTGCTAATGAATTAACTTTTAGGCTATTCCTACATTCTAATACTCCAAGTTAAGCATCCGCCTGACTTCCACTCGGCGGGTACACAGCTTATAAATAAAGTTCAAAACTTACGGCCTCCAGAGACTACACGAAGTTAATGATACTTGTAAAAGCACGCAGTCAGGTGGAAGATTCGGGCGCTCCCTTCGTCAAGTCGGGCTGACACATGGCCGCGTTAAGTTCCGTTTCACGGCTGCGCCGTTTCGGACACCCAAAGCACATCTAAAATGCCGAATCTCTAGCAAAAATGTACACTAATCGCAACGTTGAGTAGAACAAAATGGCTCACCGTGGTCGCACTGTCTTATGTAACATTTTGATAAGGATGCGACAAAACACAAATAAGGCATCAGAATCAATGTAAGTACGTAATGCACTCAGGTACAGAAAAATACAATATTAGGAAGAAACTTGGTAACACACAGCCGCAATAGCTCAGTCGACATAGTGACTACAGTACAGGCTGAATGCTCGAGGAATTGTCGCTCGATTCACGGTAGGGGAAAGGACTTTCCCATTCCCCAAAGTGTCCAGACCGGCTCTGGGGCCACCCCGCCTCATATACAGTAGGTACCGTAGCTCATATACAGTACCTAGAGAGGAAAACGGCCGAAGCGCGAAGAGGACCACTTACTCCCACCTAGTGACTAAGTTAGGAATGGTATATGCCTTCATGGCGAGCACAGGAGCATTATACATGAAAATGACTTACAGCCATAACCTCAGAATGTATAAACTAGTACACACCTCATCACACAAGATTAAAATTAAGGGACTCATTAAATTTAGTATACAATAAAACCACAGCATTCTTATATGGACACATTAATTTGTGATAAACCCGGGTACAGCTAACCCCACGGAGCAGAGAATTTCTTGAAAAGTTTATTAAACCTCTGCTCTTATGAAGTCTGACGAGTACGAGTTATGGCACCGTGTCGCTTGCAGAAGTAAAACCGCTTTTAGGCGCGTTCGAAAATTGCGAAAAACGAACATGAGTTGCGTCATGTCTGTCTATCCGTCCGCATGGAACAACTCGGCTCCCATTGGACGGATTTTCATGAAATTTGATATTTGAGAATTTTTCGAAAATCTGTCTAAAAAATTCAAGTTTGATTAAAATATGATAAGAATAACGGGTACTTTACATGAAGAGCTATATACATTTATAACAATATCTCGGTCAATTCTTCTTAGAATGAGAAACGTTTCACACAAAAGTTACAGAGAAAATCAAAACACACATTTTATTTTCAATATTATTTTCCCAAAACTCGTGCCGTCTAAGAGATAATGTACAAAAATATGGTAGGGCCAGACATGTCACAGATGACAATATAATACGGCGCATGCCCTTTGCATGCTGGGTAACTAAGATTATAGACACACATAATATGTAATACTTACTGCTTTTCCACGGCAACAATGATAACGCGAACGCGACTCAATGTTACGTAATACGTCAATTTCAATTAAGAATCACATCCGTTATCACGTCCTGTTATTTATTTATTTCTGGTTTATTTAATACCAATCTCAGTAGCTTAGGCCACACTGGCTTAGAGTACAATAACCGGATAATCACTGATAATGAAAGAGTAGTTGTAAGCATGTGAATAATTCGCATGTAGAAGCAGTAAAATATTTAATAAAAAAAAAATTACAGCATCTTAATCTTAACGAACATTAACAATTGTACTTACTACTCCTTGATGCTGTGTAATTTCTTTCGGAGAACAACGGTTCATAAGCAACGTGTAAAAAAGAAACCGAACGTTGAAATCGACAGTCCTGCCTCAAACGGAGGCGAACTACAAGAAACATAAATACTGTTTTACAAGAAACATATTAGCTTCCCTTGGCCTCCGCTTGAGGCTGCAGTCAATTTTTAACGTTAGCATTTTTGTTAAAAACAAAGGGAATTGTTATTATTGTCGAATCATAAGGTTTCTAAAAATGCCAATACTGAAAAGACCCGTTCCGTAGTTCAGTAGATCATGAAGTCGCAAACAGACGTTACCGTATTGCTAAACAGGGTATACACAAAAGAATGGTGCGGTTTCCCTTTATTCGCCATTGAAACCGCACCATTCTTTTGTGTATACCCTGTACATACGATGATGTGGAAGGAAGCCGTCGTGGCTTAATTTGAGGTATTATCCAGGCACTAGCCTGGAGGGACTGAAGAAAAAACCTAAGAAACAGTCATGACAGTCGCGCTACAGCTAATGCCAATCTTTTCAGTGACACCATCACGCAGCATAGCATAGCAATGCAGAGAAACACACAACCACGGTAACGACTTACCAGGCACACAGATCTATTTGCTAACGAGTTTAACGACTTCTCCATAAACCTGGGCCTCATCATAAAACAGCATTGTTAAGATGTTGATATCCGATCGTATCGGGGTCTCATTTCTAACGCCCAGAACTGACCGGCGCCAAAGAGATCGCGACTCAGCGTCCCTCAGGTGCTGTGGAAGGTTGACAGACTTCTATTCTACGACCCGAGCCACAGACATTCAAACTGCCACACCTAATAAAATGCTACGATGGCTGTTTGCCCATGACACCGCCATCTATCTGTATCATTAACGGTTTTCTGGCGGTTACAGCCAACACATAAATGTGGCGCGCGAGTCAACAAATACTGTGACAATCCGCAGAAAAATTCTTTCGCCAAATAAACATTCACTGTAACCTTTTTTTTGAGGGAAACGGAATTTACTAATAAAGCACATGCCTGGAGGAACTGAAGAGAACCAAGTAAAATATCCGTCGGGGTAACCGACGAATGACTAGCTAACGAAGAAAAAATCAACGAACCAATTAAACGGCAACTAACGCCACGGAGTAGAGTCCTTTTTAAGAAGCTGACAGTTCCTCAACTAATCACTGAACTAATGACACCCATTTTATGGAACCCGAAGCCACATGAATGAAGTCCACACCCTCTCACTACATTTAACACCCATTTTCATATTATCCTTCTATCGACGCCAAAGTCGTTCAAATGGACACCTTCCTTCAGCTTTCCCCACAAAAATCCTGCAAGCATTTATATTCTGCCTCATGCGTGCCACACGACTCACGAATCTTATCCTCCTTGCTTTGATAACAAGCGTGACACCGTGCATAAAATTTTGTAACAAGCTATTTTTTTTTTTTTGCGGTGAAGAGCGACTGCCTCTCGTCCAACACCCAAACTGGAGGATCACTTCTTGTCAGCTGTCCGCCTATGTTTATCTAATATACTCGAGGCTACCCGCCATATCTGGAGGCTGTCTCTTCCCTCTAGCCGATGAAATGGCAGATATTCGAAGCAAGCACCTCCCGAATGTAAGTCTACAGCGACACCGCTCGATGAACCCGTTCGGTGTCGGAATGTTCAGAAAACACTTCACGCCGTCCCTGATATTCGAGGTAAGAGTTGGAACTTCATCCCCTGACATCTACCTCATTATGACTCTGGGGTTTTATGTCTCTGTTTTATTCCTACCATTCAATACTTTCATCACTGATTTCATGAAAGAAACAAAGAAAGGACGCAAGAAGGGAGCAAAGAATCACAATAACAGAGTGGATAGTAATTAATTTCAGTGATTAATACTGCAATTCGCAAGTACTTTAGTGTTCCGTTCTGACTTTTAAATGAACCCCTGCGATATAATGCGGCCAGCATAGCGGTGCTGCACTCTGCTCTGTAACAGTGCATATTAATTTGTAGCGCCGCCGAGATACGGCAAATATCTGGCCACTTGCCTGCATAACTGGGGCTTAAATGTGGGCACTACGGGTGGTAGTGATGACGGGGGCTCTCACTCTGCTTCTGTCCGGGCAGATGAGATCACACACGGAGACACTTCCCCGTGTAAAGCACAGGCGAACTTCAAAGAGTTAAACACAGTGGAAAGATAAAGATTAATCCCCGAAATACTTTCCAAGCCTTCTTCGCAATTTTACTGAATTCAATGGGCTTGATGTTCATTTGCTGTAGACACAAAGACATTACTACAGATATAAACCACTTATTGCTCAGATATTACTGCGGTGACTTCCAAAAAACATACTCCAAATTGTTTTCTGCTTTTAACTCCGTTAATGGCAAACTGTTTCGAACAAAAACTTGGTTTGAATGATGTCTGTATTTTAACGGACGTATCAATTTTTGTTGTACGATAAGCCATTGGTGACAACAACTGCATTTCACTGGACACACGCCACCAGCTGTATTCTCAAGGATCAGCAACTGCGCAGAACAGGGACTCATAGGCCTATCAGTAGTGAATTATGAACACTTTATCGCATTTTCTCGTATTATCCGACTGTCTATTTTTCTCAGTTCGCCATAGGCATAGCGAAATCATTTTCAAAGTAGCTCTACTTAAGAAGCCAACAGAATGGGCTTTTGTTCACCTGATGAAGGAAACAGAGGCGGTTCCCGAAACGAAGTGGTTTTATAAAACTTCAATAATGGACAATGTCTAACAGATCAGCCTTAACGCGTCACAGAAGGTACTCTTTGGTAATTATGACTTCGATCGTTTCAAATTTAATATTACTGCAGTAAGTACAGGATACTATTTACGGCACTTTACTGGCTACAGTTATCCGTGTCCACGTCAAGAAGGTACATAGGCGACTAGAGGTATAGCTTCATTCATTCTTCACCTCGGCATTAGACGGAGGTAAGCCACCTAGCCTATAATGGTGACAAAATAAATTTATTCTCGTGTTTAGTTAGGCACCATGAAGGCAAAGAAGGGAGTGGCGGTATGGCTCCCTGCCTTCATAACCCCAGCATAACATGGATATATGAAATACTGACACGTCGTAAGAAACGTGCAGTCGGTCTTCGGAGAACGCTGTGCGATGTAATGCTCCGTGAGATGCAGTTGGTGGAGGTTCCACTTACTGCCTACCGTCGTACTGTCGTACTTCGGAGAACGCTGTGCGATGCAATGCTCCGTGAGATGCAGTTGGTGGAGGTTCCACTTACTGCCTACTGTCGTACTTCGGAGAACGCTGTGCGATGCAATGCTCCGTGAGATGCAGTTGGTGGAGGTTCCACTTACTGCCTACTGTCGTACTGTCGTACTTCGGAGAACGCTGTGCGATGTAATGCTCCGTGAGATGCAGTTGGTGGAGGTTCCACTTACTGCCTACTGTCGTACTTCGGAGAACGCTTTGCGATGTAATGCTCCGTGAGATGCAGTTGGTGGAGGTTCCACTTACTGCCTACTGTCGTACTTCGGAGAACGCTTTGCGATGTAATGCTCCGTGAGATGCAGTTGGTGGAGGTTCCACTTACTGCCTACTGTCGTACTGTCGTACTTCGGAGAACGCTGTGCGATGTAATGCTCCGTGAGATGCAGTTGGTGGAGGTTCCACTTACTGCCTACTGTCGTACTTCGGAGAACGCTTTGCGATGTAATGCTCCGTGAGATGCAGTTGGTGGAGGTTCCACTTACTGCCTACTGTCGTACTGTCGTACTTCGGAGAACGCTGTGCGATGTAATGCTCCGTGAGATGCAGTTGGTGGAGGTTCTGCCTACTGTCGTACTTCGGAGAACGCTGTGCGATGTAATGCTCCGTGAGATGCAGTTGGTGGAAGTTCCACTTATTGCCTACTGTCGTACTCCCCTCCTGTCTCCCTCGGCCCAAATCTACCAGCCTAAAGCGCCTGTAGCTACGACGGTTATCACACGCTTACTACTGCCAAAAGACGTATCAAAAGTATGTCTAGAGAACTGGATGGGAAATACAGAGTACACTGGAGGGGAAGAATAAAACATCGAGGGCGATTTGGAGGGGGTTGATCGATCCATGGGATTTCTTTCTTTACCCTCACTATAGATGTCTACAACTCCTGCCTGACATTTTACTTCTACCCTCTCTCTAGAACACCTTACATGCTACAACACTTAGCCCATCGCCGTTGGACACTTGCACTTACTAATGCAAACTGACAATTTTATTTGAATAAAAGTTAAAAGCGTACGTCAAGAGATAGGAGTGTTAACAACACTAGAAAAAAAAAGATCCGGAAGCGATAAAAAAGAGAACCCTTCCACAAGTTGCACTTCGTTACCATGGGAGGCTACGATAACACACAGGAAGACCAAGCCAAAGAAGGAGTGAATAAGACCAAGTTGGATTCATAGCAACAGGCCGTAACGACCGAACGCTACAAAGTTCACAGTGATGACGCAAAATAAACGAATCTTCTAACAGGTATAGGTGGCGAAACGTAAATGTACGAAAATGAACACACGCTACTGTGTGATTTGTTTTAAAAGCGTGTATCTAGGAAACGCATGCTGACTTACCAAGCGGTCTCCGAACGTACTAAACAGAACCCATTGCAGCGTTCTCGTACTTTAAACGCATTACAATACCCGAGAGAAAGAGCCTGCAGATTATAGCGGTTCCTTTGCTCCATGCATCTTTAGTAAGATCTGTGCAACAGTCTTGGTTTAAAGAAGCACTTTCATACTTCAGCCTATTGCCACATCAGCTCGGGGAGACAGTTCTTGCTTGCGCCGTGAAGACAACACCTTCTGTCACTGTCCGATCAATTCGGCCGTTTCGACTTACTTGAGTCTCTCAACCTTAACATGTCCAAACGGCGTAACGAAAAAGTGGAACATATCTTCGAAATAAACATGCTGAATTAGAAGAGGAACTATGACCACACACTCTCGAATACTGCTGTCAAACTCTGACGAAATTTCTCTTTTTCAACGTTTTCGCAACTCTGTTGGTCTGACAGTCACACTGACACACTTGAGGATGTCAATATGATGAATATAAACACGAGAATGGCATGGGGTGGGCATGTGGTCTGCATGAAAGATGAGGAATACATTCACAATATTGGTCGGAGACCCTGAATTGAAAACATAGGCTCAGATAGGAAAATAACATTAAACTTAAAGACAGACAAACGTAATAAGTTATGGGCTGTATTCATTGACCTCAGGGTAGGAACCACTGGCGAGGTCTTGTGAGCAGAACATGCGTGTCCTATAAAGGCGGCGAATTTCTTCACCAGCTGAGCCACTCTGGGGTTCTCAACAAGACCTCAGTACCTGGCAGTACAGTACGAAGTTCAGGAACGCTAAGACTAAAGTACGGCCACTATCAAATAATAAAACCAACGAATGCACTATATTGACCACTTTTATTATGGCCTATTCTTTTCAAGGCTGTGTGTGTAGAGTCTCCCTACACACACAGCCTTGAAAAGATAGCACAGTAGCATCACAACACACAAGAAATGGAACAAGGAGTTGTAGAAATTACGCCAGTAGTTCCGTAAACAAACAGTGAATATTACGGACAGTTCACAACTACTTAAAACAGGTTTTAAATATACATTTACGTGAGATTTTAAGATTCTAACAGACTACCGTACATATCGTACAATTTCTGGGGTTCTGAATATTCATTTACCTATGGTTTTAAGACTTTAACAGACTATTGTACATATTGTGTATTTGTTTTAATATGTGAATAATTGGTAGCACACGACAAACCCCTGAGGATGGAACTTTAAAGTTCCGAAACACGTGTAGGGTGAGGGGAAATAGGCCATAACAAAAGTGGTCAATATAGTGCATTCGTTGGTTTTATTATTTGATTAACAAATGCACGGTGGTAATAGTGTGAAATTTACGACCACTATATCTATCTGTTCTCCAGCCACTTGCATCCATCTCCAGTTCTCAAAACTTAGTTACCCACGTTCCATGTAAATGTATTCTCGCAACTCTTCACGAAGTCTTCCTAGGACTTATTTTCCCTACGGTTTCGCCCAAAAAAATTTCGTTTGCATTGTTTCTCCCCATCCCACCCACATTCTCTAAATCATAAAACGTAATGGCAAAGGCTGTCTCGTTACAAGCCAAGCACGCACATGGTGAAGGCAGAGGTTACCTCTACCCATACACGACCTCGGAGACAGAAAGCGGTGGGTGGTTAACGCCACGCCCCGGCCGCTTTACTCCCCGGGAAAAAGCCCGGTACCCATTTTAGAAAAGGCTGTCTCTAACATCACAGCCTTCTATATTTCAATGTCCTAAGAGCACCAACAGCAGGTAGGCGCAGGAACACACACCACAAAGTTTCTCGTTATCTAAATATCCTGAATATCCAAATTGTTAGGCCCAAACACATTCTTGAGAATTTTCTTTACCAACATACTAATAAACCATTGCTGTTATCTGGGTTACGGTAAGGAGTAGCCTGGACAGTGTCGGAAGAACATACTGCATCCATCCTGAAGGAGGCAACGGTAGATTGCTCCGAAACGTTGGTACCCTCCTACCAGACATAACCGAGAAGACAATATGAATCTCTGCGTCCTGAAAACTTGTAACTTACGTTATACCTCAAAGGTAGGCACATTTTGAACAATTTTAGTAGTCGTAGTAGTAGTAGTAGTAGTAGTAGTAGTAGGCGTAGTAGTAGTAGTAGTATAGTAGTAGTAGTAGTAGTAGTAGTAGTATAGTAGTAGTAGTAGTAGTAGTAGTAGTAGTAGTAGTATAGTAGTAGTAGTAGTAGTAGTAGTAGTAGTAGTAGGCGTAGTAGTAGTAGTAGTAGTAGTAGTAGTAGTAGTAGTAGTAGTAGTAGCAGCGGTTGTTATCGTCGTTTTGTCGACAGGACTTACATGGATATAACTCAGTTACACTAATGTATAAACTACACTTTAGCATACAACTGCTGAGAAAGTAATTAGAAAGGAACTCGATCATTCGACGAGATCAGCAATAGCTAACTGAAAGCCCGTCACACTCACGAAGGACAGCTTACGTATGGTAACACCGTCTGTCTGTCTGTCGGTCAGTCTGTACGTATACTGTTCATGTATACATTCTGAATTTGTGATGGAACGTGTGATTTCAACAAAACCGGCAAGAGGCAGATAACGACCCGCATATAAAAATACAGATGGCACTCGAGAAGGCGTTTCTTATTGCCCATACAGCTGCTTTACAAGTCAAGGAGTTGTGAATCTCGGAAGGGCAATCTACTTTATGCTGAACGCAGAAACGTGTTGAGGACTCACAAAAATAACGTTAATGCAACTGGAGTTTTCACAGCCTTTTATTTTCTGATATCCGCGCGTGAGAAAAATGTTTCGCTGGGGAATATAACGTTATCCAAATAGATGTATTGCCAGATTTTCTCCCCTGGTGAGGCGGTAATGGAGCACTAAGGTAAAATATTTAATCAACAGATCATCAAAATTAAAAATTTTATTCTACGTAGGCCCACTATTCATGAACACCGTAAAAACAATATTACCATGCCTAATGGCTTATGCTTTTATCGTGAATATGGAGAAACAGGTCGCTCCGAAACGTCGGTAATCATCTACCACACTTCACGGCGTCACAGCCCACACAGCATTACTCTTTATTATCTTCGTTTCCCTGGAAATTTTCGTAATATTTGAAAAAAAAAATTAATTAAAGGTTGTGCTGCCTTTACACAGCAGAGGGTGGGATGTGGCAGTTGAGGTTATGATGGCCTCAGCAGTCACGTTATAAAATGCCACAAAGGGACATGAAAGTAGCTGACTATGATTTTACATAACGAGAAAATGGGCATTCAGCCGGTTAGGCCACGGCCAAACAGCGAGGTTTTCCGAACATAGGAAAGAAAACATACCCCGTGTCGGTTATAAAATTCATTCAATTAAGGCTGTAAAGAGAAATAATCGCTGTTTGTTCTGCGATGCATACAAAACATATAAACTCACTCTGTGGGCAGAATATATTAGTTCAGGTTAAATTAAACTACTGAATAGGGCTACATAGACCTACATGACAATTGCGGCGCGTTTGCTCTGTTACTGCACCTCGTGAAGACTAAGATTCGGCGCTGCCTTACACAGTAAACCACGCACAACAGACGAATAGAAGCGTCAAACTAAGCTACATACTGACCGAGAAGGGCGCAGAAACATATCTCGGTCTCAGTGTAAAGTGCTGTTATTTCTGACCGATTTTAACAAAATTTGGAAAAGTGCTGAGAGATGTTTAGTACATCGGGCCAATATAAACTTTATCCCACATCCCTTCACGGTTCTGAAGTTGTTACACGTGGGCAGAAGGGCGGAGAGAAGCTAACAGGCCAAGTTCTGCAGTTTTTCGAGCTAAACACCAAGATCGTATTATAGCCAGCTGCGTGAGTATTAACTTGTGAGGAAGCCCGTGCAATATGCACTGCCTTCGACCTCAGGTTCAACAACACTGGGACATTCTGGTTACCATTACTTCTCGGCAGAAGAAAAACAAATGGTAGAACGACCATCCGAAAAGTTACATATATACAGAGCATACACAAAAGAATGGCGCGGTTTCAAAAGTGAATAAAAACTTTATGTCTCACATTACACGGGCACAACATACACCATCAGCGGCAGCAACTGTCCAAGTTTCTCATGCGCTACCAGCAGTTCGCTTCTCATGCTTATTCCCCCCCCCCCCATTTTCACAGGAATGTACGAGTGCTTCTCAATCGTGTTCTTCCACAGCGCTGGATCGGACGTGCTGCTGCAATTGGAGACAAGAACCTTCTCCCTTGGCCACCCCGTTCGCCAGATCTTACACCGTGCGATTTCTTTCTTTGGGGGTTCGTTAAAGACAGCGTTTATGTACCACCATTGCCCACGTCCATCCATAAAATTCGTGATCGGACAGCGGACATGCTACACCGGGTCTGGGATGAGTTTGATTACCGTGTGGATGTGTGTCGTGTGACCCAGGGTGCACACATTGAAGGACTGAAATTACCAAATGAGAAACTTCGACAGTTTCCGCCGCTGACGGTGTATGTTGTGCCCGTGTAATGTCAGAAATAAATTTTTCATTCACTTTTGAAACCGCACTATTCTTTTGTGTATGCCCTGTATATATAAAGGATGTTTCAGGGGAAATCTGCCATACTTAGGAGAAAGTTTCTTAGGTTAAATTACATCGATATAACCAAAACCAAACAGGTTTGGGCAAACCGAACGTTGTGGTCGAGTTAATAGCGCTCTGTTCATGTTGTGGAGGTGCGGAGTTCAAATGTAGGCTTCAGGGTTTTCATGGTTATCATCAGTTCCTGGAGGCAAATGTAATGCCTCAAATTAGGCCACGGCCACTTCCTCATATAAACTGGGGTTCACTATTCACTTATCACTCTACCATTCAACGATATATATCTGACATGCTGACAGCGTCGTTAAATAAACAATAAATAAAAACAAATATGGAATAGCTAGGAAAATCATATGTGGTGCAGTGGGACATGAACCTGCGATCCCAGCGTTTACACAGAGCGACCTTTCTATGGCACAGTATCACTTTACGTGAGACTTAAGGTTCTCACACCGATGTTGATGAACATTGAAATATCACAGGATGTTACGCAGTGTAGACAGGTAATTATTTACGACGATCATACTACATCCATATTCAGGATCAAGCACTGTTCTTGTACTGCCTCACCCTGAATATGGAGCACTACGCTCCTCCAAATATTTACCAGTCGATACGGCATAACATGCCAGAAGTCTTGAATCACGTATTAAAGTATGTACGTGGGTTGAAAGGCGCGTCAGCATTAACAGTTATATACGTATATCTACGTGACATTTATTGAAGGGAACTGAATCTTCAAGAACAACTTATTTCCCTCCCACTAGACTCACCTAATCGCCATGCTCTTTGCCTTGAGATGGTGCCAACGTTGGTTCATCTCGTCCAGGCGCCGCTGTAACATGACGGCGTCATCCTGAGACGCCAAACTGCTAAGCAGCTTCCTTCCAGTGCCGTTAAGAGAGGCGAACACATCCCTGTGGCTCTCGATTTCAGACTGCAGGTCCTGCAATAAGAGAAAGGCAACGCTGTAAAAAAAAAAAGTCCTGCCATCAATATTTATATCCACATAAATAATGCATGAAATCATAACCTAGAATTACTTTCCTATTTTTCATAAACGTATTCGCTATTTGTTGCTGAATAATTTGTTGCTGAATATTTATACATCGTGACCGGAACCAACAGCGCGTAAACGCCGCAGAGATATGACGTAGCAACAGCCAGCCGAAATATAATTTCCGGCGTCATCGGTACTGTCAACATCGCCTTCATCCAGAGTGTGCGAACTACTGTGTTGCTAGTCATTCGCTGCCGTGAAATTTTCAGCATCGATACTCTGAACGGCATTCGAACACTTTTGAACACTTTAAAGTACAGTGGTTACGAGAGTAAAACGTACCTGCCTACCTAGCTACAAACCCACCTAACAAAGTAACTCATTCACCTACTCCAAGCAGCAGATCCTCGAGAAGATAACAGTTCCTCAGCTATCAACGCAATTCCCAGCATTTTATGGAACCCAAAGGTTCATAATCGTGTTCACAAGACCATGCCACTGGTCCCTGCCCTCAGACAGAAGAGTTCAGTCCACGCCCACCCCCATTTTTAAGAACCATTTTAATATTATCCTCCCACCTATACCTCGGTCTTCAAGTTCAGAAAATGTACCACCTACTTTAGAATTACAAAGCTCTGCATTGTATCCAGAGAGTGCGCCTATTCGGAACGGTTCTCACTGTAAGCAGCACGAACCGATTGGCCTTCGTTGACGAAAGATGTCACCGAGAACCGCCTGTTTAGAAGCTAAAAGTTGCTACAAACGCTAATGATTCAACCAGATGTCAGGCCTGTTAAGGTTTCAAGAAATGAAGAAGGTGGATTAGGAATGGACAAATAATTTCGTTTGTTTCGCGTAAACATTTTGAAATAGACCATGTGCTTAACGTTCTCAATGAAGATTAAACTCTCTTGAGGCAAGTGACGTGGTGGAGACTGGTAGAGGAATACGAACGTTTGGAAGAACTGGCTGTTTCAGTACTGGTGCAACACAACACCGGTGCGAACCTCAAACCTAATATACCAGTAGATGCTGAGTGGGTTTTAGACGTTTTTACTACGTAACAAGAGAGACGAAGCAAGTATAATGTAACACTGAGGCGCGTTCGCGTAATCAATGTTGCCGTGGAAAAGCAATAAGTATTAAATGTTATGTGTGTGAGCCTTTATTCTTGCCTTAGTTATCCGCAAAGCAAGGCGCATGCGCCGTATTATATTGTCATCCGTGGCCTGTGTGGGTCTACCATGATTTTCCACATTATCTCATAAATGGTTTCATTTTCGGAGACACATTTAGTGAAAATAAAATGTGTGTTTTGATTTTCTCTGTAACGTTTGTCTGAAACATTTCTCATTCTAAGAAGAATTCAGCGAGATATTAAAAACGCAAACAGGTTTTCATATAAAGTACCGCTATTCTTGTCAGATTTTTAAAGAAACTTGGATTTTCTCGACAATTTTCGAAAAATACTGAAATATATACTCCATGAAAATCCGTCCAGTGAGAGCCGAGTTGTTCCATGCGGACAATGACGAATCTAGTAGTGACTTTTCGCAATTTAAAAAAAAACACAACTAAAAAGGAACGCCATATGTGCAGATCACGTCCGTCTGTCCGTCTGTGACCAAGAATCAATCTAAACAGTCTGTCGTATTTTCATAAAATTAGATACAAGAATTCTTTAAAACGTTTTCGAGGAAGCGCGAGTTTCGTGAAAATCGGTTCAGTGGCAGTCCTGCTTTACTTATGGCAGTAAATGAATTTATAATCGTACTTTCCATTTTTCGCCAATTTGGGTGAATATCGGTGCAGTGACAAGCACTCTTTACCTCGAGACGTAAATAAAATTTTGTCCTATTATCTACATTTTTATCTGATACGGATAAAATTCGATATGGTACATGTCCACAGCATTACTCATTTGGCTTAGGAGAGTAAACGAATTTCTATTCGTACTGTCTACATTTTTTGACTCGCTTGGGTAAACTCGGTATAACAGATCTGCAAATAATGCCGCTCAGCATTTGAGTTCTCTAAAAAAAAAAAATCAGCACAGGAAAAGCTGTACTTTTCTTAAATAAAAATTACACATTTACTGTTAAACTGTGTTGCATTTTTGAACACAAACAACGCCTTTTCTAAAGTCTGTGCGTAACACGGCACGGCGTACACCATTTGCAATGTCGTTAATTTTATCCGCATCAGTCCAGACAACCATTACATCATGTAAGTGAAGCCTCAGACTTCATCATACTTCACCAGAAAGACTCGTCACAAAACGCACTGTACATTACTGTAGAACTGTGAACCGTATCGGTTCCGAGGTGCGGCTGAAAGTGAGAACTTGAGCTGTAATACTAGCCAAATGGTATATGTATATATGTATATGCGTTGCAGTTACTGTGCAGCAGTGTGTAATGACAAGTGGCAGGGGAAACGTGAGAACTCGGAGATAACTGTGTCCCAGTGACACTTTGAGAAACAAATGTGCCATGAGTTGCACCAGCATTAAAGCCAGGCCTCTGAGAAGAAAAAGATACGTCACGGCACGGAGCAGACGAGAACAAGTGCACGTTCGTGAAGATTTTTAAATTGTTAATGCAGTTCACTATATTGTTTTATTTAACGAACTATAAGCACAATAACAAGACCGGACAGGCTGTACTCCATAACGCTGTAGCCTATACAAAATTCCCAGCGGCGCTCTATGCAGTTCATTAAGATCATATGTGGACTGCTTATCCAGTGAAAAGCACTATGGGCCAGCACGGCATAACATCTGAACTGCCCGACAAATTCCAGTAAAAATCTTTCATGTCAAATTAGAACATCACTGCCCATAAGTTTAGGCGCTGACACTGGGTCACACACATACTAAACATACCTGACCACCACAAAAGCCATTCGTATTACTTAGTAAATGACGGCTAGTAATTTAGATCTCGCCGACCTCGGTGGCCGTGCGGTCTGAGGCGTAGGTCTGCAGCCGCCTGATTGCTGGAAACTCCGAGTTTGAATCCTGCCGAGGGCATGGATGTTCGTCTCTTGTGTTTCTTGTGTGTTGTGTATGTAGCGGTCTCTGCGACGAGCTGATCACTCGTTCAGAGGAGTCCTACCGGGGGTGTGTGTGTGATCTAGAAACCTCAGCAATGAGGCGGCCTAGGCACGATTTCGGCTGTTGTGCCACAAAAAAATGTGACTAATATTTACGGTATTGATTATGTAAAGAACGGAATACAAGAATCAATTCAATGCACTTACAGCACAATCAATGAGGACAGTAAACTCACCAAGAGCACACCGTTCTGTCAGAATGAGCAGTACGCCGACTGTCACGCAGACCGATACTGCTTCATGCCAAAGCGTAAACGTATTCCCTGCGGTACAGTGTGTGCCGTATAATGAACTCCTGTACGCTGAGGCGCACAAACACTTGAAGCCTCTGTCTTGTAATTTCGTGGGCACGTTTGTTGTAAATGCATGAAAAGTAGCAGGGTGTCAGGACGTAGGCTTATGTGTGAAGTTGGAGGAAAGCAACCCAGCCATGACTGTTCAGCTCATCACAGAAACTAAGGCGAAACTGGCTCTCAAGTGAAGTTCTCACAAAAGTTGGTATGTTGTGATGCATTAGCGTCACGAGAGCGGACTGAAATTTCACTATGCCCTTATTTGGCTTCCAGGACTTGTTACAAACTGCAGACATTTCAATGAATGTGTACATTAATTTCACGAGACCTGATACGTTTACTGCTGATACATTCAGTTTCAATAACCTACTCGTATTACGCTGTAGGACATTTCAGTAATTTCATGAGACCTGATACGTTTACTGCTGATACATTCAGTTTCAATAACCTACTCGTATTACGCTGTAGGACATTTCAGTAATTTCATGAGACCTGATACGTTTACTGCTGATACATTCAGTTTCAATAACCTACTCGTATTACGCTGTAGGACATTTCAGTAATTTCATGAGACCTGATACGTTTACTGCTGATACATTCAGTTTCAATAACCTACTCGTATTACGCTGTAGGACATTTCAGTAATTTCATGAGACCTGATACGTTTACTGCCGATACATTCAGTTTCAATAACCTACTCGTATTACGCAGACATTTCAGTAATTTCACGAGACCTGATACGTTTACTGCCGATACATTCAGTTTCAATAACCTACTCGTATTACGCAGACATTTCAGTAATTTCACGAGACCTGATACGTTTACTGCCGATACATTCAGTTTCAATAACCTACTCGTATTACGCAGACATTTCAGTAATTTCACGAGACCTGATACGTTTACTGCCGATACGTTCAGTTTCAATAACCTACTCGTATTACGCTGTAGGACATTTCAATGAACGCGCACACTAATTTCAGAAGACCTGATAACATTTACTGCTGACACGTTCAGTTTAAATAAACTACTCGAATTACGCCGTCCTTTTCAGACTCTGAAGGCACAGCAGTACGACTCAGGACATTGAATTGGGAGAGAATAGAACAATAGGGGAGCAGGAAAATAATATAATATATGTGGAACAAGAAAGCGGGGACAGGAGAAAGAAGACGGCACCAAGAGAAAAAAGGAGGTGAGGAAAAAATAGGAAAACGGAAGGAACGGACACACAGTGAAGTTGACGTGCGAGGGGAAAAACAGAAGGAAATAAAAGACAGGTAGAAAGAGGAGGACAGAGGTAGAGGAAGGCGAAGATTATGGACAGAGAGACAGAACAGAAAGACGATATAAAAAAAGGCGAAAGAAAAGGGAAAGATATTTATTAGATCTGATGATGGCTTAATTGATAAGCCGAAACTAGTAACCTGTAATAAAGTTTGTAAATTGTGTTGTGTATGACAGTTATTTAGAATATATATATATATATATATATATATATATGACTGAAGCACAAGGGGGATGTTTTACCTGAATATTAAGTCTAACGTCAAATTAATGCACAACTCTAACCACATATAACACTACATGAAACAAGCACATTATCTTACACGCTGAAAACGCTACTGCAATTCAGTCCATGTATTTTTAACTGCAACAAATCGGTCACTGGTCGCAAGCAAAGGACGATCGGTTTTTCGCAGCGCAAACCACTGCCAAGGTCAACTGCAAACTCCACAGTCATTACCTGTACTTATTATATATTTGTAACTATACCGCAAACGTCAGTCATTGGCCGCCTGCAGAATGGGACTTCTCCTCTGAACATGGCGTGTCCGCTTCAGACGTGGACACACTGAGTCTGGAGGGGAAGACATTGTGCACCGAATCGTGACATACTCGTACGTAGAAGTGCATACCTCACATATTATACAACCTTTTTGTTCGCGTACCCCCACATATAATTTCTCTTCAACTTTGTACCCCCAAAGTTGTTGGTGCATAATTCAAGTTATACATAGTCTATAATCTACACATAAAATAAGTTAAATAAATTACATCCAAAATAATGTATTAAATAATAAGTTTTAAATGAGGAAAAGGAGAATCAAGCTATTAAATACTAACAAATATATTATTGCCTATCATATAAAACTAATAAAGGAACAAAGGTATTTTAGCAAAGCAAAATTATATGCACAATGTGGAATAAAATGAAACTAGCCGCCCCGATAAGAATAGCATAAAGGGGAGAGAGAGAGAGAGAGAAATGGAGGGACCAAATCGCATGTTCTTACGTCCGGGTCTCTTGTGGCTAACCCTAAATCTGGCCCTGATTATTCAGTGTTTATCATAAAATAATACATATATTTTTTTAAATTTTGCGTACCCCCTAAGATGTCTTCGCGTACCCCAGGTTGATACCACTGTTATAAGCAAATCAGACATGTACACAATGATATCTCACACACTATACCCGCATAAAAGGATATCTCACATCGTATAAGCACATCACATATGTAATAAAGGATATTCCACACACAATAAGCATATCAGACACGCAGAAGAGGACATCTCACAATATCAGGCATGTGGAAGATGCTATCCCACACATTATATCAGACATATACAACAGGCTATCCCACACACTATATCAGACATATACAACAGGCTATCCCACACACTATATCAGACATATACAACAGGCTATCCCACACACTATATCAGACATATACAACAGGCTATCCCACACACTATATCAGACATATATGAGGCTATCCACACACTATATCAGACATATACAACAGGCTATCCCACACACTATATCAGACATATACAAGAGGCTATCCCACACATTATATCAGACATATACAACAGGCTATCCCACACACTATATCAGACATATACAAGAGGCTATCCCACACACTATATCAGACATATACAACAGGCTATCCCACACACTATATCAGACATATATGAGGCTATCCACACACTATATCAGACATATACAACAGGCTATCCTACACACTATATCAGACATATATGAGGCTATCCCACACACTATATCAGACATATACAAGAGGCTATCCCACACACTATATCAGACATATACAAGAGGCTATCCCACACACTATATCATACATATACAAGAGGCTATCCCACACATTATATCAGACATATACAAGAGGCTATCCCACACACTATATCAGACATATACAAGAGGCTATCCCACACACTATATCAGACATATACAAGAGCCTATCCCACACACTATATCAGACATATAAAAGAGGCTATCCCACACACTATATCAGACATATACAAGAGGCTATCCCACACACTATATCAGACTTATACAAGAGGCTATCACACACACTATATCAGACATATACAAGAGGCCTTCCCACACACTATATCAGACATATACAACAGGCTATCCCACACACTATATCAGACATATACAAGAGGCTATCCTACACACTATATCAGACATATACAAGAGGCTATCCCACACACTATATCAGACATATACAACAGGATATCCCACACACTATATCAGACATATACAAGAGGCTATCCCACACACTATATCAGACATATACAACAGGCTATCCTACACACTATATCAGACATATAAAAGAGGCTATCCTACACACTATATCAGACATATACAAGAGGCTATCCTACACACTATATCAGACATATACAAGAGGCTATCCTACACACTATATCAGACATATACAAGAGGCTATCCCACACACTATATCAGAAATATACAACAGGCTATCCCACACACTATATCAGACATATACAAGCGGCTATCCCACACACTATATCAGACATATACAAGAGGCTATCCTACACACTATATCAGACATATACAAGAGGCTATCCTACACACTATATCAGACATATACAAGAGGCTATCCCACACACTATATCAGACATATACAAGAGGCTATCCCACACACTATATCAGACATATACAACAGGCTATCCCACAAACTATATCAGACATATACAAGAGCTATCCCACATACCATGAGCATATCACATACGTGATATGATATATCAAAGAGTACAGGCACAGCAGGTATGCAGAAGATCTCGCGCACTAAAAGGCGTATCAACAACACCACAATACTGCAACGACATGCGTCATATATTAGTGCCTACTACATACTGCATTGTGAAAACTGTTTAGTGCTAACATAATAGGCTAGACTTATCACCTATACATCCAAGATGACAATGATACTGACAAGAATAAAACCGTTTGTATTTTAATCACGTGCTTTACGCGATAAAGCAGATATATCAGTGTACGAACATTTTAACATGTTAGGGTTGGAACAGCGATATATATTGTAAATACCGGAATGAAGATTTTATAGTAGTCGTGATCGTGTAAAGATGGTACAGCAAATGAACACAAACCAAATAAGTGTTAATAATAAACACTTATTAATAACAGAGGTACTCTTTAGCTGTTAGTGTCTCAGACCTTACATAGCGTCGACGTTAGAATGACTGGTAAATGACAAATAAGAAAGAATTCAGAACGAAGCAGTTGATATAACGGAGTAACATACCGGCATCTGCTTGGTAGGACTGAGGAAATACATCAAAAGGCATCAGTCAGCATAACGAGTGCCCCGGCCGAGATTTGAACTGCGTATCTACATACACAAGTACAGATCTTTACCGCAATACCAACGTGCTCTGTAGGTGTTACGGGCATTGTGTATACTGTAATAATGCTTACCCTGTCGAGCCGTTTCCGAGAAAAAAAAGTATTTTTCTCGGCTGATGCTTTGGAATGGAAATTTGTTTGGAAAAAACTAAGGTAATGAGAATCTCAGAGCAGCCATCCCTAGTACAGATTATGATAGATCAAAAGCAACTGGGGAATGTGGAATATTTCAACTACTTGGGTAGCATAATCATAAATGATGAAAGATGTACACGTGAAATTAAATCCAGGATTGCCATGGCAAAAGCATGAAACAAGAAGAATCTTTTCACCAGCAAACTGAACTTAAATTTAAGGAAGAACCTAGTAAAGTGCTACACTTGGAACATAGCTTTGTACGGTGCTGATACTTGGACACTTCGGAAAGTAGATCAGAAGTATCTGGAAAGTTTTGAAATGTGGTGCTGGAGAAGGATAGAGGTCAGTTGGACCGATCGTGTGAGAAATGAAGTATTATTACGTAAGTAAATAAAAAAGTAAAGGCAGTGTCCTTTTACTAACCACAAAGAAAGTGAAATGTACATAACAGCTCTGTTATTTTTCAACACAGTCTCCCTGCAGTTCCACACACACACTTTTTGTAGCGGTCCACAAGCTTCCTGGTTACATTGACACAGGTTTCAGGTTGTTCCCGAACGCAAGTAGGCGCCGCTTCTGTCACTTCTTCATCACTGCCAAACCGGCAACCACTAATGCCTCTGTAAGTGGACCGTAGGCATGAAGGTCGCACGGTGCGAGCATTGTTGCGATGCAAGAGAACAGTTTGACAGCAGTCCTCTTCTTTTGTTGCGAACTGCAGGTTTGAATTTGACTTTACGGATAGCTGGGTAAGTTTCATTGTTAACAATTTGTCTTTTTTCTTGATAATGTTCCAAAATAGGCCCCTTCCTATCCCAGAAGAAGGTTAGCAAGATTTTTGGCAGAGGGGACAATGGGGAACGAGGATGTTTCCACCCCACTCTTCGTCTCTTGCTTTCAGCGTCCAAATGTTGCAGCCACATCTCGTTGCCAGTGACAGTCCTGTCCAGTAAAGCTGATCTTCATAATGCTGCAAAAATTGAGTGGCTACCTCCATAAGCTGTTTGTGTGGACTGGTCAGCTGCCTTGGTGCCCATCTGGCACACACTTTCCGGTATCCTAAGTCGCCATACAGTATTGCGTAGGCAGAACCACAGCTGATGTATACCACGTCTCAACTTCAGACACAGTAATCCGTGGATCTTCTCGAATGAGAGCGTTAGCACAATCGAAGTGGTCTTGAGTGCGCGATATTGACAGCCGCCCCGATCGAGCTCCGTAACATACACTCCTTTCTTCCGGATTTAAACCTTTCTATCCAATCGTCAACTTTCCTCTGACTCATACAGTTAACACTACCGTATTGCGCTAACATTCTTCGGTATATATCAGCGTGTTTGACTCTTCTTCGCAAAGCACTCTTATCACGGCCCGCTGTTCAAGGACGGTGAAATAAAACAGCGAAGCGTCCACGTTTACACAATCACCCCTTCAACCAGAATGACAATGGAGTGTTATGCGACGCATGCTAAAAACTGTCAGAATCCAGTTACAGCCAGCTACAATCGGTCGGCTGGTATCGCTTTTGCTACTCGCTCAATTCACAAATTGCCTTTACTTTTTGATTTACCATCGTATATAGAGTCAGGGAGGAAAGGAATTCCCTACATACTACGTACAATATAAAAGAGGAAGGCTAACTGGCTTGGTTCATCTTGCATAGGAACTGCCTTCTAAAACAAGTTACTGAAGGAAAGATAAAGGCAAGGATAGACGTGGCAGAAAGAAGAGGAAGAAGACGTAAGCTGCTACTGGCTAAACTAAGGAAAGGAGAGGATACTGGACATTGAAATAGGAGCAATAGATCGCACTCTGTGGAGAACTCGCTTTGGAAGAGGCTATGGACCTGTCGTAAGACAGACTGCAGAATTAATTAACTAATTAATTAATTCATTAATTTTAGAATTCTGTTCGAATCCAGCCACTGCGCCTTTCTTCACGTTCTTCCCAACTTATCATATAAATGTTTGAAATCCGTTACAAAGCAAAGTAACGAGACATTAAGACACAGCGAAGACAGCAGCATTAGTAACCGGAAGATGTGATTGAGAATGGCGACGCAATTACAGTTTCCTTTGAACTAACGTTAGTGACATATTTAATTTTTGAGTCCATAGATGTTAAAATTTTGAAGGCTGAAATCAATATACATTACAGTATATAGAAACATTCAGCTCGTACTTCACAGATCACAATTTATTTCCATTAGAAAGACCACTCAGTCAACGTCACATCAGGAAGGAAATACTCCCTGCTAATTGAAAAATTCGTACGGAAGACACAAATGCCCAGTGCTCTGTGTGGGCAAAATTAATCAGTTGTTGGCGTTAAAAACAGTGATGCGCTACCACTCGGCTTTCAAAGATTAATCAAGGAAATTTACACACTCCTGTAATAAAAAAAATAAAATAAACGCGTATATTATTTTACCTGTTCAAAAACTACAAGATCTGCAAGTAACCGGAAATTGATGTGGATGTAGCGAGCATCTTCAAGAGATCGGGTTAGGCGAGGCCTCCTGCTGATGCAGGAACCATCTCCTGAAGTCCCTTGGCGATGTTGCTGATGCAGGTGCTGGCCATTATGGCGCAAGCGCCCTGGCCACGTCTTCCTCTCCCGGCTGATGGCGTCTTGAGGGTTCAACTTTCACTTCAGGTGTCCCCCACACTACATCGACCCATCTCACAAGCCTCCAGTTCGACACACAAGTTTCACCACTCGATTCAACTTTCTACTTACGCGGCAATCACCACTGTCATTTTGACATCTAAACTCCACCAAAAAATGTTCTTAATTTCATCCTTCGTCACAAAACATTTTCAGAGTTATGCATAAAAAGTCACACGCACACAAGGTCGTCATTTTTAGCCACAACTGCAGGGCAGCGGATCACCAGTTCCCAAACTCTCCCTATTTCCTTGTGGATTCATCATTTCCTGAAGCTCCTGTCGGAAGACCTCTAATGAACCAGAAGTTAGTATCACCATTTACCACAAATTCATCAAGAGACGCTGAAACCGTATCTGGCGGTTAAAGGGTTCACCTAACAAGCACATCCAGCTGGGAGGCCCTCTGTCTCTCTCTTTCATTTACCAAGACACTATTCCAATATGAACAAGCTCTCAACCGTGAAAGCCTGCAACATCCGCCTTTCCATTGTCCAATTTGCATACATTGACGAGCGGTTTAAACAAACACGCCCAGTGCACTGGTGATCGCAAGGAACCGGGCAAATTAAGAACGTGAAGAGAGGGCTGACTTACTGAATTACAGTGGAGAGGTAATGGATATTACGCCCCGTTTGTCCTGCACAGTCGAGAAATAAAGATTAAATTATAGCATCGGTGGGCTAACAAGATATTCTCGAATACCGGAGAATGTGGGAATTTGCGAGAAATAGTAGCACATTCAAGACGCTTAGCGCTTTTGATATGCACTTGGGAGATACACAATTCAGATCTCGGTCTACCTTCAAGTCTACCACGGTGCACCTCATTCGTCTTATAAAATGTCGTGATATGCTTGCATAGATGTTTGCACAGACTAAAACTTTAGAAACTTAATATTATTGTACCATATTGATGCATTGGTCTTGTGTTTAGTAAAAACAATCTTTGTTAGATTTTGCACTCTGTTATAAAACTTATTTTCTGGTTTATTATTGGAAATAATAGCTTTACTATATGGTTGTTTCTTATTTTGTATGGCATTTAGTTTTTTGTTAAGATTTGTGTACTGCTTCTCATTATAGTATTGAAGTTTCTCATCAATATTGGATTGGATTTGTCTGCACAGGTGGAGTTGGTATAACTGATTATTCAGTTTTTGTTTCTTAATGTATAGGTATTTCAATTCTTGTTTTATTCTTGTCTGAATTGCTGTTTTTAATGTATTATGACTCTGTTTGTTGTGTCCATTCACTTATATTGAAATATATTTGGGTGTTCTAACCTTGATTTTAGGCTTCCGCCGCGATGTTGATGTAATCTGTGGTCTTTTGGGTGATTACACGGCGTCGTGAGGCAATTATTTACCGACGTTTCGGGACAACGTGTCGGTCCCATCTTCACGGGTCGAGATTCCACGAAGGAAAGGAGTGGAATCGTGGAATCTCGACCCGTGAAGATGGGACTGACACGTTGTCCCGAAACGTCGGTAAATAATTACCTCACGACGCCGTGTAATCACCCACAAGACCACAGATTATATTTGGGTGTTAAATGTTGTAGTCGGCAGATCTTATTGTAACATATTGATGCATTGGACCAATACATATAAAACTTTAGAATCTTACCCGGTCTAACCAGACGAGAATTCGGCCCAACCCAAAAGTTTACCACACCGAAGGCCGAATTACTTTTCTTCTAACCAGAAGGGAACCGGTCTATTTACAATCTGCTCTGACTCCTGTGTCACTAATACATGTCCCTTCGAATATACAAACGTAATAATCCTCGAATGAATTATTTCATGAAGATCTAAAGACATTTGAGATCATTCTGAACTACGAACAACGATACATAAATACCGGGCACCGAACTGTACGGTGTCATTTCGAACAGTTTTCTGGGAGAGGACAGCTATGAAAATCCCGACGAAATTAAAGTATAAGTCTCTCTCCAGAGCCAGGCCGAACCCAGTTACCCAAACTTACACGTATTCTTTAAACAAATTCTCAACTTACCACATTACGTGCATGTGGAGTCCCAATATAGCTCCATGGTGAATTCGCAATGCACAAATAGGGTCACGTCTCTGAATTCTAGGGGCTAATTTACCGACTTTGTCATGAGCATACGACGAACGTAAATGTAAGTACATTTTTCCATTCGAAAACGGATGATCCGGGAAGGCCCGAAATGCTTTATATATACAAAAATATATTACATTTATTCCAACTAAGTGTACATATATTCATTAATAACTATTTGTTACGTCGTAGTAATTTCTCCTAAATGTTTCGGCCTACAGAGGCCATCTTCAGGGAGAATAATATAAAGGAATATATTTTTCATATAAAATATACTCCTCTGTATCTGTGTTCTCCCCAAAGATAGCCTCTGTAGGCCGAAAAATGTAGGAGACATTGTTGCGACATAACGAGTAGTTATTAGTGAATATATTGCAATTACTTGGAATGACTATACCATATTATTATTAATCTATTGCACGGAGCATGCGCAATATTGAATTTTTTTTTTTTTTTGCACAACGTTTGATTGGCATGGTTTAAACCAGGCCTAAACCTGAAATATCTCTTGATGTTACTAATCCCGTTGTGCACGTATACATGAACAAACAATAACGGTGGAGCAAAACTTGTATGTTTATTTTAAACGTCAACCACATTTTTTTATGGAATTCATCCTGTTGTACTTATAATAAATCAATGCTAATTTGTATTTACCGTCAAAGACAAAGATTTATTATATTCAACAATGCTTAACAATGCTACATGTTTCGGTCTATATGGACATCTCGAAGGCATAAATGTACATGATTAAAAAACAAGTGAAATGCGTTAAAATATGCTGGAATTTGCGAGATGTCGTAAATTTTATAATTATCGTAATATTGCAATATTAGGTCTTTTATTTTGTGTCTGTTTTTGCTCTTAAAACCATGCTGCATTGTTTCTCATTAAAAATGATTGTTAAAATATTTATCGCCAACTGTGTTCCGTTTGGCTTGCTGGATATTTAGTTCCCTGATGTGTTTACATTTGCACATGTTCCCAGTTCTGGTTGTATAGACCGAAACATGTGGCATGGTTGAGTATGTCGAATACAATAAATTGTTGTCTTTGACGGTAAATACAAATTACCATTCACTCAGGTACATGTTCGACTTGGTATATACAAGCCACCAGTAGGCCGTATAGTAATTCAAAAGTCCAATATACATGTATACAATTAAATTAAATTAAATATGTTAATATGTTAATAAATATATGTTATATATGTTAAATTTATATATATATATATATTATATATATATATTATATATATATTAATATATATATATTATATATATATATATATATAAATATGTTAAACTTGTTACAAATTTCAGAGCCATACCCCATGTTATTTTATTTTATACATCTTGTATTTTGGACCTTTGAATTACTATATAACCCGCTGATGGATTATATATAACATAAAATATATATATAACATAAAATTTGTCCCTTCATTTTCTCTTCAACTTTGTCCGAAACATTCTCATTGAAAGAAGAATCCAGCGAGATATCACAAACGTACAGTTATTAATGTAAAGTAGCCGTTATTCTTGTCAGCCTTTGATAAAACTTGAACTTTCTCGACAGGTTTTAGAAAAATACTCAAATGTCAAATGTTCATGAAAATCCGTGTAGTGGGAGCCGAGTTGTTCCATCCAGACGGGCAGACGGACAAGACGAAGCTAACAGTCGCTTTAAGAAATTTTGCGAAAGCGCCTAAAACACACAGACAAAAAATCTGTTTCCGCAATTAACCATAGATATAATATTCAGTGAAGGACAACGTGAAGGTAAAATCGTCCCGGCGCTTAACTAATACAAACATAGGGTATAGTGAAAATGTATTTATAAGTGCATTCTTTGGTTGAATGAGTGAATATTAATACAAAACACATTTAATGTGTATGAGATAGTAGAAGTATAGCTCCACTTAGTCCGGGGGGAAGTGTCGGAGGCTAGTCCGGAGCGCGATTGTGCAACCACTAATTCCATATACAATTAATTGCAAAGAGTTTAAAATTACATTTCTATAGAACGGTTATAAGACCGGTAGTTACCTATGGCTCTGAAACATGGGGTCCTGAAAGAAGCAATGAAGCAAAAATTGCTCATATATGAAAGGAAGATACTAAGAAGGATTTTTGGACCAAGTAAAAACATGGATGGCTCATGGAGAATTAAAACAAATGAAGAGCTTAATAAACTAATAAAGCATAAGAATATAGTAAATCATATTAAAGCACAAAGATTAGGGTGGTTTGGGCATGTGTACCGAATGGAAAATGACAGATTGGTTAAAAGAATCTATAACTGGAAGCCTATATCTATACGAATGCGTGGAAGACCGAAGAATAGATGGGAAGATGATGTTATGGCAGACTTGAGGATTCAAAATGTCAAAAACTGGAGAAACTCCATCCAGGATAGGAAGAAATGGAAGGATATAGTTGAGAAGGCCAAAACCTACAAAGGATAAGGTTGTCGTGCCTGTATAAGAAGAAGAAGAATTCCATATACAATGCATAATATCAGACACCATGCTCCAATGACGAACCTCACCAAACACAGCAGCAGGATCAGTAAGCAACTGTTGGCGCATCAGTTCTTATGAATGGTGTCTGGCACGGCCGTGACAGTCGCGTGAATTCGCGATTACCGTTACATCAGCCGTGTGAAATTTCAATCCACGATTACCACAGCTGTCACTCTATACGTGGCCATTATAAGGAATCGATACACGGAACTCACTTCATGGCTTGTAGAACTGTCGTCGTACTTCCAAAGTGAAGCCCGTCGATAGGAAAGTCAACAAACAGAGACACAAGCAGTGGCGTGTGGTTTGGTTACTGACCTTACAGTTTGGTTACTGACCTTACAGTTTCGATAATTAGAGTTACGTTTTACTTGTTCCTCGATTATCCAGCAGGACTCAAATTACGGCAGCTGTATACTTGTTACAAAATCATTTCGAGCGACAGATTTACGTTTCAGGCGCATTCTCAAGCGACTATTAGCTTCGTCATGCATGTCCGTCAGTCCCTCTGTGTCTGTCCGTCGGAATGGAACAACTCGGCTCCCACTGGGCGGATTTTCATAAAACTTAATATTTGAGTATTTTTAAAAAAATCTGTCCAGGAAATTCAAGTTTCATAAAATTCTGACAAGAATAAGGGGTACTTTACATGAAGACATGTCCAGTCATAACATCTCGCTGAATTATTTTTAAAATGATAAATGTTTCAGGCAAAAGTTACAGATACAATCCAAACACACATTTTATTTTCACTAAATGTTTTCCGAAAATGACGCCATTTATAATATAACGTGGAAAAATATCGTACAGCCAGGCAGGCCACAACTGACAATACAACACGGCGCATGCGCTTTGCATGCCGGATAACTTAAGGCAAGAATACAGACACACGCTAATTATATTTAATACTTATTGCTTTTCGACGGCAACAATGGTTACGCGAACGCGCCTCAATGTTACGTTTATACGTACATTGCCTGTCTTGTGTAAACTACTTTTGCTCATCTTGTTGTAAGCGCTATGGCTACTATCTAAGGGCTTCTGTTTTAACAAGAAACAAGCTCATTGTTTTATATCTTTTATAGTTACAAACTATCTTTTCTTGTTAAGCACAAAGTATCCTAACGTTGTTCATTCCGTACAATGACTATAGGTGTTTTATTTACAAAACCAACATATGCACATACCGTATACACAATAGTACAATTTATATTCCTCATACAGGGCATACACAAAATAATGGTGCGGTTTTAATAGTGAACACTATTAAAACCGCACCATTCTTTTGTGTATGCCCTGTACATGTTTCGGCGATCTGATTTAGTCTCATACCTTTTACCATTTAAACATTCCCATGTGATGGTTAATTCACAAATAAAATAATATCGTCTCACTTTACATCGCTTAAGGTTTCGGATATCCATACATGGAATGTCGTTGACCACCATTTTATAAAACTAAACTTGGCATCTACATTTTGCGCACTGACAAATTTAACTATGTCAAGCTTCTGACTTCCTCTAATTATCTCGCTGTGTGCAATGTGATGAATGGCTACCGAACTCTACACGAAATTTCTACAGCTAACTACTAAAAATTAATTTCTTTAGTTAATTAAACTTGGGCACAATTCACTCACGATCGAATACGGACGACTGGGACGGCGACGAGTAATTCCCACCGTTCATTTGTCTTGGAACGATCACTTGAATGTAACACCTTGACCGGGAAAGAAACCATAAACACTGGGCTTTAACTTGTCCACAAACCGACGAAACAACAATTTCAACAGCCTGAGCGACATGAAATTATATAACGGTACCCAAACCCTAACACGACATGAGGAAACAGCTATCCTGAGATTTTCATGATTTTCCTCAGTCCTTCAGCAGAATGACGGTATAATTACCACTATATGACACAGACAGTTTTCTCCGGAATTCTTTCCCGTTCACAAGCGTTAATATCAGACTCGCCTAGTAAAATACAACCATCAACCAAATTTTATGAAAATCCTCCCAGTGGGAGCCGAGTTGTTCCATTCCGACGGACAGACACAGAGGGACGGACGGACATGCATGACGAAGCTAATAGTCGCTTGAGAATGCGCCTGAAACGTAAGTCTGTCGCCCGAAATGATTTTGTAACAAGTATACAGCTGCCGTAATTTGAGTCCTGCTGGATAAGAATTATTTCCCATTCACAAGCGTTAATATCAGAGACTCGCCTAGTAAAATTACAACCACCATTCGCTGTTAGTTTACTTGCTGAGATCACACATAGGACGTGCTGAAGAAAATACATAAAAGCAGGCTCTAAATAAACAGCCAGAAGGCGGCAGAACACACCGTAGTAAGACAGCCGATTTTCGATGCAATGACCAGCAAGGCCAGAAGGTCGAAAGCGAATTGTTTCCAATCCCTTGATCGTATTAAACTTCACTTCCACACTTCGGCATACAGTGTTGGCGAAGCGAGTTATATAAGCGGATCGCAGGAGAAGCAGCAGCAGCTACACAAACAGTCATTAACACATGCAGCATCTGCTAACACCCGACTGCAGAACACACTTCCCCTAAGTAATGGGGTTGAGAAACAAGACTCCTGGGTAAACCTCTATGGTCGAAATGTTTCACACATTCAAGCACATATTTATAAAAAGTCCGGGTACAAACAAACAAATAATGAGAAGTAAATGTTTCAAAACTATGCATATTCCTACACTTCCTAGCTCACTAGTCCGCCATATTCGTGTTCATACAGACAGGAATTTGTAAGTAACTACAAGGATTTTCAAAGGAATGACTGTTATACAGAGTTTTGACGTTCCCACGCCAGTGACTACAAACATAACCGTCTTATTCGACGTGACGCCGTGCAGTCTAGTACACATTTACAGACTTTCACGTTTCTGTCTAAAAGAAAAATGGAGATGAAGGAGACACAAGTGCGGGATTTGAAATTCACACAGCGGTAATGACAAAGTTTCAAGTCTTGTGAGATGTGACGCCGTGTAGAATGGTAGTTACCGACGTTTCGAAAGATCGTAGTGCCTTAATCTTCAGGGTCCCTGTCTGACCCTGAAGATGAAGTACCCTTGAGAACTTTGGTAAAAATGTACCAGGCGACTCGGCGTAACATCCTGAACACATAAACCTTCGGAATACAGTAAGGGAAGTGTCCACCAGACTACAAGGCGTCACATTCCAGAGGATGGTTATCTTACTGGTCATACGTAATTTAACGAAAATTGGTCAATGAGCAAATTTCTGTTGATGGTCAAAACTGTACAGGGACTGATGGTTGGAGGAAACAAGGCTACACCTTGTTAGTATGATTTTGGGGATCGGATTTTATTCCATTGAAACCCTAAAAATACAAAATGAACAATGAACAATACGGAGACTTACGTTACGTCTTGTCAGTTTGTTAGAAGACAGCGAAGACATACTGTGAATGAACCACGGACACTTAACTTTAATAAATGACGTCTGATAAGTATAAAGCTGTTTCAGTATCCATTTGGAACACACATCCCGAGATGAAATGAAGACCCACCTAATGAGGGTATCCCATTCATGATGGCCATCAGAGACATTGTTCATGAAACTCTGGGAGAAAAAAACATTAATTCTGATTCAGCCAATAATGCATTATGAGAAATGATAGGCCATGTACTTCTCCATGTTGGAAGGTAGCTATCGTATGTCACAACGCAACATGATAATCCAATTACCGTCGAGGACTGCACATCCTGAAACCCAGTATGATTTTCATTTTCAGTCGTTGCGTAAAATCAAAGTGATGCAGTTCTCGGAAATCCCTCGTGGCCGTGTCAGTAGAAAGAAAAGTTTACTGTAGTTACAAGAATATCTGGTTGTTAATCCTTCTAATTCTGCCGATCCCAGTGGCCGCGCGGTCTAAGGCGTGGGTCTTCGGCCGCTCGCTTACTAGGATCGTGGGTTCGAATCCCACCGGTGGCATGGATGTCTGTCTGTTGTGAGTGTTGTGTGTTGTCAGGTAGAGGTCTCTGCGACGAGCTGGTCCCTCGTCCAGAGGAGTCCTACCGAACGTGGTGTGTCTCAAATGTGTGTGACCATGAAACCTCGACGAAACGAGGAGGCCCAGGCCCATATAGGGCTGTCGAGCCATGCAGCAAAAAAAATTCCTTCTAATTCTAGTGCAATTCGAAAGCCAACATCACATTTTTAAAGCTATAAAATATTACACTGCCTTTGATTAACATTTTTTCTCGGCAGAAAGCTGAAGTAGGCTACGTATTTTCCAGGGAGAATCAGCCTACATACAAATCCTAAACGAGTTTTTTTTTAACAGAAACAACAGTATATTCTCGGACATGATACTGAGTACTTTGCCAGACAGGTACCAACGTTTCGGCGAAAGTGCTGCCAACCACCTTTAGGGTTTTCTACGTCATAAGATCCCAGAAGACAAGAAACTTCAGAGTCACCGTCGTGAAAATATCGTCTTCAATAAATTCAGATAATGCAATAAAAAGAAAGAATAAAATAAAATAAAAACGAACGCACATTTTCACAAATATCGGACGTGATACAAAGCGTTCGTAATTCCATGCAAGCAAATCCTGATACCCCAACAAACACACCAATTTTCAGACACACTGATACATTGTCTTTTTTTATACCCGGGAATGAAGAATTTTTGTTACAATTTATCTCTAAAACGAATTGTTTCTTTCACCTCTGGTACATACTCTAAATCAACGGCAAACGTACCGCAATTGAAACAAGAAATCAAGTTAAAAATAATCAAAATCCCAACAGAATAAGAGTATAAATGCGTATTCTAGTACGAAATATCTTCAAAATGAGTTATTTGCGAAGGGTCGTATCTCATTCAATTTGGATGTTCATTTACTGCAGCCACGAGTATAAAATAATGTTTCATGGCTAAATACATTACAGATATTACACTACACAAAGTGATAAATTGTGTTTCCTTGTATTTCGTTCTATATTAAGGTGGTTAGTGATAAATTTCGCAAGCGGCAACGCTTTGGGCTGGTTGACTTAATGCAGTGAGGGCGGATAAGACTACGACAATAGGCAGAACTGCAGAAGTCATGGGAACCGTCATCCACTCCATCCACGGGACTTCTTTCTTGGTGTAAGTATAGTCCATACTGAGGGCACGCATACCATTGTCAATACACAATGGTGCGCGACGAAATTCAACCTCCGACAGCTTTAGCAATGGGGTAAGAGGACCCAGTGTCTATTCAGGGCAGACAGTATGGACCCTAGAGCCAGTGCAGACGTGGTAGCGCAGAAAGAAATCCCTGACCCCACTGGTACCTCCCAACCAAAGCCAGTGGCCATCTGGCCGCTTACAGACACACACCACTATAGCAATACGTTCACTTAAATGGGCACTTCCAGTTCTTGCCACAGAACCTTTCGCCTTCGAACGTGGTCCGGCAGGGAGCAAAGCAAGCTTCCTGAAGGCTGTGATTCGTGACTTCGCCGCGTGTGTTCGGCACAACGTCACTCTGCACTTACGCACCCACTGAGCTACACGATAGGAAACACACACAAATCAGGGGTATCAAGAATGTACATCCACTAACAACAACTGACTCACATAAGCATATAACCTTCCATTAAACACTATTTTTAATCATCTACTAAGCGTGCTCGTTATATTAAAATAACCCTGATAAAACAGGTACACGTGGCTCCATCCTACGCTGTGTAGTCACACACAGAATTTACTGTGCTTCCTGACTCGTTACTTAACAATTTAAAGACCAGTGGTTACTATGCGCACCGTCACGTTTGACACTGATACGAGTTACTACCGCCGGGCGTAACATTTATAGCACGTTAGCTCTGTCACTGTCTACGTCATCTTAGCAACAGGTTTAGAGATAATCGTGTTCGATTATGTTCACATCGTCAAATGTTTCTTCGGCCTCAGCTCGTCCCTTACAGAGAAAACCGTCTGCGTCCATTACAAAGACCAATCACACAAATGTACTTATAGCAGATGTTGATGGAAAGTGTCTGTTTTTTTGTCGAATTTGAACTAAAAGTGGAATACGACAAATTTCAGTAAAAATCCAAAATACGAAATTTCCTGAAACCCCGTCTGATGGCAATGGTGCAGTTACATGCGGACAAACGACCGGACGGACAGACATGGCGAAGCTCCTACCGTGAAACATGTCTATAACGGAACCGCAAGGGCCCGACATTTTTCCGTTGCAGGAAGGTTCCGTTTAATCAAGGTACTTGAAGTCTGGATCCTCGGGACCCCAAATCCTCGGGACTGTAAAAGTTTTCGCTAAAGACAGGTTTACGTTATACCAGCTTTCCATTTACAACACGTTTCACTGTAGTCGTTTTACGCAACCGCTTTGCGAACGCGCCAACTATTGAATTTTGTCCAAACAGCCTATTTATGAGTTCCATATGGTTCTTACAATAAGAAGCTATGATGCCCTTCACGGCATTAGCTACGTTTTTTCAATGCACACGCACTCCTTTCTCTGTGACGCAACGAAATGAATCTTTAGGTAGACAACGTAGATTCATTCTAGTCTTCAAAGGTTAATATAGTCACATAGTCACAAGAGCAAGCCCTACTATGTCACGCATACGCGCTATCTTCTTATTCTTCTTCATAATTTAATGATTAGATCCTTCGGTCTGTAAAAGTAAAAAAAAAAGGTAAAGGTGTCCCTGTGCAAACCATTATGACATACAGGAGGAGCGGACGTATACCCCTACTAAATCGCAGTGAGTGACTTTCGGTCTTTCCAATTCATAAATGCACCATTTCTGGACCTAAAATATACAGATATCTAAAGACAACCGATCACCAGAAAAATGTTAATATAGCAAAGTCCCGAAACGTCGTGTATTCATTTATGGTTTATTTAACGACTGATAATACCGCACAATATCTGACGGTTTGATGTATGGTAAGTGATAAACTGGGAACAATGTGGAAACAAGGGGTCGTGGCGTAATTTGAGGCATTTACCTAAGACTGAGGAGAACCAGGAAGGCAGGAGAGATAGCCAGTCTCTGGGCCGAGGTCTGAACCCGGGACGTTACAAATACGGAGCACGAGTGCTGATCATTCGATAGCGACAATAGGTTCCTCGCATCAGACTCACAGCCCACATACGGCCCTGTGTATGTGTGCAGGGATAGGACAACCGGCTGGGCGCTCGCTGAATCATGGTTGGAGTCTCGGTACAGGCAAGATACTTTTCTATTATCCAAAGCGTCCAGACTGGCCACAGCGCCAACCCAGCCTCCTGTTCAGTGCACACCGGAAGAGAGTGTCTTTCACCAGGCAGTCGGGGCGTGAAGCCGACCACTCACTTTCATCCAGTGCTGAGGTTAAGAATCAGTGGAGCTGTACATCCACTGCCCAGTATGCCTTCATAGCGTGCCCAGGGACAACTTTACTCTTAGCCTGCAACTATGATGTCCGACATAATAATGGTACAACGAATCAGCGAATGTTACCTACCCTTAGAGAATCACATTTCAGCTTACTGGGCACCCCAGTAAGGTATAAACACCTTTAATTTAGAAACAGCGATCTTTCAGAACTAGTCTGGAACTCTGATTAGCGTAATGTCAATTTAACCGTCACAGATAAAGCTGCAAATAATATTTTGAATTTTACAGAGCTGAAGAGTAGAACTGCTGGGCAGCATTTCCATAATCTTACTTTAAAATTCCGCACCAGACATTTGTGTGTGGAGTCGGTGCAGAATAAGCTGCTGGGAGTGTCCATGGGGATGCAGTGTATAAATTTAATAGATAGCATCAAGTGCAGGAGTCCGGAGATTGAGCGACCCGTGCTTATTAGCGTCAGAGCCACAGTACAGTGGACACAGTGGACACCTGCTGATCTGCGGTGGCCAACATACAGTGCGGACAGCAGACCCACTCAACCCGCAGCTCCCGGGCAACATGCTGCCCGCGGAGATCTTTGAAATAAGAAAACGCCTTTTAACCCTTTCCCTGGCAAAGTCGAGATAAAACTCAAAGAAATTTACTTATGGAGGCACACACTGCCCTATTAACTCACTTTGTATAAGCCTTAAGGCTGCGGTGCGTCCGTAGCTTCTGCTGCGGGGCCCTTCTCCCCTACAAAGAACTCATTTTGTAAAATGCGCTAAAAATAACAACACCTTAGTCAATGTTGTGAAACGTACTTTTTATAAATCTTCTCCCCATTATTATCAGTATACCTTCACTGCGTATGATGTAACACACGCAACAGTACACACATAATTATATACACACTTATTTACCCGTCATTCTGTATACCGAATTTCACGTTGCCCGCTTGCAGACTTAAGTTGGCCGAAGTTGCCCGCATTACATATAGGGTTGAACAGACCTGGCGAGGACGCGAAGTAAAGTCCAATAAAAATAAAACGAGCAATTCAGCTGAGACAAAACAGTAGAATAGAGCATCGCGTGGATGATTTAATGATAAATCATCCACATGCTGCTCTAATATACTGTGTAACACGGAAAATTACCAGCAGTTAAGTAATGATTTTATGCAACGACTGATGTAGTCCCTGATGATGGAATAGTGAAGTCCGAAATATGTAGGAGTCTAATGTGTTTTTTTTTTAATATTCTATTGTGAATCTGTGACAATTTGAGTGCAATTGTTGGTTGATATTTAAAATCGAAACAATGCACGAAATAGAAAATATAAAATAACCGCTATGCTTTAAAAGGTCAACAGATGTTTCGGTTTAACCGAAAAACAGAAACTAATACCGCAGCGGTATGACTTTCGTACAAACGACTTCTTTAATAAATTACAGCAGAACTTCTACTGACTATTGAGAATTTTAAATCATAGCTAATTACACGGGAAAGTGAATGAATCAACGTCTAAAACTAAACTAGAAACTCCTATATATATATTATGCAAACCCCGTTAGCACTTCTCTCTGTCGCGCTCCTCTTGGGGGTCGTTTAATCCTCCAGAAGGTCACAATAAACTCAGACTTTCCATGAATTCCCTCTCTCTATTTGTCCACGATCTCAAAATTCGTTTAAATTTTAAATCACTTTTACACGGATTGATTGCAATCCTGATGAAGCTGTGGCCGACCTTGTCCGTCAGCTTCATCACTTGTTCGTTTGCAGTACACACTCATTAGAGTCTGCGACTCTGATTCATCAAATTGCAACAAAAGCACCTTTCCTTGCCTTTGTATTGTCTTTATATAAAGCCTCTTGTTAATTAATACAGAGTTAACTAATAATTACATCATCCAAAATGTGGTTAAAGTTTAAATTCAAAGATTACTACGTTTCTGGACTTGTAAATCGTCATGTATTAAAAATGGATAACTCTAAAAGCGTATAAATCCTATGTACAATATACCATCAAAAGAACACTTTAGAAGCAGAGAGCAGACATCTAAGAACGATAAAAAGTAATCAAAATTAAACGACGAGAAAACTAAGAGCATATTAAATTCGGAAAATGCTTGTTCACTAGATCGCACTCTGTGGATAACTCGCTTTGGAAGAAGCTATGGACCTGTCGTAAGACAAGACTACAGAATGAATGAATGAATGAATGAATGAATGAATGCTTTTCATGGCATTTGAGCTTATCGACTGAGACCTTCGCTCTTCTGGGATTTTACGCGGCGCAGATTAGTCGTTGTAATTGTTGTAGTTGTAACTGACTACCAATCTACGCTGCGTAACATCCCAGAAGAGCGCAGATCTCATTTACACCGCGGCGGAAGCCTGAAATCACGTTTTTCGACTACTCCAAAAGTGTGAAACACAACAGTAAAAAATTCCATGCGATTTAATGACGTGGCGGTAAGAGGACAAAGGTCACGGGTATTTGAGATAGCGGAAGGGAAAGAAATAACAGGAAATCAAGGAAGAGATAAAATGAGGAGCTACACAATCTGTACCCTCTACCACTCAATACCAGGGGTAAAACCATGACGAAACTCACTCCGAATATCCAGGACCGCCGTCGAGTTTCAAATAAGGGGTCTCCCGAATACAAACAAGCGCTAAGCATTAAGCTGCAGAATTCGAAAGGTCACATCAGCAAACAACACAGCACAGTCTCCTTCACACTGTGCTGATCAGGAGTCGGGTGTCCCGTTGATCACTGCTTGCATATTCTCTGGTTAGGAATTCAAAATACGGTGACCTGCAATCGCAAATGGTCGCAGTGATTTGTAATGTAAATGTTAAGGGAAGGAAACTTGGTCCACAAGTGCTAAAATTAACCAGCTGTTGTCAACAGCACTGGCCCACATGCAATAATGGATCTGCCTTATATGAATAACTCTCACGGAAATGAATACCGTCTCTTCAACAGATTTACTGCCAGTGGCTTCAGAGCGAGACTGTATCAGTGCTGCTCATGAATCTCTGTGAACATCTTCTGTAATAGGGGTCTCCAGTGCCTTCAGAATGACAGTGCCATTACGGAAATTACGCACGTCTTTCCTTTTCTTCTAATAGCTCACAATGTCTATGGTGACTTACTCCGAGGCAAAGATATAATTACCTATCTGAAAACATCTGACAGAGATGCAGAGAATAAGAATGGAAGAAATTCGATATTTAAACAACACACTTAGGGTCGATAATGCAGTACAGAGCTCCCACGGTACACTCACGTTCTAACTTCACCTGTAGTACAATTACTTTAGCCTTTTAAAGCAGTGGTTTACAATACCAGGTGTACCGTTCCGTTACTCTATGCTCTGCCCACAGAGTGTATTTATTTTTTGTGTGATTCTCAAAACAAACAGCTGATTATTATAATGAAGACGCAGTGCATAACTGTGCGATACGGATAAATCTTTAAACAAAATTCACTTTAATTTTGTTCTTCAACATATGGTTAATCGGTGTCCTTTCACCACGGAGGATCTAGTTCGATCCCAGTCCAGTCCACGTAAGATTTGTAGTAGATGAAGCAGCACTGAGGCACGCTTTTCCCCGTGTACTATGGTTTTCCCCCTGTCAAAATCATTTCACCAATGCTCTATACTCATCTTCATCTTAACACTAAAAGGTAAAGCAATCCCATTACAGGCCTTGACAGGCCCTTAGGGCTCCAGAGGTCGAGGCTCCCAGGTTTTTAGACAATCGGCACATGAAGATGGTAAGGTTGTCAGCCCTACGCACCGGCCGCCTTTACCCCCCAGGAAAGATTCCTGGTACTTATTTCTGTTAGAGGCTGAGTCCACCCCAGGGCCATAGTGCGACCGAAACGATTATGTCAATGAAAAATTCCAATGACACCATCGGGAATCGAACCCGCGACGTTCCGGTTTGTAGTCATCTTAACACTACTCTCACCAAAAGGACAAACGGGCAAGGACTGTTTTTTTTCGGATAATGGGTAGCACTGGACATAAAAGAATTTTCACGTCGTTTAGTCTTCAACGTACTCACAGTTTTTTTAAAATTTATGCCGACATTCGTTCCAATGAAAATTAAAACAACGTAACAACTGCAATGCACGCTACTGACACTAGTGTCAGCAGTGTCCGGTCAAGCAATCGAAATACAGCAACTAGAAAATTAAATACACTGTAAATATACTCTAGTTCCAGAAATTACAATTAATATTAAGGCTAAAAATGAAATGTTACCTTATCTTCAAACAATTATGTGATTACAGCTGCAATATTCGGCCTGCTCAACTTTTTAATGCAGCACATAATGGATCAACGAAGCAAAATATCTCGGGTTGACATCAGATTCAAAACTCACATACAAGGCACATATTTCTTGCGTTCCGCGTAAAGCAAATAGCAGACCGAGGCAACTCACTCGTGTATGAAATAAAGCCTCCACCACTGATACTAATTTGGCATTAATTATATATAAATCTCTCATCCGGCCAACGCTGATACACACCTCCTCCCCCGCCTGGAGGCTATGCTAAAACAGACTCATATCAATAAATTACAAACATTTCAAAATAACGACCTCAGGATAATACCACAATTTCCAACAGTAACTCCTACTCAAATTCTACATAACAAATCAGAGTAAGTGCTCAGCGTTCACAGTAGGTCTATACCAGAAATCACTATTCATTGGAAAATGTCGAATTCAGGAATTAAAGAAGTACGATCAGCTCCCCATGGCCATCCTTGTTAGACAACCAACCTTATGGAAAACAACACAAATAATACATTTTTAGCAAACAGGTAACGCAAATAAATAGGCAATATAACACAGTAGGCCGATCCCAGTGGCCGCGCGGTCTAAGGCGTGGGTCTTCGGCCGCTCGCTTACTGGGATCGTGGGTTCGAATCACACCGGGGGCATGGATGTCTGTCTCTTGTGAGTGTTGTGTGTTGTCAGGTAGAGGTCTCTGCGACGAGCTGGTCCCTCGTCCAGAGGAGTCCTACCGACTGTGGTGTGTCTCAAATGTGTGTGACCATGAAACCTCGACGAAACGAGGAGGCCCAGGCACATATAAGGCTGTCGGGCCATAGAAAAAAAAATAACACAGTGTAACTACACAGCAATTACCGGAAGGACAGCACATATCTACATAACACTCCCTCAAACAACATTTAGTCTTCACCCCAACACATACGTACTTAACGAAGGACAATACATTACTGTGTTATCCTTCTACTGTATACCAAGGTCCAACACACTTTGTACTACAAGGAACTGTCTGCATTTTTAACTATTAACCTCTTTTACATCATGTCTACTGTGTACAACTGTTGCTACTATAGTTTTATACAGAACTGCTTTGGTTGGTTCCCTGATGATGGTCCCTTGGGGATCGAAACATGTAGGAAATAGTTTATGTGGTATTATAATATAAATATTCAATAAACAATATTGTGCATTTTGTTGGTCTGAATGTTGCGAATACAGGATTTTGTTTCAGACACCAAATTTCTGACGGAATTCCGACGGGCCAAGTCTAAATTCGTCTTCCATAAGTAAGTCAGTCAGTAATTAAGTACACAAGTTCAACTAGAACAGGCCATGGCGGCCCAGACGGGGAGTAGGTGTGTAGCTACATTCTATCTTTAACCTCGGCGCTAGACTGGGGTGGGTGATCAACGCAACGCCCCGGCCGCTTTACCCCTGGGACATACACCCGGTATCCATTGTACAGGTGGTTAGGTGGGACTCAGTGACGTTCTGGATGAGTATGGAAAATTTCGTAGCCGCCGGGATCCGATCCCCGGACCGTCCAGTCCGTAGCGAGTAGCTATAGCGACTACGCTATCTCGGCATAAATTCGTCTTCCCTAAGCTGTATTATCAAACCTAGACACTAACGAAATAAAGATGTAGGAGAAGAAATGTCAACCTGACACTTCGAAGTTGAATGTGCAACACTTTTTAAAACGATTCAGATTTTTCGCTTCCGCTCATCTTTGATGATTAAACTTCTTATTCCTCACCAGAAGGAATGCGCAAGAAACGCTGTGTTAAGCACATATAAACGTTTCTAAAACTTAAGCAAATGTAGAAGTAGAGACTGCCGCTGGGGTTCGCGTACTTTAACATGGGGCTGCCGACTGTAAAGCCAGCATGTATCCGGAAAGTCCAGCGACCGGCCAACTAGATTAAGGTTGTGGTTTTCCTCGGCCATCGAGCAAATGCTGAATTAATATCCTAATTCCACGTTGCACTGCAGGCTTCTTATACGGCCCTGCCAACATTACCTTCAAAATTTCCGCCCAAACGCAGCCCTCCCAGTGTTATCACCATTTCGTCTTACTATAGACCCCAATAATTCAGCCCACATGCTCAACCACTTCCCTCTGTTGCATAATCAAACTACCCACTTACCATTACTTCACCTTGTGCCTACCTTTACCAGAAGGACATGCCGGTACAGCTTGGGATTTTGAAGAACAGTAATTTTCTGTCCTCCATAACAAATAAAGTGTCTCTCACGACACACACTTCTTCTTCAGCCTTCAAAGGGTTCATGAAAATGGAGCAATCTTTTCATAAATGTATGAAAGAATGTTTCAGAGCTTCATTCTAAAAAGCTTTTAATGTTCGTTGCGTCTCATAACTTTGCGTGGTAGCCATGTTGCTTTCCTTGGGGCTTACGATATGACAGTATATTAGTAACATCGGCCACTTTGTGTGTGTAATGTCAGTGCTGCTAATTGAATCACGGAACACAAGTAATTCAGGAACAGCGTTCCGGAAAGGGTATCCGTAAATAGGAAACCAGTTATGGCCAGTCAAAAAGCTTTCAAAGTAATGTCACTGTATGAGACAGGTACTGCAATCTGCTATCATAAATGTTGCAAGATCAATGTAACTTTATGAAACAAAACACCCAAGTGAAAAATATGAGATATGCTGCAAAGTGACGATACAGAAAGCAAATTACGTAACAATTGCACTGGAAATGACAAGTAAACAGGAGGCAAGGCACCACATGGCCAAATTATAAAAAAAAATAGCTACTTATTAATCCAAAGTAAAGACGGTCGATGGAAGACCCAAAAATAGACAACGAGACCAGTTGCTATACTTCTGAACATCGGGACAGGATCTTGACGTTCAACCCTAGATTTGGGAGGAAGAGGAGGAGGTACAGAAGAAGATGAAGAAGAAGAAAGCACGTACAGTACCAAAAATGACAGTCTGTACCATGCAACAGACTGCAGTACCAAAAATGACAGTCTGTACCATGCAACAGACTGCAGTACCAAAAATGACAGTCTGTACCATGCAACAGACTGCAGTACCAAAAATGACAGTCTGTACCATGCAACAGACTGCAGTACCAGAAATGACAGTCTGTACCACGCAACAGACTGCAGTACCAAAAATGACAGTCTGTACCATGCAACAGACTGCAGTACCAAAAATGACAGTCTGTACCATGCAACAGACTGCAGTACCAAAAATGACAGTCTGTACCATGCAACAGACTGCAGTACCAAAAATGACAGTCTGTACCATGCAACAGACTGCAGTACCAAAAATGACAGTCTGTACCATGCAACAGACTGCAGTACCAGAAATGACAGTCTGTACCACGCAACAGACTGCAGTACCAAAAATGACAGTCTGTACCATGCAACAGACTGCAGTACCAAAAATGACAGTCTGTACCACGCAACAGACTGCAGTACCAAAAATGACAGTCTGTACCACGCAACAGACTGCAGTACCAAAAATGACAGTCTGTACCATGCAACAGACTGCAGTACCAAAAATGACAGTCTGTACCACGCAACAGACTGCAGTACCAAAAATGACAGTCTGTACCATGCAACAGACTGCAGTACCAAAAATGACAGTCTGTACCACGCAACAGACTGCAGTACCAGAAATGACAGTCTGTACCACGCAACAGACTGCAGTACCAAAAATGACAGTCTGTACCATGCAACAGACTGCAGTACCAAAAATGACAGTCTGTACCACGCAACAGACTGCAGTACCAAAAATGACAGTCTGTACCACGCAACAGACTGCAGTACCAAAAATGACAGTCTGTACCATGCAACAGACTGCAGAACCAAAAATGACAGTCTGTACCATGCAACAGACTATCATTCGTTCTTTGATAAAAATGCAACTCCGAGAAAGTGCAACTTCTAGTGGAACCGCATACGTTCTAAGCAGCTGAGTGTACTTTCGCACTGCAGTACTGGATTAGGATGATGTCAACTTGGAAATTTCGTTTCGATGGCTGTAATCGCATTGGCTATCCTGTCCATATTAATGTGTTTGGGACTGGCTGAATGCGTAACACGGTGGCTCGGGTATAATATGCGAGAGGGCATAGGTGTCAGGATATTGGTAACTGTAATTTCCCTCGGTATGGCCTCTCGTACTCCTGAAATTTATGCTACAAGCTATTACAAAACATGGTATACTGCAATTACAAATGAGAAACTGTGAATAGTACGATAGAAAAAACAAATTGGACACTAGACAGTCCGCGTGGTGCTCGGTGCAGACATACGGAGAGAACCAATAAAAAAAACTAATACACAAAGATTGCAAAAATGATTTTGTTACAAGGTGTTGCCGAACCAGCGGAATTTCTGTGAAAACCAACAATTCAAGGCGAGCGAACAATTTATCTTATTCATGGACATAACAAATGAATTACAAAGATTTGTCATTATCAAAACCAATTAACCAAATAACAGTTCAGAAGGTGTTTGGCTCGAATCTCGGTCGGGACACTGACTTCTGTGGATTTTCCGTGGCTCTCGAGAAACATACTGGAATAGTGTGACACTGAACAACGACGGTCAACTTCTACATACACCCAAAATCGCAAATCACCCCACAATTCGTCACTCCTATAATCTGAGCTGTAAAATATCGTTGTTAAATAAACCACATGTAAATAAAGAGTGCCACTGAAAAATAAACATAAATTTGAATATGACAGTCTTGTGTTGTCGTTAATTTGGCCATGAACCCTTTCGCAAACGAGAAATTTTTAACGGAAGCCGTAATATAATTCTTATATTTGAAGCCAAAAACCAGACAATACGAAATAAAAACAATAGATAAACGTTAAACATGGACACGAGGTCAACATATGACTCGCATTTCATTTCACAAATTTAGAAATAATAATCACATTTCACATGCACAAACAATAAATCTTCAAACCTAATATGTGGTTCGATAATTTAAAAAACTAATTTTCAGAATATGGTTGTATTTATTCTAGTTTTTTTTTTCCAATGGCGCAACAGCCCCTAATGGGCCAGAGCCTCTTCATTATCGAGGCTTTAAAATCACAATTTATTCCAGTACGGTAACAATTCAGAAGTACTTGGAGGAATGAATCATTGTCAACAAGACGAAAATTATTTTAAGTTTATAATAATAATAAAAATAATAACAGACAGTTCTTTTAATAACGCAATGCTATTACTTCGCGGAACTCCTACATCGGGATTCCGTGAAACACCATTTGGGAGTCACTGTACTAGTCTTCTACTACGGGAATAACATTTGTTTTGTATCTAGATACATGAATAGGTCTTCTAGAGTATCTTATGTATGTGTCATCACTCCCTCTCCAACGACTCATATCATAAAGGCAAAACTTCAGTAAAATTCTTAAAATTAACCAAACAATACGAAAATCAAAATAAGTTGACAAAATTACGTATAGGTGTATTATACACCGCACAGGAATGAAATAGTTTTGGCTGCATTACATTCGAAAGGCAGGGCGAACGTGGACACAACGAAACTGATACTCGTACAACGAGATGTCTTTTCAGAACGCACCCACAACTAACGATGGAAAAACACGAACCAAACATAAAGCACCCAGGTACCTCTTTACTCATGTCAGTGAGACAACAAGGATAGACGCACTGGGCGGACGAATGTTTTTGCGATGGACAGGGCTCGAACATATGACATCAGAATTGATAGCGCCCTGGAGGGTCAGTTGCGGACATTTTCATTGCGTACAATCAATAGTGCAAGCCAGAAACTCTCTAGGGGGGTATTAGAGGTTTGGCATTTTCCGAAACGCCGTCCACCACAACTACATTAGTAATGCTACGGAGTGGGGCACCTCAGTGCCATCCGAACAGTCGACACTGCCTCATACCACGTACCTCTACCAGCATCGTACGAGCATGGTAAACCTAAGGCAGCATTTCTACGCTTTTCCAGTCCACATATCGCTTCAAGATACCGTACAGTACGGTAACAGTTTACCTACATTTAGGAGAAAAGCAGTCTCCACCTTTACCGTGGCTCACTCCACCCTGAAGATGGTGGTACGGAAAGTTGTCTCTGTGCACGCCAGAAGTCATATGGGTAAATGGAGACAAGAGATCCATTCATTCTTAACCTCGGCACCAGATATGCCTTCCTGGCTGCAACGGAACACCTTCATCTCAAATTATGTGTTACTGTGTCAGCAATTAATAAATGGGAATAAATGCAGGGGCCTTTACATTTTTCGCACATTTTCTTTATTCCACGTGCAGACGTTGTACAAACGAAAGTTGCCAAGACAATTTACGCCCTTTTGGCCTACGTTTAACAGCGTGTGCATTACATGTTATCTCACGGACCGCAACATGACACTTCGCGCAAGCGCTAAATATCTTACAGCTAAGAACTTGTTGCAGAGTATTTGCAAACAAAGTTCCCAGGTGAGTATCTTGCCATAAAAGATACTGCTATCATCAGAACAGATAAAGTATATTATGAAGAACTTTATAATATGTATTATTCTCATACTATTCTTGGGATGATGAAGTTAATAAGAATTAAACGGGCAAGAGAAAAAAAAATGCACGTGTTAACCGAAAACTCAGAAAATTTATATTGTAAGACTTCACTGCAAGAGACAACTTCGGGAATTCTACATATCACAACTCTACAATCCAAGACGGAATGTATGTGGGTTACACTACTAACATTACAAATTGATATATTAAATCCGTGTCAACCGCGTTTAATTTTCGGAGAGTTCTAGTCACTTGGACATAACGCCAGAATTCAAGCATGTGGTGCAGAAGGTAATTGGACTGAACTGCAGGTGTTTCTGTTAGAAAGTAATGTAAATCTGAAATAAAGTTAGGAGGTCGTGCCTCCCGGTCCGTTCGTCCGCCGTTCCTAATATTTAATCTTGGTCTCAAAAGAAAACAAAGTGAATTAAGCTGATGGTAAAAAATATTCTTATACTAAGAGACGTGATTTATATAAAAATCTGCTAAGATAGAAAAAGTATTTATTTTGGCGCTAATTAAAGGTAACCCAAATTAAGTGAAAATGAAAAAGGTTCGAGAAAATTTACTGCCAACCTACTACACCGAGTTTCAGCCACGGTTTCGGTCACGCAGTTTGAACTCTCAAATTGAATATTATATTCATAACACGTACACAAACAAGAAGAATTTATGACAATTTGTTAAAAAAAAAACTCGTTCACATTTAGGCCTAGCTTTCCGCAAATCAGTGCAACAATATGTTTGTTGAAATGAATGTTAATAAAAAAGATTCGCATGTCCAATCGTCTTGAAGCAAACACTCTTACGGCAACATCTTACCGTCGCACGTAACTAACGGACTCGTGCTGCTGTAACTCTGCAGTTCTACGGCTGCAGGCACACTTACCGATTCGAGTCCAATCGAATCCAGACTCACTAGGACACTGTAAAGGCTGACGCACAGCGTCACTAGACGTGACTCTCGCAGTCACACATCAATAAATGAATTCCATGCGAAACAAACGTACTGATTTACGGCGCCTTATCAAGTCGAATACGATTCCACTGGACTGGGCTGGACTCGACTGGGTTAGTGTGCAAACAAGCCTGCGGTACCACGGCCGAATATCAACCGGCTGTCCTCAGGTTTATACATCCACAGCCTTGTTTTACGACCTTGTTGTGTTCCAAAAAGTGGGCGTAAATACAAAAGGACACCGCCATCAGAAATAGGGGTTAGAGTTAACAGAACGCAACAAGCCAAAGGGCGTTAAACCGAATATGAGAGACCGCAAAGGATGAAGTGTTGTAAATTGGCAAGGGGGCGTTAAAGAAAAAAGGCGTAAAACGAGGGCTGGGTGTAGTCGATTTCTTCAGTTTCCCCAAACCACTGTTGAAACAGGCGACGGCCGCCTTCTTTCAGTCCTCAAGCAGTGATTTATGACTGCCACTTCACGGTATGTAACCTGTGCAGTCGGAACAGCGTAAATAAATAACTCAAATAAAGCAAACTCCCTTAATGATAATTCAAAAAGTCCTCAGAAAATCATAAAATCCCCGGCCTTTATGAAACCGGAATGTTCATTACCGCGTTCGCAACAGCCCACCACTTGTTCCTGTTCCGAACCACATGAATTCATCACTAACTTAAGAACAATTATGCACTCTTAGGCTGAAATTACTTAAACAATTGATTACAAATATAGAGGTAAAGCAGGACAGTCCCTGAGGGCTGCAGGAGGTTGAGACTCCCAGATTTCAAGACAAATGGCACATGAAGGTGGTAAGGTTGTCAGCCCTACGCACCGGCCGCCTGTTACTCATTTCTGTTAGAGGCTGAGTTGACCCGAAGGCCATAGCGTGGCAGAAAGGATTATGTCAATGATAAGTTCCAGTAAAACCATCAGGAATCCAACCCGCGACGTTCTGGCTTGTAGTGCAGTGCCTCAACCAACTGTGCCACCGCGTGGACCTGATTAGAAATATGCACAGTAGAAATTCAACATTACAGATTAATCCAGTCCACAGTTCAAGATCCATTTTAACACAATCCTCCCCAATATGTCTATGTATTCTCTTCTCTCCCGTGCATGCCGCATGCCCCACCCATCTCATCCTCATTTGATCACTCCAGCGATATTTGACTAACAATAATAATATAATAACCATGGCTCAACAGCCCTATATGGGCCCGGGCCTCCTCTAGCCTCCTCTTTTCGAGGTTACTAAGTCGTGCGCATTCGTGGCAGTTGGTGACTGGTCAGCTGGCCGCGCTAGTGTTCTATCGATCCTAGCAGGCAGTCAGGAGACTTGAGTGAGAAATGGAGGCAATTTGGCTTACGCAACATTTTTATTCATGCCCGTAAGGTTCTATTACATGCCGTAAATCTACGACATGGGACCGACGGCTTTACTTCCTTTATTTCCCCTCCGAAGGAAGTGGTGCTCCGGATTTTTATCACCCTTAAAAATCCATCGACCTCGGTCGGGATCGAACCCGCGAACCTTGGGTCCAGTGGCGAGCACGCTAACCACTAGTCCACCGAGGTCGACGCATATCTATTAAGTATGCTTTTTTATGCTTCTGTCGCGTATAACTGTGCCCAGTCTGTTATGCATATTTCGGCCAGTTATTGTGTACCTTTATTATTATTATTATTATTATTATTATTATTATTATTCGCTGTTGGTATAGTTACGTTGGCTCTATGTGTGGGTGGAATATGACCGTATGTGCTTGATACGTGCTTGCACATCCTGTCGTCCCGTTACAGTTACGTGCTTTATAGTGGCGAGGAACGGCAGCCAGTTGCGTTGACGTGTGAACGAATGAAGAGGATCATGTAGACTGGATTGTCCACCGGGAAGGCTAAATTAGTGACTGATCTGTCTGTCGTCATACAATCCTGCATACTCCATTTACACCCTAAAGGCGAATAGCTGGCTAACCTTTAAAAACAGATCACTGTCGCGTGTACATTGAAGGAGACAGGAAAGCCTATACTCCATAATGTAGTACACAAGATTCGAAGTGACGTTCTTTGAAGATTGTCAAGTTTACATAAAAATGGGAATAATGAGGCGCGAATTAGTGAGAGTCTGGCATATCGAATTTCAACAAAATGTGTGGAAGGTCTGTGGCTTTATTGTGATCAGTATGACTGAAAGTCTGAATTTCGTAACGGCATTTACTGGGCATAAATGACCACCACATGTTTTTTTTCTTTCTATTTGTAAAAAAAAACTCTTAATAATTCATCAGCGTAACTTAATCGACGTAACTACATCAAGTGCAGACGTTGTATGATCATACTGTCTCATAAGTAGGTCGTGTTTTGTGTCTTGTAACGGTATAACATCCACTTCCCTAAAGCTTGGTACATTTTGGTGTTTAGTTTAGGACATTTAATGGCAATTTACTGACTGCTTACGTTTTGTAGTATCGAATACGAGGATGACAGTTAACGGTGAAGTGGTGTGTGGCAGGGCGTGGTAGAGGCCCATTTTCAGATAATATATTAGAATTTGCCTCAATGGACTAAGGGAAATTACTGATCTATTGCTCAGGATAACCGGCTTTTTTATGAGAATTTTTAATGTATATTATTTAACGATGCTGTCAGTTGCTACAATCATATAGTGTCGATGATATACTAGATGAATGAACATACGAGTATGGGACATGGGTGGAATAATACTGACAGGGGGAAACCCGAAGTACTTGGAGAAAAACCTGTCCCAGTGCCGCTTTGTCCACCACAAATCCCACATGGAGTAGCCGGCGATGGAACCTGGTGTATCCTAAATACAAAACACGTATGCTAACCACTGAACCGCGAAATTATATTGCATTTAAGGACTACAATTATTTTAGGCCTTGTATAACGTTTGGCCACTCTCACACCGAAACCTGGACACTAATTGAATTAAATTCCATTATACTCCAGCAGCTAGTCCCTATGCTTGTCGACAACAGAGGGGATGGTCCGCGGTGCTGTAATATCATTGTCACTGGTCAGTGATCAATACAGCCCGATGGTACGATGCAAGAAATTCGTGTAACAGAAACGAGGGCCGCGTGGTCACATGTTTACGGTTGCGTTGCTGTAGCGGGAGTATCAAATTTAACTGCGCTTAACATAAGTTAACATAATTCAGTTAAGACCACAGTTCTGAGCACAAAGACATGCAGTATTGTTTGTCTCTATTGTTATTTAACTACGTTGTATTGTTAGTCAAATGTCGACCTCGGTGGACTAGTGGTTAGCGTGCTCGCCACTGGACCCAAGGTTCGCGGGTTCGATCCCGACCGAGGTCGATGGATTTTTAAGGGTGATAAAAATCCGGAGCACCACTTCCTTCGGAGGGGAAGTAAAGCCGTCGGTCCCATGTCGTAGATTTACGGCATGTAAAAGAACCTTACGGGCATGAATAAAAATGTTGCGTAAGCCAAATTGCCTCCATTTCTCACCCAAGTCTCCTGACTGCCTGGCGGGCACATCAGGATCGATAGAAACAGTAGCGCGGCCAGTTTACCAGTCACCAACTGCCACGAATGCGCACGACTTAGTAACCTCGAAAAGTGGAGGCAAGAGGAGGCCCGAGCCCATATAGGGCTGTTGAGCCATGGTTATTGTATATTATAATAGATGTGCAAATCCTGACGGTCACAACCTTCACAGCACCATCACCGAGAAGCTACAGACTTGAAAGAAGAGCTTATAAGAATATGGCAACTGAAAACGGCCCATCTAATACCACTAGTACTATCCACAATGGGTATTATACCGAACAAATTACACGAAAGTTTAAAACTGCTTAATCTCAGCCCTGCTCTATACATTCTAATGCAGAAAGCAGTAGTACTTAACACATGTCGTATAGTCAGAAAGTTTTTGGCAGAACAGTGAATACGAAGTGCTTGGTCAGTGAGACCGGAACGGTACTCTTTTGAGAACCAGCTAAGCTGCTGCGAAGTAAGGAATGTGGATGATGATGATGATAATGATAATAAGAATGATGATAATAATAATAATAATAATATTAAAACTACTAAGACACCAAACCGACCGTCACAGCTCAAACGCTCCGAACATGTATTCGGTAGACGCCTGGTTTGAATTCCGACCGGGTCATCAGCGATCACAACATTATTTTCGTGGTATTCCTCAGTCCCTCCGGGCCCGCCTGATGGGACTGAGCTTATCCACGGCTCTCGTTTCACAGCTGCAATTATGGCATCGTCAGTCGCTGGTGTCCGTACAGTCCGTGGGCGACCCGTCCTCACAAGTGTTCACGTGTTACACTTGAAGTCTCACGGAGGTAATGGTACAATCGTTACTGTATGCATTACACTACTTTACTCCCCTCCATCTAGTGCCGAGATTAAGAGTGGAGCTATACCTCCATTCCCCCCATATGCCTTCATGGCGTAGACAAGGAGGCTGTGTCGTTTGGTGTAAGTGGTTCCCAACATTTCATTTTTCACAGACCTCGAACCCTTTAAGATGAAGGCGACATGTTCCTTCGAAAAGTCGGGAACCGTTTACCCAGTGACGCAGTCATGCTCCAGAAAACCAGAATCCCCAACTTACACTCGTGTTACTCCACTTCACAATCAAGACTCCATCAATTCCTGAAATCCCTTCTCCCCCCCAGTGTAGTTCATTTTCTGTGGAGATTCAGCAGATGGCGCGAAGTGCAGAACTCGCGGCGCCACAAACAACTTACGGTCATGAACACAGTAATAGCCTGGAAAATAATTAAGGCGCAATTAAGCAACTAATTTTAAAATCGTTATCACTGGAAACAGTTAACACCGGGGACTGATGACAGCGCTGGGACCAGGGGACCGTGAAATGACGCTGCGGTCCGATCTAATTCATGGGAATCGAGTTACTTACTTACTTACTTACTGGAAAATGAAACACTGCACACAATTTATTTTATTCCTACAAGCATAATGGCGAGAAATCCACAGACGAGGTGCATTCAGTAACCATATACCTGCGTGCTTGAATCGGCCAGGTAAATAACACTGTTTGTAAGCTACAGGCTAGAAGACTGGAGAATCAGAGTTCGTTTCCTGATGGGTGTGGGGATTTGTCTCCTCGCCATCCCGTCCACACTGTCCCTGCAGCCCACCGAACCCCTTCATAAAGACTAGCATGTTACGAAATGTAGCAAACATCTTGGTGCAGGAACACATTCGTGAACATGATCAAAGGAAAATGTGTATTCATCATGTCATAGAACGGCATAATGAGCTTCATAATTTGAGCTTTTCAAGTATAATAATAATAATAATAATAATAAAAAAAAAGAAGACTACACGTAACATGCAGGGGGGGGGGGAGATAAGGATTGCATGCAACATTTTTCTTAGAAAACTGGAACAGAAGACACCTTGGTGTACATGGGAGAGTAATATTGAACTTTATCCATCGGTCTTCAAATCCAAGTAAATCCGCCACCCGTAAGAAGTTTTACTCGCGAGGTATTTAAATTTTAGCGCATGCTTTAAGGAAAACGCGAATATTATTCGAGCCCAAATAGAAAAAATTATGAAATAAACGGCACTTTATACGAAACAAGACACAGAATGGTCAGCGAGTCTTAAAATGCGTATGTTGACCGCGAGTTGTGTCTAAGGGGTACGTGAGTTGAGACGATTTTGGCAACGGGGCCGCAGAATTGGTGTGACACTGTAATGGGTCCGCCGTCCCGGAAAGGTTGAGGAACATTGGCTTATATTACATCAAATAGAATGGTAAAATTCTTTGTGAATAATGAATTGGGAAGGATGTGGAAGGAAACCGTCGTGGTCGAATTTGAGGTACTATCATGCACTTTGTAGGAGCGACTGAGTAAAATCAGTAATAACTTCACTTAGGATAGTCGGTATCCGAGCCGAGACTTGAACCAGATATCTCCGAATACGAAGCACGAATACTACTCATTCAAACGCTATGATTGTTGAAACTCTATAAACACGTGCGGTTCGAATCTTGCTTCAGGCTGACGCCCCATCAACAGACACTTACTGCCTGTCTGAATTCATATCGCTTTCATTGCAATCACACATTACAACTCACTGAGTCACTCAGTCATGAAGGATAGCATGTACTGGGAAGTTAAAAGCCGAAATTCCATATCGGCTGGTAAAGAGTCACCGACGTTTCGGAGGAGTGTGGTGCTAAAGCAGTCCATAGACTTTTTTTACACTGAAGATTGAGGCGTACATCCCGGAAGACTTAAATCTTCGGCAACACCGCTGTGAGAACCTCAAATACAGCACGATTAGAGTCGCTCAGGCGACCCAGAAATTTTGAGAACTTCATTCCAGTGTTTATGTGCAACAGGCCGCCATTGTATGACAACGCAGCACTAACAGTACAGTCCAATGGGCTTAAGGATTACATATCCTGAATTGGAAAGGATTTCGGAATAGCAACTGCGTAAAAGTACCGAAAACCACATCATTCAGGATTTGCAGTGTTCGCCTGTGGATCAGACTACAGAGAACATCCTAAAGACAGGTCGAACGCGTTGGAACTTTCGCTAACCTGGTGGCTAATATTAAGGCCTGATGATGATTATGATAATCGGAAGTTAACAGTCCACACGCTAGTAAAGTATCTTCTCGCCTGTTACGGGAACCTCGCATAAAATGCGTATTTCTTAATGTGCGTTGCTAGCACACCGCCCAACCCTTACGCTTTTATGAAGGACTTAGCGGCTGCCCACGACAACTTATTCGCCATATGCTATTTCGTATTACATTCCTAGCTAACTTCCATTTCAAGACGCCGTCTCCTCCCACCGTAACCTGAGAACGCGCTATGTTGTGCTGACAGGGGAACCAAAATATCGTAATTTAAACAATTTAATTCAGTTCTTTACAATTCAATTAGTCGTGGTAACAATACATAACACTTATAGGAACACATAAAGTCCTCCATTTACCCGAACAGTGTACTTATGTCTTTTGCATCATTCTCATAATACCAATTATTTTTCTAAACAACATTAACCGTTTGGTCTTTAAAATAAAACACAGACTGTGTTCTCTGTGAAGTAAGAACTGAATTTTTACATATTAAACACAGGAACGCAATTCTTCAAAGGGCTGACTTGCTTGTCAACAGTTACAATCACCTATAAATTAAATACACAACAATGAATAAGCATAACCCTAAAACACAAAGCATCTGTTTGGTAATGAAGGCAGTGTGACAGTACTCTGTCTGCACAAACCCCTCAACCCGAGGTCAGACAGCAATTATATACGACAACAGAATGGAAGATGGCGGTCTCACACCGCGCAGTCACTTCCACTCAGTCATCTACCACAAAATCCTTTGAGGCGGGCAGAGGGGCGCACTGGAATAGGTACACAGAAACGCTTTTAAAAAGCTTCAAGATTACCAGAGACTGGCCGAGACAGGAAAATAAATTTCAGTATGATCAGGAATTAGGAAAGCGTCCATAAAATTTTATACGAAAAGCTTTGTGGTTCGAAGGTCGAACGGTTCCTGCCGCATTATACTTTTCAATTATTTATAGTCCGCTATCAGACTACACGCTCTCACGACACAGAGTATTAAGACTATGGCTGTCTGGACTGTGACACCGTGACGTTTGGTAAATAGGTACCAACGCTTCACAGCACCTGGATGCGCACATCTTTAGGGTAGATGCTAAAGATGGAAACAGCAGGTTCCTCTGAAATTTTGGTACTATCTACCAAACTACACGGTGTCATATCACACAACGCCACAACCCTAACGTTCAGCGTACGAGTAAAAATATCGTTGGCGTGACGGTCACTTGAATCAGAAGGCACTGATCACTACAGTGCGTCTCTTAAATGTTAAAAACAATGAAGATATAAATGTCTTGTTGAAAGAATTAAAAACAGAGACGTTACGCTACACAGAATCAAATTACGTTATTCATATTTCACGACGCTGTATCAAGTGCCAGGACACGTGGTACAATGATCAGTGTACATAGACATGTTACAAAGCAGGCGTGACCCATTTTAAGATCTGGACAGCAGAAAACCTATCGCGATTGTAACTGACGTCACGCCACTGCAGACACTACGTTTCCTTCATTTTGTTTGCTATACACAGTACTGCACACGTGTGGAAAACTGTCGCTCAATTTTCGGTACACGTGCTTCTTACATGCGCTGTTTTCGAAGTGACACAGATCACTGGGTTTGATATTCATGTAGTGAACCTTTGACTTATACGTATATCATAAAAAGTAAATAAAACCTATTTACACTTCATGTAACTGTATTTATATACCTATCATGCTCTATATAACAACTCACTGGCTTTATTATTAATGTATGCTTCACGTGTATCTTTATATAGGCTATGTCACAGAAGTTATTAAATTTATAGTTCTTGGAATTTTATTTACATATATTTTTTACATGGCGCAACAGCCCCCAGTGGGGCAGGGCCTCCTCACTGTCGAGGCTTCACGATCACACTCAGACACACCACAGTCGGTAGGACTCCTCTGGACGAGTAATCAGCCCGTCGCAGAGACCTCTACCTGACAACACACAACATTCACAAGACACAGACATCCATGCACCCGGCGGGATTCGAACCCACAATCCCAGCAAGCGAGCGGCCGTAGACCCACGCCTTAGACCGCGCGGCCACTGGGATCGGCAATTTTATTTATATACTTAATTATGCTTTATTTACGGACGCTTTCACTCGCTTCGTATAGACCAGTGTTTCCCAAAGTGGGCGGTACCACCCCCTGGGGGGCGGTGGGATTACCGAGGTGGGCGCTAATAGGTAGGAGAGGTGGAAGGGGGGCGCTAGTAGACAAGTAGTGCATTTATTTTTATAATAAAATTCAAATAAAGTAATTTTTGTGTTAAAAATAAAAAATGAACTAAATTTCTTAGTATTTTAATTTATGAATCATATTCAAGCACATATTATTTTTTAACAAACTATTGCAAGATAAATTATTGTTAATCATAAAAGATAATAAATTTTAATTTATTAATTAACACATAAAACATTAAGTTTAACACTTATAATTTTATTTAAACGATTTGTTAAATATAAAATAAAAGTGGAAACAAAAGCGCATTTATGTTTTTTAAAAAAGGTAGGGGGCGCTGTGGGTGTGTATATGGAACCAAGGGGGCGGTGGACCGAAAAAGTTTGGGAACCACTGGTCTAGACAGTGCAGAGCGGTGGGATGAATAATGAACTAGGAAGGCTACGTACGAAGAGCTCGTGGACTAATTATTCAACGCTTTTGTCTGGTGGGCCTGAGAAGAACACAACGAAACTCTACCAGTCTCCAAACAGAGTGTCGAACACAGGACATACCGGATAAGAAGGACTGTTAACCACTACACCGCGACAGTCACCGTACTGCATTATACGCTGCATAAGCTTTGTAAATGAGTGACGACGCAATTAAACAAACAATGTAAGTTACACGCTAAAGGTGAAGCCATACATAAGTACCAACATAACGATAAACTTTTCATAATATTCATGTGTGTCAGGGAAGGGGGAGGTTGGACAGGATGACAGGAAGACAGGAAACGGGACGGCGAGCTCCTGAAAGCACTGCTCCTGAACTTACTCTTTACGTAACGTCCAAGTAGGAAAAAAGTTGGAAAAACGTCATGAACGGAAAGGATAAATGATACGTACTGGATAGACAAAATGCATGGGGGTGGGAAATGCCGTGGAAGTAGAGCGCTGAGTTATGGACAAAGAAGGGAAGGTATTATATTTTGAAATATAGCGATAGTTGCAGCGTGCTGGTGCTGGTGGGAGCGCCGGAGGCACGCAAGAACTCTAATCCTATAACGTGAGAGGGTTCCCTCAAACTAGTTCATCTTCAATGGATAAGAATCACCTACAGTTACGTGCAAGGCCAACCGATTAGCACACGCTGCGCGGTATATATTCGTGCCACTGCCCTTCGTATAATCTGCACAATCAATTACTGCGTACACTTTGGATCTTACACGAATACCTGGGGAGTGGAGTGGATGCATTTGGCTCAGGATAGGAACCAGCTGTTGTGCACATCATAATGAACATTTGGATTCACTAAAGCGTGCACAATTTCCAGATTTTCTGGGCAACTACTAGCTTCTCAAAAAGGACTCGGTTATATGGAGTTAATTGGCACATCCATCCGTTTATGTAGAAGACTATGGCTTGCCCTTCATTCATTATACAGTCGACCCGTTTATAACGACATCGGTTTATGCGACACCTCGTCTATAGCGTCAGATATTCTGTGGTACCAATTAACATCTCACTCTTAACCACAACATTATACTCCTCAGTTATAACAACACTCGTTTATAACGACACAAAATATTCAATCCCTTTCATGACGTTATAACCGAGTTCGACTGTGTGTTGGCCAGTATTATAGACAGAAAAAGAAGATGGGCGCAGTGAAAGGTGCGCATGAGCCAAGATTTCAATGAGTAATTTTGCCGAGAACGCATTCCTAGACAGCAGCGCCGTTTAGTGAATTCTCTTCCTGGTCTAGTCCTCAACGTGCCCAGTTACTACTTAGGTTACGTGGATTTGACGAACTTGTTTGCAAGGACTTCCCGCTGAAATTTCAAGGTATGTATGCTAATCAACAATAATGTTACAATGCAGAAAGGCATAAGGTTAAACATTATTCCTGCATTCGTTGCCTTCGTATTACCGGAATATCCAAAAGTTACACTGGAACATCTTACAGTGGGATACATTATGTAGTTCTGAAGACGTATTAGAACGCTCTTGTGTCATCACACAAGGATGCTGCCTGGACACTGTCCACTGTGTGGAGTATCCGATTATGATTACCTTTCATCTCCCTCCTTGTTCATTACCTGAACACGCCTACAAAAGCAGCCTCAGCAGCTTCACAAGCATAATCCCAAGTACAGACAAAGACAACACTTACTTAAATCGCGATCCATTATGCCACAAACATGTAAGCCTATTTAGAACGACGAAGCATTTTAGAGAAATGTGATATAGTTCATTTTATTTTCGATGCAAATCAAGGATTACTGTACATTATACCGACATAGATCAAAACTAATTCGTCCAACAGCTTCGAAACAGTGCTAAAACGGGTGTCTGGACATATAGCCTATAGTTCCACATTATGTAGGCCCTATTCCGTGCAAATGAGGTCTAGAATGGTATAGTGCAAGGGTCAAACCCAAACAGTACGTCGCACATCAAGTAAAGCGATAAAGAGGGTAGGTATTGTATGACAAATTCGAGCTTCTCAGAGCGGTGATGCTGCAGATGTACGTCAACTGGGAAGTGACGCCGTGTCCTGTGGGTCTTTCCCCATGTTTCGAAGGATGGTAGTGCGTCTGTGTTCAGGCTCAAGCAGTCTCCAAGAAATGTAGCAGCGCGGGAGAATAGGGAGTTATACACTCAACCAAACACACGGCGTCACATTCAAGAAGACCTGAATCTTCAACTAAAATTAAACAGACCATTAAGGACACTTCATACTTTTCATAACAAACTCAAAGTGTATTACAGTTCTTAAATTTAAAACTTCACTGCACGGTCAATTCTTTGCTGGCTTACATTAGGTGCTAGCATCCAGGGACAGCAAAACTTTCGGCGATTTACAATAAATGACGAAAGTTACTTTAAATTTAAAAAAGACGGGCAGTGTAAATATAAACGTTAGCATTGAGGCGCGTTCGCGTAACCATTGTCGTCGTGGAAAAGCAATACTTATTACATATACTAAGTAAGTGCCTGTCGCCTTAGTTAGCCAGCATGCAATGCGCATGCGCCGTATTATATTGTCATCTGTGGCCAGTCTGGCTCTACCACATTTATCCACATTATCTCATAAACGGCACGATTTTCGGGAACAATTTACTGCACATAAAATTGTCATTGAATTGTCTCTACATTTTTCTAAAAGATTTTTAATTCTAAGAAGAAATGAGCGAGATATTATTATAAGTGTGCATAAGCCTTCATGTAAAGTACCCCTTATTCTTGTCAGTGTAATGAAACTTCAACTTTCTCGACAGATTTTCGAAGAATACTGAAATATAAAATTTCAAGACAATCCGTCCGGTGGGAGCCAAGTTGTTCCATACGGGCGGACAGACGGACAAACAGGACGAAGCTAACAGTCGCTTTTCGCAATTTTGCCAACGCGCCTAAAAACGAACACTGTGAGAGGCGACATTCTGAAACTGGAAAAAGATCAGTGACAGGGCCGTAGAAAGTGAATTGGCGGGCCTCGTGTTCGAAACCCCAGGTGGAGTGTAACATGAAACTACAAATTGCCCTGGACAGTATGGCAGCGACTTTGACAGTTTATCGCCAGCCATGCTTTTTCTACCGTTTGAAACGATTCCACTTTTGACTTCACTCCCTCTTGCCAGTTTCATCCATCTGGAATGCAGCTACAGACTCGAGTGGCAACGTGTTTGTAAGTTCACGAATAAGCAAAAATGTCGCGAACTTACTTGAAGCAGGTTAAGATATACAGTACGTCTGCACAATTACACCGCGTGCAACATGAAACAGTTCAAGTGCAGCAAACTTCCGGCAGAGAAGCAAATATTTGCTAACGTGAGAATACGGTGTCATGCAGACTGACATCTGCAGCCTGCTGTCGTAAACATAATGAAACGAACTACTGCAGCCAGGGACATGCGCACTTTCAGAATGCTGTATTTGCAATATATCCTCTCACCATTGCATACAGCCTACAGTCTAGCTGCTCGTACAGTTACCACACTGCAGGGAGACTTGTATTATTTTGCTCTGTATTTCTTTACACACAAACTACCCACAAGAATATATCAGTTACTTAACTGTTTTGTAACTATTTCTGTATCAATCGCATATAATTCCTCGTCTGAATAATATAATAATAATAATAATAACCATGGCTCAACAGCCCTATATGGGCTCACGCCTCCTCTTTCCGAGGTTACTAAGTCGTGCGCATTCGTGGCAGTTGGTGACTGGTCAACTGGCCGAGCTTACTGTTCTATCGATCCTGATGTGACCGCCAGAGCCATCTGGCAGGCAGTCAGGAGACTTGGGCGAGAAATGGAGGCAATTTGGCTTAGGCAACATTTTTATTCATGCCCGTAAGGTTCTTTTACATGCCGTAAATCTACGACATGGGACCGACGGCTTTACTTCCCCTCCGAAGGATTTTTATCACCCTTAAAAATCCATCGATCTCGGTCGGGATCGAACCCGCGAACCTTGGGTCCAGTGGCGAGCACGCTAACCACTAGTCCACCGAGGTCGACCGTCTGAATATAACTGAAGTTATTAAAAACAACAACATACAGTTCCCGTTCTTAGCGAGTCGGGATAGCACAGTCGGTATAGCGACTCGCTACTGGCTGGAGGGTCCGTGCATGGAATACCGGTGGGCGCGAGATTTTCCGCACCCATCCAGACCGGCCATGGAGCCCACCTAGCCTCCTATACAGTGGGCATCGGGTCATTCCCGGGTGTAAAGCTGCTTGAGCGTTAACCCACCCCCATCTAGCGCCGAGGTTAAAGATTAGAGCTATAACTCGCCTACCCTTCTGTGCTTTCATGGCGGGTTATAGAGACAACTTTACATTTCTTCTTACAGCTCCCATTCTTAATTAAGCACTACATCATAAAGCTTATAGGAAGTGGAGGTACATGTCCACGCATTATTAAACCCGGCACTAGAAAGAGATGAGTGGCGACCTTCAACCCATGGCCGGCTTTACACATGGGGAATGAGCCCCCAGATTACACTGTATGGGCGGGTTCCAGAACCGAGACGATACTGTGGAGAAGCAAAAAATCTGCTTATGCCGGGAATCTAAGGCCGATCTTGCAAGTCATTATGCAGTCACTACACCGACTGGACTATAGTTATTATATTCAGATGTAATCACGTAGGTATTGTGGCCTAAACATATAATTTGGAATAAGCTTGTTTTACAGTTTGGGCCGTTTTGAGGAAATCCGATAAGTCGCCGTGGCCCGAAACGATTCGTCATTTCTAACACTGACTCACAATTACAAATCTGCAAGACAAATGTGTTAATGCGATATTAAACATGCACACAAGACGCCATTATTATGCGTTCATTTGAAGCACATGGCAAAAAAATACATGAAAAAGTAACATATTTTTGTATGTTCCTTACATTGTTATCAGCTGACTGCGCATGTAAATAAGAATCCAGAACAGCTACTGCACTGGAGATGGATCGAATCTGGCAGGACGGCCATCCCTGCTATATCGTCGGCCCTCTAAGTTCTTGGTCTAGTCACATTTATTTTATGGCGCAGTCAAAACCTAGGAAAAATCTTCATGATAGTTGTATGCGGAATGTCCGATGACTTTATGGCCTTAAACGACGGCCTTATGGGTCTTTACACAGTGTATTGTAACGTGTTTGTCCCGATGTTCCTCCGAAAAGTCGCAACAAACATATTATATACTACAGGCTGTAAAAAGCCAGAAGACCATCATTAGTGTAAAGGCCGGCCATGCAAACCTGATAACTCACATTTCTGGCATTACTGAAGGGTCTTATCTCTGACGCCATTCGCGTTTATAAATGACATGCAGATATCGGCCACATTCTCAAAGGTTACCTCAGGAACGAAATCCCAAAGTACTGACACACATTCGTGCGACACGGCATATCTAGCGATTCCTGATGTAACAGAAGACGCACAGTGACAAAGTACTGCCACTTTCCCTCATACACTGAAGCAGAACCATCACAATCACTACAACTGCACGCCATCAAGTCTTCGACTTCCTCGTACCTCTCTCTGTTCCCCAGCTCAGCATCACACATCATTAACAATCCTGGAATTAAATTCACAGCTTCAGTGAAGAAGTAATGTTTGCACGTAAAACAATTACTCCATTCTGTAACGAGAAGCAGCATTTTTAATAAGCGGTGACCCATCTCAAAACTCAATATCTTCATTATTCTTGTTTACAGCACCCATACCATACACATGTCATCCCTTGCTGGATAGGATCTTGCAGTCATCCGATTCCCACTTAAAGTGTCACACGGCTTGTCTAATCACGGATCAAACAAAATATATAACAGAGGACAAGAGTTCTCGCATCAGGATAAAGCATGAAGAATAATAAGAATAAGGATGTAGCTGTGTGTGTGTGAGGGGGGGGGGGGCCTTACAAGCGCGTCGGCATCAACGGATATATACGACAAAAAGTTCCAAAACAACCTCGCAAGGATAAAAATAGGCAAAAGATCGTCAGAACTCTGACACGGAAGACAAAAGTACCGTGTTGTGTACCAGTATACACAAAACTACCGTGTTGTGTACCAGTATACACAAAACTACCGTGTTGTGTACCAGTATACACAAAACTACCGTGTTGTGTACCAGTATATACAAAACTACCGTGTTGTGTACCAGTATACACAAAACTTCCGTGTTGTGTACCAGTATATACAAAACTACCGTGTTGTGTACCAGTATACACAAAACTTCCGTGTTGTGTACCAGTATACACAAAACTATCGTGTTGTGTACCAGTATACACAAAACTATCGTGTTGTGTATCAGTATACGCAAAACTACCGTGTTGTGTATCAGTATACACAAAACTACCGTGTTGTGTATCAGTATACACAAATCACGTGCACAAGGCGACAAAAGAAAGCAGGCTGTACGGGGGCCTGTCATGACAATACTAATATTGAAAACAAAACAGACAAAAGAGCACACATATTTCAGTGAGAAGTTTTCTGCTGAACTGACTGTATTGAAATCTACTTGCGTATACTATGGGGTTTTAGAGGAAATAAGAATTCGTATTTGTGTAATGTAAACTGAAAACAGATGGAATTAATTTAATTTTCACGAGGTAAACATTTATGTTTTCTAAATGATGGTAGCAGTTAACACCTAATTAGTAACCGCATTATCTTCTGGGTCTATTAAGCGTGAGCCAAACACAAGCTGCACGCTGCTCCCAGTTCACTGCTACGTATAATTAACGTACGACTCCACAATGAGACAGCTTTACACTCAAATTCAGTTTCAAGGCTGTGAAAAATCAAAGAAATGACTCTGGTGTACATTAGGAGTTCCTTCCGCCAACGTCGTCAGGCGGAATATTCCTATGTCACATGTAATGTTCATGAATATTTTATACATTACAATTAAAGGAAATCATACGATCACCGTCGAGAAATTATATATACAAAGACACAATAAGACAGGCAATGTACGTATAACGAAACATTCAGGCGCGTTCGCATAACCACTGTTCTCGTGGAAAAGCAATAAGTATTACATATTCTGAGTGTGTGTCTGTAGCCTTAGTTATCCAGCATGCAGTGCGCATGCGCCGTATTATATTGTCATCTGTGGCCTGTCTGGCTGTAAAATATTTTTTCACATTATCTCATAAACGGAACGATTTTCGGAAAAGTTATTGAACACAAAAAAAATTGTTTTGATTTTCTCTACAACTTTTGTTTCAATCATTTCTGATTCTAAGAAGAATTCAGCGAGATATTATAATAAATGTACACAGGTCTTCGTGTAATGTACCCGTTATCCTTGTCACACTTAAATGAAACTTGAATTTTCTCGACAGATTTTTGAAAAAATACTCAAATATCAAATTTCAAGAAAATCCGTCCAGAGGGAGGCGAGTTGTTAAATGTGGACGGCCAGACATGAGGAACCTAATAGTTTCTTTTCTCGTTTTGCGAATGTTCCTAAAAACGGTACTCAGATTAATGACACAGACATAGTTAGCGCAAACATACGTAATATTCGACGCGGTAGTACAGCATGAGATGACACAGATGGCACTAAGGCTCCCCTACTAATCAGGTAAACGTCGTGTACCTACGTCAGTAGCTTCCAATGATAAAAAGTGTGTTTCCGTGGAGTAATACATCCTAACGGGATGTGTTAACGTGAAATTACAAAGTACATAAATAAAAAAATACATAAAATAAATAAAACATAAATAAATGCAGACTAATATTAAACACAGTATATTTAATTACAGTAAAATCTGTCTGATGTGATATTAACGAAAAATTCCAGGAAGGAACATCTTACACCTCCAAAGCGGTATTATATGTACGCAATATAATTATTCAAAAAATTCTTGTAACTCCGATACTCCGTGAATAGTTATTGATTAGCGCTAATTTTATTACAGTCATTACTAAAATAAACACCATCTACGTAATTGGATATACATAATTAAACGACATACTTAATCGTCACACAAGAAATCAACCAAGGGAAGATTTCACTCTTTTAAACAGCATCAAATTATACCCAGTTGTGTGTTTAAAGTTTTAAAGGATAGACTCTATGCAACTCAATATAGACACAAAGATTTATAACGCTAAAACAAAGAATAACAATAACGTCAATATTTTTAAGAAATGAGATCTCATTCCCAGTAAATTGACGCATAATATTTTGTATATTTACTAATTTACATTTTTGTACTTTAATAGATTAGCCAAACGATGCCTGAATAGGTCAAACCATATGTCGCTACGGTAAATGTGAACAAGACTTCTTTACTAATTAAGCTTGTATATTTTTTTTAAAGAGGTTTATTAACATAACATTTACAAACTAAATACATCTCATACCTTGTATACACAATTGTTCCTCATACCAACTGCCCGCCCCGTTTACCTTTAGTTAAGTCCTACAGTTCGTTAAATACATAGGTAGCTTCGTAACTGTAGTGAAAACTAGCTCAACACAAAAAAACACCACCAACTCTTATGTCCATCACAGCAGTCTATGTCTTGGACGTTTGTGCTTGTACTTCTTATATTTGCATTGCAAGCTGTGTTGAAGCTTGTATTCGACGTTGTACAAGTAATATTTGTTATTAAGAAAATGCCAAGATTATTTACATAAAGGTCCTTGCAAAAGTTAAAACCATTTGTTATAGGCGTACATGTAAGCTTCTTCATTGACCACGTTGCAAAGCAGCAGCTTATCACAGATGACAACAAACAGGACTGGTACTAGAAGACTCATATCTTCAATGCCTAGGAAATAAAATGTATTTAAAAATACGAAGTGCGATATATATCAATGACATAACTATGCCAAACAAATGGTTCAATAGATGGTTACTGTCTTCAGGTATATGACGTCGTGTTCGATCTTTGTGTGGGACATCCCGCTGTAATGAAGACAAACAGGTGGATAATAACCGACAGTCACAACTCACAACAATATTTGTTTTAATGCAACATGTTTCGGCTTTTAATACATAAACCAACTTATGCACTTAATAAAATACATTCAGAAGCAAGTATAAAACTCCTACATGTTTCACCACCAGGGTGCCATCATCAGGGGAGTACAAGACTCACTTTAAAATTTTAAATTTGCGACATTTAGTTTTATGATCATTAACTTTGTACATTTTAGAATTCTAATATTTTAATCGTTTTAATACGGGTGACACAATACCTCGATAAGCGTGCTGGCCTTGCACTTCTTTGTTCAGAACAACTCCCTGATGATGGCACCCCGATGCCGAAACATGTGGGAGTTTTAAACTTGCTTCTGAATGTATATCAGTAAGTGTATATGTTGGTTGATGTATTAATTGTGAGAATATGCAGGGTATGAATAACATGTACTATTTCACATCACCCATGAATGTGATTGAGACCCTAACTTCACACATTTTAAGAACGTGAATATAAAAAACGCCCCCCCCCCCAAAACCAAACACTTACAAGAAAACCTGCACTCATATCCGGAAGTACATTACACTAGTTTTATCTAAAATATTCTAATACCGTATTTTTAAACTTTTTATTCTATCACATTTACTGGATATAACATAATTTTTTAGACTACTGATTTCGGCTTACCATATACTTTTATGATATTTTTGTGATGTTGAGATCCCAACCACATATATGAATGATGCGAAATAGTATTACACAACTTACGTAATAACTTTCGTTTGTGTCTTACTTGCCTGATGACGGCTTCTTATTAAGCCGAAACATGTTGCATTATACCATTCAATAAACAAAAAGAGTTGTGACTGACGGTTATTATACACCTGTGAAACTTTACCAACATTTCGGAGGACACGAATGGCCTAAAGTTGAAGGGTATAACAGCGCCAGACAAGACGTAACAACCCACAAGACACATTCTTAACAGTCACCACCGTAATAACCGTATAACAGCGACAGACAAGACGTAACAACCCACAAGACACATTCTTAACAGTCACCACCGTAATAACCGTATAACAGCGACAGACAAGACGTAACAACCCACAAGACACATTCTTAACAGTCACCACCGTAATAACCGTATAACAGCGCCAGACAAGACGTAACAACCCACAAGACAGCATCTTAACAGTCGCCACCGTAATAACCGTATAACAGCGACAGACAAGACGTAACAACCCACAAGACAGCATCTTAACAGTCGCCACCGTAATAACCGTATAACAGCGACAGACAAGACGTAACAACCCACAAGACACATTCTTAACAGTCACCACCGTAATAACCGTATAACAGCGACAGACAAGACGTAACAACCCACAAGACACATTCTTAACAGTCACCACCGTAATAACCGTATAACAGCGCCAGACAAGACGTAACAACCCACAAGACAGCATCTTAACAGTCGCCACCGTAATAACCGTATAACAGCGCCAGACAAGACGTAACAACCCACAAGACAGCATCTTAACAGTCGCCACCGTAATAACCGTATAACAGCGCCAGACAAGACGTAACAACCCACAAGACAGCATCTTAACAGTCGCCACCGTAATAACCGTATAACAGCGCCAGACAAGACGTACAACACAACCTCTACGTGAACGTTACAGGGCCCCAAACGTAACAACCCACAGACGCATTAACATCACCACCGTAATAATATAACAGCGCCAGACAAGACGTAACAACCCACAAGACAGCATCTTAACAGTCCCACCGTAATAACCGTATAACAGCGCCAGACAAGACGTAACAACCCACAAGACAGCATCTTAACAGTCACCACCGTAATAACCGTATAACAGCGCCAGACAAGACGTAACAACCCACAAGACACATTCTTAACAGTCACCACCGTAATAACCGTTAACAGCGACAGACAAGACGTAACAACCCACAAGACACATTCTTAACAGTCACCACCGTAATAACCGTATAACAGCGCCAGACAAGACGTAACAACCCACAAGACAGCATCTTAACAGTCACCACCGTAATAACCGTATAACAGCGCCAGACAAGACGTAACAACCCACAAGACAGCATCTTAACAGTCACCACCGTAATAACCGTATAACAGCGCCAGACAAGACGTAACAACCCACAAGACAGCATCTTAACAGTCACCACCGTAATAACCGTATAACAGCGCCAGACAAGACGTAACAACCCACAAGACAGCATCTTAACAGTCACCACCGTAATAACCTCACATCTCACAAGACACTCAACACTTCTGGTCAAATCCTGGATCTGAGGGATGAGAACTGAAGCCAAGGACACTCACCAGGACTTAACCGCCCAAGGCACCACACGATCTGCGGAGGAAGGGATTACGCGCCTGTAATAGTTAAACCTGTTTCATTCAGCATCGTCAGGTACAATCGCATGTTTTTGCAAAGGATGATCCGCCATGACATGGCCAGCAGGCCGTCCGCCACCGCAACCAACTAACGGATTTAATATATTGCATATGGTAATGTGCCAACCATCCAGCTATAGCGACGTAACATAACACCAAAAAAAGTTGATTAACGCCCACGATTATTATCCCGCTACAAGTCTCTGTATTATATCGAGGGTATCCCTGCAGAGGTAGACGGTTCGGCTGCCATTATCAGGCGCGTGTGACAGAAGACCTCTGAGCCTACCCTTCTACATTACGACTGGAAATTACCTTACAAATTATTGTCACTTTTTCTTCTTGGACAATTCTCTACAGACGAACACAGAGCAGTTTCATCCTACAGTAAGCACATTACGGCTGCTGCCACACTAATCGAATCGAGTCTTAGTTGATTCGAATTCAGACACTCAGCTGCGCTCAACTCGACTCGCAGTGTCAGAGCAGCATAAACGAACTATGTACACACACACACAACAAAACTGGCAATGTACGTATAAATGTACCAATGAGGCGCGTTCGCGTAACCATTGTTGCGTGTCAGTAGTCTAAGTTATTCAGCATGCAAAGCGCATGCGTCGTATTATATTCTCATCTGTAGCCTGTCTGGTTCTACCATATTCTTTCACACTGTCTTATTTCGGGAGAAAGTTATTCAACATAAAATGTGTGTTTTGATTTTCTCTACAACTTCTGTCTCAAACATTTCTCATTCAAATAATTCAGCGAGATATTGTCACCAATGTACATAGGTCTTCATGTGAAGTCACATTTTAATGAAACTTGAATTTTCTTGACAATTTTCGAAAAAATACTAAAAAGTCAAATTTCATGGAAATCCGTCCAGCGGGAGCCGAGTTGTTCCATGAGGACGGACGGACAGACGTGACGAAGCTAACAGTCGCTTTTCGCAATTTTGCGAACGTGACTAAGATGGGTCTGACTGCAGCATCTTAGCGAGTCACAGTCGACTCGGTGTGGTTAGCGCCAGGATAGAAAAGTGAAGAACTGAGATGTAGGCAGCAGGTTCCTTCAGACAGGCGGTACCTGCCTATCACAGAAGACCGTGATATTAAAACTGATTAATTAAGGACAAGGGCGCCAATGACTGCAACACTACGTCCACTGCACTATACATAATCAAGGCGCAGCGCTTAATTATATCGAAAACCTTCCCTTTCACTTGAGCAGTGCTCCTCTATGGAAAATCAATTCACAGAACTGCGCGACCTTCAATTTCCCTTTTATTTTGTCGGAATCTTGGTTTCTTTCTGTTACTGCAGTACATCAAGAAGAAATTCAGTTACTCCGAACGCGAAGGAAAATGACACATCCACAGATCGGGCATACTGTCATTTCGTATCTAATAATGACGTCAGAAATATCTCAATCAACATTAAGTTGCAGGAGGCAACGCTACAATGACTCCACATTTTATACTAGTCCAAGAATTTGGCCACAAAAGTTATCGGATGCAATCTTTAGCGAGGCCTATATACTCCATGACAAAGGTGCAAGTGTTATTTAGACAAGGGGTACGTAAAGTTTCCAAACATCTAGAAACCATCTCAAAATCCTAGCGCTAGATAGGTGACATAAAGCAAGTTCCATACTGAGAACCCAGAAATATTAGGCGCCACCGTACAAGATTTAGTCGTCAGGGTGATCTGGCGCTCGGGATTTGTGTGCCTCTGATTTAGACTCCAGTCTTGACAGTTCACATGGTATACCAATCACAGATTATTGTGAATTTCTCTAAACATCATTCAAGTACAACCAGCCTCATCCAATGGATACTGGGTGCCCTTAGCGGAAGCGAAGCTACCGAAGCGTAAAGCCGATGTGAAGACTGCGTAGAGTTTTACATTACGCCAACACGTCTTTTAGGAGTGAAGCGTGGGTACATAAATATCAGGGGAGATATATTAACAATTCTGTTGCCCAATGCACTAAATTCTTCTTCCTTCTTCGCTCATTGTCTGCACAGATTATATAGCGCTCAACGAGTGGTTGGTGAGTGACGAATTGGAAATTATGCGGAAGAAAACGGCAATGGCTATATTTGAGGCAATATGCAGTCATCGGGGCCGATCCCGGTGGGCATGCGGTCTAAGGCGTAGGTCTGCGGCCGCTCGATTACTGGGATCGAGGTTTCGAATCCGGCTGAGCGCATGGACGTTTATCTCTTGTTTGTTGGGTGTTTTTTTGGTGAAGAGCTCCGCAGCAGATGCTACGGACGCACCGCAGCCTTAAGGCTTATTGTGCAACCCTGTGATGAAGATGATTAGTTTTTTCCTTGTAATGGAGCACCGGTGGAATGAAACTGACAGAGGAAAACCGAAGTACTCGGGGAAAAACCTGTCTCAGTGCCACTTTGTCCACCACAAATCCCACATAGACTGACCTGGGATCGAACCTGGGCTTACGCGGTGAGAGGCCGGCGACTAACCGCCTAAGCCATGGCACGGCCTTTGTTTGGTGTTGCGACGAGCTGATCACTCGTCCAGAGGAGTCGTACCACGTGCATGTACGTGTGTGTGTGATTGTGTGTGATCTAGAAACGTCAAAACTGAAGCCCGATTTGGGCTGTTGCGCCACAGAAAAAAAAAAATTCAGGCACCTGTGCGTGAACTGAACGGCAAGCATAACGGTAAAACTGCCAATATAGGCCTCTCTGCACCGAAATTTGCACTCAGAACTTCCAGACAGCTAGATTCTGCAAAATTAATTCCAGGTGCAGAAAATGGCCAGTGAGAAGAAGAGCCGTAAGTGACCCGTCATTAAATACAACACGTTATTGATTAGGATTATCAGAAAAAATATGATTCAAATAGAATACCTAAACATTTACAACAAAACAGTGTCGGTTACTTACTTATGGAAGTTCTATTTTGATATAAGTAAGCACCCAGCGACGACAAGGCGAGGTGTTGAACATAACGCAGCATTCTTAGGCTGACATCTTCAAGCCATTCAACTACAAAGGTTTCAGCACGACATTTGACACTGTCATGGCCGTGTTGCTGAGAGATTCAAGTGTTCTGGGATGTTAACGCTGCGTCGTTGGGTTGGGAACTACCTAACCTAGGACAAAGGGCAGCGTTCCCGAAAAATTGAACCTCCATGGCTTTTCAAATTCACAACCAGTTACAATATTTTTGGGTTTAATTTTGGTGATTAATTTGAGCAAAGCGTGTCCAAATCAAAATAGAGAGCAACTACTCTCAACATCACCACCACCACCACCATCACCACCATCGTTGTCGCCTTCATGGCCATTATTCCGAATACTATTTGGAACAGCATAGGGCCTCCACAACGTCTTGCTATCGGTCTCTATTCTCGGCCAATTTATTTGAACTTTGTGCGATGTTTTGCCTCTACTTCAGAGCTCCCTTCTCGACTGTTCACCCACGAGTTCCTCTTGGTTTTCCTCTGCTTCTGTCTCTTTGAGGATTCCAGACCACTGCGCCCCTTTACTCCTACCCATTTCCTTTGAACTTTATATTGTTCATTCCGTGCACTGCCGATAACCAATTCACAGCACTCAGACCAACAAAATGCAAAATACTGTTCTTTAGATATTTATATTACAATATCACATTGATTCCCTGATCATGATCCCTTGGGGTTCGAAAGATACAGGCATGTTCAATGTGATACTGTAATATAAATATCTAAGGAACAGTATTGTGTATTTTGTTGGTCTAGTATTGTCAATTGACCATTTCCTTTGCTTAGCGTATGTCCAACTAATTCCCGTTTTTTATTTGCATTATATTTGTACCTGTCCTGCTCTGCCCCAAAACTCTCTGCTGCAAAACATTTCTCGCTGGTTATCTTATGCTTAAAATTATTCTCAAAGCAATTGTTTACAGATGTTCAGTATTCGACTTGTATCCCATGTCTTGCAGCGTATAAACAGTACAGCTTTAACAGCGCTGCTAAACATTCTTAATTTATGTTAGTATTTTAACAAACAGTCGCTCTCCACACTGGACTTTCATTATAAAGGTAAAACTATTCCTCTGCTTGAATAAGCACCAAGTCAAAAATAAACGTGGAAGAGTAGAGGTATAGCTCCACGCTTTCTTAATGTCGGCACTACATAGAGGTAAAGGTAAAGGTCACCTTAGAACAGACCATGAAGGCCCAGACGGGAGTAGGGGGTATAGCTCTACTCATCCTGTAATCTCGGCGCTAGATGTGGGTGAGTGGTCAACGCCACGCCCCAGCCGCATACGGCCAGGGAAAGAGATCGGTACCCACTGTACAGGAGGCAGGGCGTGCTTAACATAATACATCTGTACACGTAATGGGCAGCCTGAAAACCGTCAGACACAAACTGGCCACACCTTTTGTACTTACAAGAGTCATTCAAGCAGGGGAATGAAGACATTCTCTGTACTGCTGGAATGAAATTCGCTCGAAATTGTTTGATAATATAGGTAAAGCTATCCCAGTGCACACAATGAGGTCACATGGTGGAGTGGAGGTATAGCCCCACTTACTCTTAACTTCGGCACTGGATGGGTGGTCACTTTCACACCCGGGGCGACTTTACCCTCGGTACCCATTGAACAGGAGGCTGGTGGGGGCCGTACAGCTGGTCTCGATCATTTTGAAGAAAAATGTCTTGCCCCCGACGGAAATAAAACCACTATCTTTGATTTCAGGCTTCCGCCGCGATGTTGATATAATCTGTGGTCTTTTGGGTAATTACACGGCGTCGTGTGGTAATTATTTACCTCCTTGGAATCTTGACCCGTGAAGATTGGACCGACACGTTGTCCCGAAACGTCGGTAAATAATTACCACACGACGCCGTGTAATTGCCCAAAAGACCACAGATTACAAAACCACTATCCTTCGTACGTCCAGCCCGTAGCCTCGTCACAGTTGAAGCCTCAGAAAAATCGTTCCCATAACAATTACTTAAGCATCTGCCGGTAAGAAACCTTGAAAATTCATCAGTCCTAATAAATTACGTTACTGGATAAGAATCTCAACGTTAAGAATATCGGATGACACGTACGAAGTTCCTTCTATATTAAACTCGTTAAAGTTTGGATACAACTTTTATAGTTTTATATATCCAAAGATCACTTACAATAATACGAAACACTGAAAATATTAGTTCCCAGAGCAAGAAAACATTTCATTTTACGAAAAACCTACAGTGAGCTGTTTATCTGAAAGTTTCATATCATGGGAACCAAAAAAGCAGGCATTCAGAATACATTATCTACCGAAGAGAAGTGAATTCCTGCTGCATTTATATGCACATACAGATGAGCTGTACGTAATATATCCTCCTGATTCAAGGATGATCTTACGGAAATACGCATTCGTGTCGAAACTTACAAATGCCTGCATGTAAAATCCACACAGAACACGTAACAAGTTCATGACTACGATGAGAACAATAACAAAGTTTCTACAGAATTTACTTTCTTTCCACCCCCCCTCCCCCCCCCCCTTCTTCAAGGTCCGAAAATGTACTCCCTGTACCGGTCTCAGAATCCCCTTCCCACGTTCTCTGTGGTCTTCCTCTATTTCTCCTGTACGTTAACAAATTCTGTCATCGACCATTTGTCTTTATTCATATTTTCTACGCACCTTCTATATTTCTTCATACAGTCGGTATGTAATGATCTCATCAACTATGGTCTATATTTCTCTTATGTTTCTCATGCACTTAAGTTTACGCCATTGCACAACCGTGCACATTAATCATATTAGAACACGGTGGTTATGCTATGTACACCACAGAAACTGCGCATTTTGCCCACAGGGTATTCTATGAGTTTCAGAATAGATAGTAATTATGTTTCTAAATAGTATTAACCGACTAGTTTCTGTATCGGAGATGCAGTTTGTTTTCTGCAGTGTAGCAACTGACACTAAATACTCTTAGACAAACCTCAGGCCTGATCTCTTCTGCAGCTTCTGTTCGTAATGTCTGCGGCACCCCAACTGTATGTTGCAACACCGCACTTGTAACTCAGAAACTAAGTCTTATTGGATTTAAACAAACTTGGTACATAGATCAAGCTTCTAATGACCACCCCACTTAATATGTTTAATCGAATACCCTCAATATATGAAATGACGGTTATGAAGCGAACTCGTGAGGTGGGGCCATCACTAGGGCCATTTAATGTATGGTCTTAAATTTCTAGCGTTAGAAAATCTTCGACAATTTAAAACCCTCGTTAAAATAATTCCTTGTAAGTGTAAAACATCGAAACGACGCAGGAATAAATATACAAATATCTTTCGGTATGACGGTAATATGATGAGCAGTTGGCGCGAAGACAGGTCACAGCCACACTTAAAATAGAAGACGAAAAGAATCGCCGGACAAGCCCCCAATATTTGTTAAAAATATAAATCGAAAATAAAAAGTTGTTATAAAATGTGTGTCCTAAGACGTTAGGTTTCGAGATACTTGTCACTGTCAAATAGACGTAACATATTTCGCAGCAGAGCTGTCACGATGACAAAGCGCTAAGTTAGGTGTCTCAGGACACATGGTGTACAGCGGTTCTCAATTGTGGTCGAATAATCGGAAAATACACCCATGACGAATCTTTCAACATGCTTTTAACCCTCGGTGCCTATAATAGTCGAACTGGTACTAACGGGAGTAAGTGTTACGTTATCCTGGTCGACGTCGTCCAGACGCTAATGTGTTTCGACGACTGGAACATCACTGCCGTGACATATGAAGTGTAAGACTACAACACTTGTAAGTCATCCATGGACTGTACGGACACAAGTCAATGCCGATGCCATAATTGCAGCTGTGGAAGGACAGCCGTTAAAAAACTCTCTCTCTCTCTCTCTCTCTCACACACAGAATTTGGACTACCCCAACGTATCGTGCAACGCACATCTGTCTCCAGACGATTGTCATCACCTATTGTACATACTGCATAACTATGAAGCGCCCATGGTTTGACCACTTGATGCCTTGCGCCACTTAACCGTGACAAGTATCTCGAAAACTTAACGTCTAAGGACAAACATGGTGTAACACTTTCGACTTACTTTTCTAAGCAAGGAGAGCGTGTGCGCGAATTTAATTTCACCTGTACGTACGATGTAGACCTTGTGTACGAAAAAAGTATTTAGATGTAAATAATTACAAATATGGCGCCGGTTCGCCCTGTGTTATTAGGCCTAGGCATACATCGGACAAATGTATTGTAATTGCTAATATGCAGGCATAGGGTTTGCAACTAGACGTTTTTTTTTTCAATGGCTCTACAGCCCCTTGGGGGCCTAGGCCGCCTCATTTTTCGAGGCTTCACGATCACACTTTTAGACACACCACACTCGGTAGAACTCCTCTGGACGAGTGACCAGCCCGTCGCAGAGACCTTTACCTGACAGCACACAACACTCACAACAGACAGACATCCATGCCCCCGGCGGGATTCGAACCCACAATCCCAGTAAGCGAGCGGCCGCAGACCCACGCCTTAGACCGCGCGGCCACTGAGATCAGCACTATACATTACAAACAGTAACAAATAACAAAGAGTTACAGCACTGCACCAACAGCGTTTAATCTTAAGGTCAAACCAGCAGAGAGTATTCTTTATTATACTTATAAATATTTAAGTACAGAAATGGCAGATACTTTTACATCAAAATATTCCTCCCCAAACGTACTTATAAGAGAAAAAAGTCAAAATACTGCACTTCCTGCTAACAAAAACGTAGAAACCAATACTGTGATTTTACATATCTATAAATTGCTGTGTATCTGTTAATCAGTGACTTCTAAGGATCTACAAGTAGTTGATATACTTTGCCCATACGCATATTTTAATCTTTCGCCTTGTCAGGGGTTTTTCTTTATTCTTCGTAACCCCGCTCCATTCTACCGTTCGTCTATCTCCTTTATATGTTTCAGTACTGCACTCCACCAGATTCTTTCCATTTACTGCAGCCTAGACCATTTTTTTTTAAATGCGGAACTGCATAAGCCTAATCCGGACTGGAGAAAGCCGCAGTACTTTAAAGCGAATCTTAAACCAGCGGGTCGAGGAAATACGGCGAAACCTGGAAGTGAGAGACCATCATAGAGACCGCGGCAGAATAAAAGTGAGTTATTGTAACTGCTTCGCAGGAAAGAAAGGAAAGATTTAATGTGGGGTGGAGGTAGTGACCCTTGCACGATCAATCAGCAGGTATGTTGGGGTGCGGGCACTTAGCGGCAAGTGTTCCAGGGCACTCCACCTGTGGCACAGAGATCAACAGCAAAACGGCAAAGTTACCGAAGTTTTATATAGCGACTCACTACGGGTTGGTGGGTCCGGGGATCGAATCCAGGTAGAGCTGAAATTTTCCGCACCCGTCCACACCGACCCTCCGGCCCACACAGTCTCCTGCACAATGAGTACCTCGTCACTTTCCCAGGGGTCAAGCGGCCGGGGCGTTGCGTTGACCATCCACCCACAACTAGCGCCGACGTTAAGGAAAGAGTAGAGCTATACCTTTACTCCCCCCCCCTTGACCTTGATGGCCTTTCTAGGGTGAATTTTATCTTACCTTACCGAGGGTTTGTTCTACTAAATCACAACCCAGTGCAAGGTCTTTCGGTCGCTCGACCACCCGGCTGAGTATTACTAACGGATAAGTAACGACGAGGGTAAATTAAAAAAATCGATAGGGGAATTTTAATTTACATAAATTAAGGGGACGACGGTGGCTATAAACGTAAATTATCCAGCACTTGAACACAGATGGTTTTCATCGTCTGTCTCTCTGTATGTGTCATCTTTAACATGGAGGAACTACCCAACTAACTGAACTCCACGGAGCAAAATTCTTCCTCAGAAGCTAACAGGTTTTCAGCTAGTCAAGAAATACCCGCATTTTATGGAATCCGAAGGCTCATTACCGCATTCACAAGCATCCACCACCTGTCCCTATCCTCAGCCAGATCAATCCAGTCCATGCCTCTCCATCCCACTTCTTGAAAACCCATTATAACATTATGGAAGCACCAACTGTGATCTTATGCTTTAATGGTCAGATGGTGAGAAAATTACTGAAATTTACGGAAGAATAACAGTGCAAGGCACAAGAAAGTTTAAGACAGGATGGAAAGATTCAAAGGGAGCGAAGGAGAGTTGCTGATGACGGTTGGCCATCGGCTGTAACAAGTGTTGCCAAGTTAACGGAAAGATCGACGAATACTCTCTTCTGGAACACGCCGCCCTGTTGTCTGGTTAGAAATTTACAGATGAGATCTTCGCTCTTCTGCGATGTTACGCGGTGTAGATTGGTAGTTATTTAACGACGTTTCGGGACAACCTATTGGTCCCATCTTCAAGGGTCAAGCAGACCAAGAACAGCGAAGATCTCATTTACATCGCGGCGGATGCCTGAAATGACGCAAATTTAAAGATGTTTCGAAGAAACGTACTGCCTTAATCTTGAGGGTAAAAGAGACATCCTTATGTAGCCTATAAATGACATATACATCATTTGCGGGAACGTCGACAGTTTCACGTGAAAACTGACGAACACTTATCATTTGCAATTCCAGTGTGTCATGTGCCCCTTTCAACGCCATGACTGACAGCAGCGGTAACTGCCAGTCAATACAGAGACAAAATCAATAGACGTAGGTCATATTGAACTTTCAGACAAAATTTATTACGTCAGCTGCCATCGGCGTTTGGTTGTGCCTAAGATATTTCTAGTACATAACATAACTCAAGCTAATATTGTTACAAATTTGGCGAAGACAGACGGCATCTCCGACTCGAGGAACTTGCCCCCTAAACCAAGATGAATGACTTGCCTGACTTTAGCTTCGGACCTCCATAAGTACGTGTCATAGTCACACCGGGCAGCCACAACAGACGATTGCGCCAGAGTGCTTTGAAGATACTATTTAACAAGTTTCAGCGTCTTGTTCTAAAATCAAAAATTCATAGGCCCTATGATTTACTGTCTATACTGGTGTACAAGAGGCACAGCTGTTTGAGAAGTAGAAATATGGTAACACTGCGTCTCTTTAGCAATTAAGGAGAACAGCCATTAAAAGCAGTCGCTACTCGCGCGAGAGTTTATAATTCCGAAATATCAGACATCATGATTTTAATAACAGGTTACTGTTACTACTACAGCCTGGATGGCTGTCAGTACAGTGACTACGCTACAGACTGGACCGACGAATCGGGGTACGATTCCCAACAGAGGCAGACATTTTCTCTTCCCCAGAGCACCGTAATCGGTTTTGGCTCACCAGGCATCCTATCCAATATGTACCAAAGGGTTGTGACTCACCAAACATCCTATCCAATATGTACCAACCGGTTGTGACTCGCCAAGCATCCTATCGAATGTGTACCAAAGGGTTGTGACTCACCAAGCATCCTATCCAATGTGTACCAAAGGGTTGTGGCAAACCAACCATCCTATCCATTGTGAGCCAACCGGTTATGACTCACCAAGCAGCCTATCCAATGTGTACCAAAGGGTTGTGACTCACCAAGCAGCCTATGTAATAGGTACCAACCGGCTGTGAATCACCAAGCATCCTATCGAATGTGTACCAACCGGTTGTGGCAAACCAAGCATCCTATCCATTGTGTACCAACCGGTTGTGACTCACCAAGCAGCCTATCCAATGTGTACCAAAGGGTTGTGACTCACCAAGCATCCTATCCAATGAGTATCAGAGGGTTGTAACTCACCAAGCAACCTATGCAATAGGTACCAACCGGCTGTGGCTCACCAAGCATCCTACCCAAAGGGTACAAGTAGTTTTTTGTCCGAATGTAAAGCGGCCGAAGCGTGAAACTGTACGTTCTCCTCTAACTATTGCCGAGGTTAGGAATGCGTGGCGCTGTAAACTACCTACAACGTACCATACTCGTTATGGCGCGGTGCTTAATTAAGTACACGGAATACAATACGTGTCTTGTGGTCCGTTTTACGACAGTCGGTAAGCCTATCTCAGAACATAGCGTAGGCTGGGGAAACGACTGGTAAATGACGAACTGGTAGGAAGCTGTCACAGTATAAGCAAAGTAGCCTACTATCCCGATATTTGCGTAGAAGGAAGGTAGAAAGTGACAAAGAGTATCACAGAATGGCTCGTGTGAAAGTCGAGATTTAAACCGGCAAAGTTACAAAATATAAATCTAGAGTTAGCAGCACATCAACCTTCTCGGTTTAATTTACATTCCACCTGAATGAAGACAGATATTTTCATAGTTCTGTCCATATAAAAGTGCGGTAGACCGGTGGTTCCGGACCTAAGCACCGCTGCGTACGACGTTTTACAGGTACATATGTGTTAAATTGCCATACGCAAAGTGCTTCTCCAAGGCAGCTAACTCCCAGATGTTGTACCAACAACCGGCACACAACTTCGGTTACTGTCGCCTGTGTCGCACGGGCCGGGTCGGGTTCAAACCTCGGCCATGAGGTCCGTTACTACGACTGAGGTGTTCTAGCATTTACTTCAGAACGTTTCAGTCAAATTCTGAGATAATTAGCCTATTTCAAATTTATCCATGACAACTTCCTTCCTCAATGCGTGATTTCAGGCTTTGGCCGCGATGGCGATGAGAACTGCGCTCTTCTGGGATATTACGCAGCGCTGAGTGGTAGTTCTGTACAGACGTTTCGGGAAAACCTATCGGTCCCGTCGTTAAGGGTCAAAAAGTCCTTTCTTCTTGAACTTCTTGACCCTTGAAGATGGGACCGATAGGTTGTCCCGAAACTTCGGTACAGAACTACCACTCAATGATGCGTAATATCCCAGAAGAGCGCATTTCCTTCCTCAAGTTTTCCAACATAAATGAAACACAAAGCCTACAAAAACAGCCACTAATCTGCACGATATAGAAAAGATGTTTCTTTAAACGTGATTATATACCTGCTCTGGTGAAAAATGTTTGAGACTTCTTCAATAACGTTTAGATATAACCTAACAGCACAAAATGTTCGAGAATAGGGTGCCGAGGAAAACATTTGGGCCTAAAAGGGACGAGGTAACAGGTGAGTGCAGAAGACTGCATAACGAGAAGCTTTATGGTCTGTACTACTAACCAAGTATTATTCGGGTAATAAAATCAAGAAGAATGAGATGGGTTGTGCATATGGCACGTATGGGAGATAGGACAGCTGCATACAGCGATTTGGTGGGAGACCGGAGGGAAGGAGACCACTTGGAAAACCTAGGCGTAGGAGGATAATATTAAAATGGATATTCAAGAAGTGGGATGGGGGCATTGACTGGATTGATCCGGCTCAGGATAAGGACGAGTGGTGGGCTTTTGTGAACGCGGTAATGAACCTTCGGGTTCCATAAAATTCGGGAAGTTTCTCGACTAGCTAAGACCTGTTAGTTTCTCAAGAAGGACTCTGATCCATTGAGTTAGTTAGTTAGTTAGTTAGTTAGCTAGCTATCCAGTAATTTACAAAGTAATATAACGCATCTGTAACCGAAGTCGGCTTTGCCGCTTCTGGCACCTTGCACCATGAATATGCAAACCTCTCTGAGGACACCGCGATTGCTGCCTGGCACCTGCAGCGGTACAGATAATGAACAACGCACACACCGCAGTAATCATATGTATCTCATGCAGCACAATCGGTCAACTACAGCTACGTCACCCCCAGTCTGTTCGCGCGTCAGTCTCACTCATTAAACATCTAATTAACCACTCCACTTGCTGCCAGTATACTCACGTCAACAAACAAAGTGAGCAACACATATTACGCACCTCATTACCGTATTACTTCGAATTTACGACACACCTTTTTTTCACATTTTTCCGAACTGAAAATTAAAGCGTGCCTTAAATTCGAGGTATTATTTTCACTCTTCAAAAGTCTCGAAAACATCATTTTCCTCGAAGAGCAAGTGGCCTCGCTAGAAGGGTTGTAAATTTTATGGACAGTGAAATGTATTTGCATGCAAAACGTTTTTCCTGAAAATCCCTTTTTAAAAGTGTGGTGCGTCTTAAATTCGAAGTAATATGGTATTTACTATGAAAGGATTTGTAAGAGAAAGTACAGAGCTGAGGACAGCCTTACGTCACATCCAGCGGATTCAGCCTCCATCTGTGTAAATAACACCATGAAAAACAACTTTTCTTCTGCTATCGTTCGAACTAGGAAAAATATTACCAGCTGAAAACACGAGCCATGTTATACGCTTTATGGACTGGAATGGAGAGCTAATTTGGATAAATCTTATCCGTTAAGTTTGGTTGTCTGTAAACTGAAAGAAGATGGTCAATACGACTGGCGTGCACAGCTTAGGAAAAACTGGCCTAAACGATTCTGTATTTACGCCAAAATGTTTACATGAAACGTGAAAGTAAAGAGTCGATAGAATGTCAGTAGCTCGTGCCACACTGGCGTACGCAAAACGAACAAGAACAAGGTATCTTGGAGATAAATAAAATAAATGTAATAAGAAGCCAGAAGAATCCAGTCTACACCGCCTACACTACTTCTTAAATGCTATCATCCCCTCTACACCCATACCCCTGAAACCACCCATCTACTCTTGCTCGATGTTATCATCCCCATCATCTCTCGTGAAGAACACGTACTGTGAAGCTTCTCATTATGCAATTTCCTCGATCCCACCGTCAATTTCTCCCTCTGACGTCCATATATTCTCCTCAGCACTAAACATCTCTCATGTGTGTTATCCCTTCTGTGCACAAAACCAGGTTGCACGGCCAGGTACATAGTACTTTCACCGCAGTACCCGCGGTGGCACAGTTGGTTGAGGCACTACACTACAAACCGGAACGTCGCGGGTTCGATTCCCGATGGTGTCACTGGAATTAATTCCTTGACATAATCGTTTCGGTCGCACTATGGCCCTGGGGTCGACTCAGCCTCTAACAGAAATGAGTACCAGGAATATTTCCTGGGGGTAAAGGTGGCCGGTGCGTAGGGCTGACAACCTTACCACCTTCATGTGCCGACTGTCTACAAATCTGGGAGCCTCAACCTCCTGGACCCCTCAGGGCCTGTCTAGGCCTGTAATGGGGTTGCATTACCTTTACCCGAAGGGAGAGAATCAACTGGAGGCACAGGCATGTCTGGCGCCACATTCGAACTACAAGCTCTGCATGTGGAGTTTGCAGTTGACCTTTACAGTGGTTTGTCCTGGGGAAAGGCGACGGCCCCTTGTTTGTGACCAGTAACCGATGTAATTCAGTTAAAAATACATTTGGCTGAAGTGCAATCGTGTTCTGTGCGCGTGAGATAATACCGTTAGTTTCTATAATGTTCTATGTTGTTAGACCTGTGCATAAATTTAAATTTAGTCTTATTATAAACGGAAACATAACTACGTCATGCAGTAATAGAGACTCATGTCTTTTACAGGATCTATACATTTTCCCCCGACCGTCGTCGCGAGTGTTATGGTGAAGGTCAACTGCATTCTCTTGAGTAAGCTACACTACTACACGGTGCTACAGCGACCCCAACACCTCGTGCCGCCACCAAGATCGGCTGTCAACTGTCGGCCTAACTGTAAGGTCCCAGTAATGTTTAATAATAATAATAATAATAATAATAATAACCATGGCTCAACAGCCCTATATGGGCTCGGGCCTCCTCTTTCCGAGGTTACTAAGTCGTGTGCATTCGTGGCAGTTGGTGACTGGTCAACTGGCCGCGCTACTATTCTATCGATCCTGATGTGTCCGCCAGAGCCATCTGGCAGGCAGGAGACTTGGGTGAGAAAAGGAGGCTTTGAATTTAGCTTACGTAACATTTTTATTCATGCCCGTAAGGTTCTTTTACATGCCGTAAAATCTACGACATGGGACCGACGGCTTTACTACCCCTCCGAAGGAAGTGGTGCTCCGGATTTTTATCACCCTTAAAAATCCATCGATCTCGGTCGGGATCGAACCCGCGAACCTTGGGTCCACTAGTCCACCGAGGTCGACTGCCCAGTAATGTTTACTGAACCAAATTCCGACTATCAGGGACGCGATCCAGCCAGTTGGCTCAAGCGTTAACGCTTCTGGTTGTATTCGGGAGGACGACGGTTTAGAATCTCGGGCAGGCCACCGATTATATTAAAGCTTTGTTTTTTTCTCAATCCTTACGCAAAGCCCGAGACAGCAGTTCACTTAAACCACGGTCGCTTCCTCCCAAATCCTTTCCAATTGATCACGTGACGTCATATAACCTGAGAGTTGAAAATAAACCATACGTAAATAAATAAACAAACAAACAGAAGACACAAACGTACCTCACTGTTACAAACAAGTTCGTTTCAGTTTATCCCTACAAATGTATAAAGGCACTTTTAAAATTGCAGTAAGGTCAGTCTGAAAAATGGACGCACTCATACTTCCTAATTGGAGTCGCGTTGCCAACTTCTTTGTTCACCTCCTCCATTCTCTTGCTGCCTCTCCCACGTATGGATGGAAGAGGGTCGTAACGGATGTTTGAACCTGAGTGGCTGGGGCCATTACTTTAAAGCAGACAGAAGTGGCGCAAAGTGAAACGAAATGAGGTCTGAGCCACTCTCAATAAAATACATCACGCAAATGTTAAACGGATGGATGGATTTAGGTTGTTTAACAACACGGTATCGTCTGCTGCGGTTATATAACCTCACACACAAAGATCGCATTCGATGATATTCAGAGGATTGAGGAACGAGCGGTCGTGACGTTTCAATGGTACAATCCCAGTCCCTGGAGGGACCCAGGATAACAAAGAATTCCCGGCCCTAACCCGTGTAGTTCATTTCCCGTTACCACTGACCAACGACTGTCTGTGAACGAGGACATAGCCATTAACAGTAAATATCGTAACGGAAGACTTCAATCTGCAACAAAAACGCTATCTGAACCTCAAATCTCGCATTATTGTCACAGTTATCAGGAACGGTATAGGTCACCCCTCGAACCATAAAATGCATGAAGTCAAAGGCGAATGCTCTTAAAAATGGTTTGCTTTAAGTTCCACTCTTCACACTTAGCTCAAAAACCCTAACCTTCGATCTGAAAACGTTTAAACCTTCCGTTAAATGACAACTACATATGACTTGAGCATTAACAAACTGGAAAATAATAATAATTTAGAAAAAAAAATCCTTAAATAATTAATATAATATTTTGATATCTTTTAATATTCCGTTTTCCCCCAGAAACCCACTCCTAAATTACTAGAACCTGAATGCAGAACTCTCCTAGACATAGTTCCTCATCACCTCGCTACTACATACACGCATTGTCAGGCAATCAGTGTATTCCCTAAGTGCGACATGCGAACACAAATATACCCGCACCTTGGCCCTGCATTGTCATATGCATGCGCACACAGTGGCTTAATCTCGTACATAATTTATACTAACGACACGGCAGCCCCGGTAGCTTGGTGTCCCCAAGCAATAACATCAACTTGCAACTTCATACAGCCTAAACCTTTAATTAGAATCGTCGAGCCGAGATGATGGCAGCAGGTCTACAAGAGTAGACACGGGCGTTGCTGGTAATACAGTGGACAGACATCACATCCACCTACAACGCGTACAGAGCGGAACACCAGTGACATACATCGAGCAAGCAGTCATGGCATACACTCAGCAAAGATATTGTGGTCTTCTGAGGAGAGTTAGGCAGACTGATGATTCCAGTTTGCTATTTGGCTACGTGTGGAACAAAACGTACCGTAACGGCTATACAGTACTGCACTTCCTAGTTATACAGTACTGCACTTCTTAGTTATACAGTACTGCACTTCCTAGTTATACAGTACTGCACTTCTTAGTTATACAGTTCTGCACTTCCTAGTTATACAGTTCTGCACTTCTTAGTTATACAGTTCTGCACTTCCTAGTTATACAGTACTGCACTTCTTAGTTATACAGTACTGCACTTCTTAGTTATACAGTTCTGCACTTCCTAGTTATACAGTTCTGCACTTCCTAGTTATACAGTACTGCACTTCCTAGTTATACAGTACTGCACTTCCTAGTTATACAGTACTGCACTTCTTAGTTATACAGTTCTGCACTTCCTAGTTATACAGTTCTGCACTTCCTAGTTATACAGTACTGCACTTCCTAGTTATACAGTACTGCACTTCCTAGTTATACAGTACTGCACTTCCTAGTTATATAGTACTGCACTTCCTAGTTATACAGTACTGCACTTCCTAGTTATACAATTCTGCACTTCCTAGTTATACAGTTCTGCACTTCCTAGTTATACAGTACTGCACTTCCTAGTTATAAAGTACTGCACTTCCTAGTTATATAGTACTGCACTTCCTAGTTATACAGTACTGCACTTCCTAGTTATACAATTCTGCACTTCCTAGTTATACAGTTCTGCACTTCCTAGTTATACAGTACTGCACTTCCTAGTTATACAGTACTGCACTTCTTAGTTATACAGTACTGCACTTCCTAGTTATACAGTACTGCACTTCCTAGTTATACAGTACTGCACTTCCTAGTTATACAGTACTGCACTTCTTAGTTATACAGTTCTGCACTTCCTAGTTATACAGTTCTGCACTTCCTAGTTATACAGTACTGCACTTCCTAGTTATACAGTACTGCACTTCCTAGTTATACAGTACTGCACTTCCTAGTTATATAGTACTGCACTTCCTAGTTATACAGTACTGCACTTCCTAGTTATACAATTCTGCACTTCCTAGTTATACAGTTCTGCACTTCCTAGTTATACAGTACTGCACTTCCTAGTTATACAGTACTGCACTTCCTAGTTATACAGTTCTGCACTTCCTAGTTATACAGTTCTGCACTTCCTAGTTATACAGTACTGCACTTCCCAGTTATACAGTACTGCACTTCCTAGTTATACAGTACTGCACTTCCTAGTTATACAGTACTGCACTTCCTAGTTATACAGTACTGCACTTCCTAGTACAGGACAGTACTGCCTGCACTAGAACTCCCACCATACTATTCCTTCCCCTGGTATTATCCTCTTGCGCGCAGACATATGCCATGATTCCTGGTAAGAGAGATAGGCAGATTATTATACGTAATAACTGTCTCATAGCCACTTTCCGCCACTCGCTTCCGACGTGTGCAATGAACACCGTGTTTGTTGGATGTGACGCTGTCTGCGGGCCGATGGGCATTTCCGGCACACTTTTTAAATATGGCGAGTATAAACCTACTATCAACTGCAGTACATTGCAGCAAAACGCGTGGACCCCGACGTAACGGAAACTAGGAAGAGTGTCGTGCGCCGCGCTGCCTGCAGTAACGCGAAACGGTCAGCGTGGAGTAGTAACGGGACTTGTCAGATGGAATAATGTCCCTGTATAATACTTCTGACTTATAGTTGGGAAACTAACGGGCAAGTTCAAGACTCCACTACAATTTCAACGCAACGTAACTTCAGTGATAGGATGGTGTATAGCGCGACAGGGACATTAATTAACCGCTGACAAACTATCTCTTACTGATGACAAACATAACAGTTTGTCGTGTGCCAGACAAGAGTAGTGAATGTCACGTTGTATTCACCGTGCATCTTGTTAACTAATTAAAAGTTTTATTAGACCAACATGTGCACTATATTCTTATAACCAAGTCAATCACCCCTACATATGTTTCGGCCTATAACAGGCCATCCTCAGGGGGTCAAAGGTTTTTACATAGACTTTACATCTGTTGTTCAATTTTAAAAAACAGTTAGTACATTCACATAAAAGTAAAATGAATCTTAGTTCCCAGTGGATTTTGGTATTATTTCTTTCAGCTGTAAAATCCTAGGGAATGTGTTTACATAAAAGGTTAAAATTACATATCTGTTGGTATATATAAATTAACCTGAACTGCCACGAATGCACACGACTTAGTAACCTCGGAAAGAGGAGGCACGAGGAGGCCCGAGCCCATATAGGGCTGTTGAGCCGTGGTTATTATTATTCTATTATGTTCCATAGGCAGCACAGGAACACATTTTGTGGGCAAAATGTAGAATTTTTTAATGTGAAACTTGTTGGTACATAAAGTAACTATTGGGCCTTAAAGGGTTGAGTATTGAAATATAAACATTTTGCAAGGACAATTAAAGGAAACGTTCATGACCATCTTCACACCAGGCACACCACCATTAAATCTACTCACATCATCACCAAAGGTTCCTAAAGGTATAGGAAAGTACATATCTGTTTAACAAAGACACTAGTCTCCTGCAGGTCACAAATACTGAATTTTGCCAATATACGGTTTCAGCAATTTCGTTCAGTGGAATTACGTTACTGTCATATCATTACTACGTTTTAAAAGACAGGATGTTTGCCATATTTATATTCACAATTTCCGGATTGCAAATCTTCTCTATACGGAGTAGTTCTTTCACGAAAAAATTCTTGTGACTTTTCGAGAGAGAACGGTTACCGGAAACATCGCAATTGGCACCGTGGTTTTGCAGTCTGCAAGCTGAGGGCTCTCCCGTCCATAATGTACCATACGAATAAAACTTCTCCAATTTGTGGAATTCAACACAATGTATGAGTTTAGTCTCGGCGCAGGATGGTGAAAACAGCATGGCTGACAGTTGTGGGGAAACGACTTTCAGATATGGAAGAACCACATGCGAACTCACAGCACAACGACAAGGGTGCAATTTAATCAGGAAAGTAAATTACTCGTAAACAGACGAGCGATAAATGTTAAAACAAAAACGCAACATTAAAAGTGTAAATATAATTTGTTTAACTGTTTAAAGCACAGTCGTTACTACAGGCGCGTGTACTACCTCAGCATGAAACATCTTTAAATTTTCAAACACAGAGCATTACGGTTTTCGTGTGATGCCAAGAACAAACACAGATTTATTGTATCACTAAATGATTCAGTAATTTTTATTGACTTAATCCTTCCGGCCGCACTGGGGCCCCGGGGTCGGCTCAACTTCTAACAGAAATGAGTACCACGAATATTTACTGGGGGTAATGGCGGACGGTGCGTAGGGCTGACAACATTACCACTTTTATGTGCCGATTGTCTGAAAATCGGGGAGCCTCAGCCTCCTGGAACCCTCAGGGCCTGTCCAGGCCTGTAATGGGATCGCTTTACCTCTTATATGACTCAGTAAAGTGCAACACAGTATACATACACAGTAGCTATGCGTTTCGGCACGACCGTACCGTCATCACGCGAGCGTGAGATGTTACTTCTTGCACTGCATTGAGTTAAGATATTATATGACAAAAAGCACTAAATTAAAGATAAGATATTAAAAATCTGAGAGATAATATGATAACTTATAAAAGGGAGCATTCCAGTGAAGTGAACTTCGCACACAATTCCACACTGAGCCACGCCAGCCCGAGTATCCGTTTAGACATACCGCAAGGCATTCGAGCAGAAAGGGTACATTTTCACAGCCCAGAGTTCTGGTCAGTCTTATCTGGCTGGTGCAAATATGGTCTGTGTTCGGGCTTCCTTCCAGCGCAGCCCACAAAAATAAAAGGGCCGAGGTGGTTTCGTGTGAAAGTTTGTGCAAAATGCCGCTAGCACAAGTGTTATTGACACTGTCTTCACCAAATCCATAACAGACTAACTCTTTTTTTGCAATGGGTTAGGCATTTTCAAAACCAGTGGCACCTAGCGGCAGCGGCGCGCAATAACTACGACCCGGGTCATTTGAAAAAAAAATAATGGTACCAACAAATGCACACAAGTACAGTGGAACCTCGATCTTCGAACACAATCCGTTCCAGAAGACGGTTCGACTTTCGGATTAAATTTCCCCATAAGAAATAATGTAAATTGAATTAATCCGTTCCAGACCCCCAAAATTTACCCAATGTAAAACATTTTAAGTGCCTATTTCAAAAGATCATAATGATAAAACAAATATATTTAATTTCAATAATTGAAAATTTTTATTTATAATAGTACATACATAAAAAATATTGTATAATAATCAATCAATGGTAATAGTAGGAGGGATATTACTGTTCACTGGAAGGTGAATTACCCTTCTTTCATCTGGACCAAGCAGAGAGAGAAGGCGACCACGTGATTCTTTGTTCGACTTTCGAGTTTTTGTTCTAGTTTCAAAACCGGATTTTCCTCGAATTTTTTGTTCGAGTTTCAAGTTGTTCGAACATCAAACCGTTCGAAGTTCGAGGGTCCACTGTATATTGAAATTAGTTTACATACACAATATACTTGGGTACATTTGTTGGTACCATTAATGCATATATTCGAATAATGCACGGACCATGGATCACAAAAACATTATAAGAGTTCCTCTAACGACTGATGCAGGTATGAAGTTCTAAGTACGCGCATTTGTTTTCAGTATCATTTTGAAATTGCATGCGGACACCCTCCATATTAATAGACTAATATGTGACAGCAGTGTATAGCCCCGTACTGGCACGTCATGTCAGAGTATGCACGCTGGCGAGGAGCAATTACGACATGGCCAGCGAAATGATTCGACGTTTTGTTGACGCCACAGATAAGCGGCATTGGTGGTCTCCTTTCGGTATCAAAATTCAGTTAGCTAATCGGACGTAGGCTTCATCATGCTTTACAAAAACATTTGTACAATAAACAACAGTTGCTGTTTTACGTGAAACTTGAAAGGCTGAAATAAATAATTACATTAAAAACAAAGAACAAAAAAAAAATCATGCTGAACTGCAGCCATGGCGGCTCGTGACAGAAGTCCGCCGAATTCGTGTTGCGGCATGAAATAAGCGAACCATAAAATAAAACTGAAAATTAAACTCGACTTATGGTGGCACAGAAAATCAAAATTCCATTTTTAAACCCCAAACGTTGCATTCATGACTTCGGTTCTCATATCGTGTAAATTTGCGTGTACATATGAACGTTTCGGAGAACCGCGCTGCCTCTGTCTTCAGTGTGTGACAGTACACGCGGGCGGGCAGAGGAAATAATCTTGGTGTTACAAGCTATCTGTAATCAGTGTGTGCAAGATACTGCACAGAAGCACAGTACATAATAAAATGCTTTCATTTCTCAGCAGCTGTTATAAGACGTTAGCAAGAGTTTTACATTCTGAAACACAAACAAAAATGCGAACCTTAATTTTGTGACACAACACTGGTTTGGCAGCGGCCCAGAGAAGCTAACAATAAGTTACTTCGCAACCAACTTCATACACTGCGCACAGGGGCTCCCACCACCAAATTTAAATCAGCTCACCTACAGGGCATACACAAAAGAATGGTGCGGTTTTAATAGTGAACACTATTAAAACCGCACAATTCTTTTGTGTATGCCCTATATTTAGAAGTAGTCCATATAAACCGAAAATTTGGAGAGAAAATGACACTGCACCTCAGACTTTCTCCTTAACACACGGCAACTCCCATCACTTTCACGCTCAAATTATTAAAGTCTTGCTGAAAATGTTTCCTCGCCATTTTCTCTGCACAACCATACTTGTGATTCCTTGAAAGAAACTAATAGAACGTGTAACAAAATGATTACCTTAGAGAGTGGTAAGGGTTAAGCAGATGGTTACTACGTATGCCATCAGATGTCACTAAATCACAGCTAAGAAGAGTATCATATCATGCACATCACATCCGACCGCACATGCTACGGCTATTGAATTCTGATCCTTTCCCTTAAAAGTCCGTAAATGTCACAAAAACCCTTCATGTTCAGATCAAACTGCAGCACAGTCATATACACAAGAACGGCCTACGTACTTATCTTTGAGAGATATAACGATTTTACGTTTCCTCGCATGTAACTTGTCCCCGAGAGTAAGACCGACTCGCTTGTTCGCGTGACACTCTGTATACTGCTAGTCTCCAGGACTTACTGCAGCCATTCTGTTCTCAACTGCTGTTGGAGAACTGTCACATTCCGACATGTGAAATACATTTCTCACAGAACGACACAAATAGCTTGGATTCTGTCGACGAAACTTTGGTTCCACCTTGCAATATTTCATTCCGGGTTTACAGGCAAAAGATGTTCTTTTTCAAAAATCCATTTTTATCGTGAAACTGCTGAAGGGTTTCAGCAAACCTACAAGAAGCAAAGACGAGGGAGGGATAAATTCTAATATTCAATAAACACATAGAAAGACTAAATTTGAACATCCACAGTGCTCCCATAGTAGGTTTGTATTTTGCGGGTAACCAATTCGAGTTCCGACTGTGATATGAGGCATCATGACCGAAGGATTTCCCGAGTCCTTCCAGGTATATGTCGACATAGTAAGATTCCAACTTCTCACCCGTAACTTTGTAGCTCATCGTCCATAAACATTATTTCATCTCATTCGAAGATAAACACCATCTTCAGGTCCTGTGCTCGTGTTATTATTAAACGACCGACAAATAAAACAACTAAGTTTATCATCATATGCTCACTCGAAAAATGAGACGGGACAATCACTGAAAACATCCAGCAATACAATGCAAAAAAAGCAAACTCATATTACATACACGAAATTCGTAAACAAATATTTTAAAATACGAAACGTAATATTTGGTTTCCTCGAGACTTTGTAAGCAGACGCAAAGATCTTGGTTTCAGGCTTCCGCCGCGATGTTGATGAAATCTGCGGTCTTCTGGGTGTAATAACCCAGAAGACCGCAGATCTCAAACGCAAAGATACCTTCATTCAACAACCGGCGAACAGGAAATGTTTGGATGAAAGCTGCATATCCGAATACGTCCTGTAGCCCTGTGTTGTGATACACATTTCTCTTAAAATATATCTCTTTTTTCTCTTTTTCTTTCTTTGTTTCTTTCCTAAGAAGAAAGAAAACGATAGCATAAGTTACAAGAAAAGAAAGAAAGAAAAAAAGACAAAGGAGAACAGACAAAAAAGGCTATGTGAGTAAACAGTACATACAGTTATATAATTCATGTTCCCTGTGAACAACTAGTATAGGCCAGGTTTACTGACAGGCTTCGTACAACAGCGGTCTAGTGTTCACACAACAGCTCCACGAGTGGTAAGTATCGACCATATCAACCTTGTGCATCTGCAAGTGGTAAGTCGAAAATGTCGATGTTTATAAGAACTGTAATTTTATAACACACTGTGACCGTGTACATAGTGTAATAATATGCAAGTAATAACAATGTACGCTACACATGATAAATACATTACTTTGTAGTGTACATTGCTGGTAATTTTATACAAAAAAAAAAACTGAAATAGCTGCCAGGATGTGATAGGCGCAAAATTTCACAAACCGGAACAAAATGTTAGTCACCCAGTCCAAAAAGTAGGGGCTCAAAAGTGGACATCGAACGTGGAACTGAAACATTAAACCTCATGGTACGTAACGGTTAACGTTTCTAAACAGATTTCCATCCACTACAGACATTTAAACTCGCAGTCCTTCTTCACCCCAGCATTCCGATATCCTCGCGTGTTTCGCGCAGCCAGAGGTCACCACAAATTAACATGAGTGTCCCGCTGGAATCTTAACACTCAATCACCGTTCCAGCACAAAATTACACTACATTTAACATAAATGTATTACATCAATACAACAGCTTACTGTATTTACGTGTTTCCCAGTTAATGTGACGAAACCATTTCTACATTCATTTATACACACCAACATATGCACACAACAGCATTATATGTTACACATAAACTTCAGCCCTTCTAATGTTTCGGCGATAAATCGCCATCCTCAGGGAGACGTCAATACAAAGGAATATATAACATTAATACATCAATAAATTTCACTTCATATTCACCGTGCATCTTTTATAATTGATTTATTTGTACCAACAAATGCACTAAGACAGTTTTTTCACTGTTTACTTTATTATTACGATGCCCCAATACGCATTTCGGCAGTTATTCTGCCATCATCAGGGGTATTTTAAGGAATTTTTACATAGACCAATTCCTTGGTTACGTCACAACAGTGAGTCAGTATTTACCACATCGTATAAAATTCACCACACAGACAGGAGAGAAGGAGGTTCTGCTAACAACATAACACACAGATAACTGGAACACACGCTGGAAATAGGACCACGCTGCCATTAATTAATAATTATACTATAGAGGATAGTATAATATACTACTTGATTTTATTGTAATTTTTATAAGTTTTAATAATTTAATAACTTTTAGCAGCTTAACAATACCACAAATTTTACAAAAATTTTATACGATGTGGTAAATACTGACTCACTGTTATGACGTAACCAAAGAATTGGTCTATGTAAAAACTCCTTAAAATACCCCCCTGATGATGGCAGAATAACTGCCGAAATGCGTATAGGGGCATCGTAATAATAAAGTAAAACAGTGAAAAAACTGTCTTAGTGCATTTGTTGGTACAAATAATTCAATTAATACATCAATCTCACATGTACAGTGTTAATATACAAAATATATAAAAACAGCAGCTATGAATACTATAATGATACTATGGCTGTTACGATGTTGGTTAAAATTCAATCACTGTTTACAATGCGTATAGTTGTATGTATACAAACATCTAATGTCGACGTTTTCGATCCAAACGATCAAGTCCCAGCGGTGTGTAATGATGTGTCCCGTGTAGCAAAGTGTTGTACACCTTCCTAATAGCCATAGTATCCATATTATTGTATTCATATCTGCTATTTTTATTTATTATTAATTAACCATGGCTCAACGGCCCTATATGGGCTCGGGCCTCCTCTTGCCTCCACTTTTCGAGGTTACTAAGTCATGCGCATTCGTGGCAGTTGGTGACTGGTCAACTGGCCGCGCTACTGTTTCTATCGATCCTGATGTGGCCGCCAGAGCCATCTGGCAGGCAGTCAGGAGACTTGGGTGAGAAATGGAGGCTTTGAATTTAGCTTTTATTCATGCCCGTAAGGTTCTTTTACATGCCGTAAATCTACTTCCCCTCCGAAGGAAGTGGTGCTCCGGATTTTTATCACCCTTAAAAATCCATCGACCTCGGTCGGGATCGAACCCGCGAACTTTGGGTCCAGTGGCGAGCACGCTAACCACTAGTCCACCGAGGTCGACCTGCTATTTTTATACAGCTTATAATTTAACACTGTACACGTGAGATTGGTGTATTAATATTATATATTCCTTTGTACTGACGTCTCCCAGAGGATGGCGATTTATCGCAGACAAATGTAGAAGGGTTGAAGTTTAGTATAACATAATTCTACTGTGTGCATATGTTTGGGTGTATAAAGTACTGAAGTACAATGAAAGTACAATGCACGGAATAAATTATATCAAACCAATTCTACATTCTCCATCGTACTTTGTCTAAGATGGAAGGTCACAGGTGACCCAAAAATTTCTCGGCGCCACAATCGTCTTCGTACTTTGGTCTCCTCTATTGCAGAGACATGTAACCGGACCCCCTGCATGAGGCATCAATCCACCAAAAGGATTCTCGGCATCTAAGGGGCATCAGAGGCAAACATCTAAATCTTGTACGGAATTCAAACCCGCGATCTAAGTTTCCTGAAACAGCGTGCGCCTTAGACCAAACGATGGGCATAAACGCGCCGCCATGGATAAACAAACAGACAAATTAAAAACGTTAAAATGACATAAACAAAGGCTCTGTCCATCTTACACCGCTAAAAACTTTCACAATTACGCAATTTACATTACTGCCACCTGCTTTGAGATATTACGAGGTTTGCACGGCGCTGAACACTGACACCTGTGATCTTCTAGGCCAGCGGTCGCCAACCGGTGGTCCGCGGACCACTGATGGTCCGCGAGAAAATTTTGGTGATCCGTGGAGAAATTTGGACATTATTTATAATTATAATTTTGTTATAATTAAATAAGTGCATTTCATATTAATAAAATGGAACTTTTATGATCATTATTTTATAGATGTTTGTACCTTTTTAAAAAAAAATTCATGTTAGTGGTCCGCGGGATTCAAAATTGTGAGTTTAGTGGTCCGTGAGGTCCGAATGGTTGGCGACCGCTGTTCTAGGCTATAACGCCATTTGGCCGGGCAAGTGGTTATCAGTGGTTCTGGAACAACATACTGCCCCCAGCTTTCGGATAAAGGTGAAGATGGAGACAGTATGTTCCTCCGAAACAGTGGTAATTACCTAGCGAACTACATAACACTGTAGCACACAACCAGCAACCACTAACCTAACTACCTCCATGGAACAGAGCCCTTCTTTAGAAGATAACAGATCCTCAGCTAGTTGAGACAGTCCCAGCATTTTATGGAACCCGAAGGATCATTACCGCATTCAGAAGAGCCAGCCACCTGTCCCTATCCTGAGCCAGATCAATTCACCCACGCCACGCCCCCTCCCCCCCCCCCCCATTCCCACTTCTTGACGATCCACTTTTCGTAATATTATCCTCCCATTTAGACCTGGGTCTTCCAAGTGGTCTCCTTCCCTCAGGTTTCCCCACGAAAATCCTGTATGCACCTCTCCTCTCCCCATAAGTGCTACATGTTCCGCCCATCTCATTATCCTTCATTTGATCACCCGAATAATATTTGGTGAGAAGTACAGATCATAAAGCTCCTCATTACGTAGTTTTCTCCACTCCCCTGTTACCTCGTCCCTCTTAGGCCCAAACATCTTCCACAGCGCCCTGTTCTCGAACATCGTCACGCTACGTCCCCTCTCTCATGTGAGATACAAAGTTTTACACCAATACAAAATAACAGGCAAAATTATAGTCACGTACATGTTAATGTTTACATTCTCATCCAAAATATTCTGCACCGAATGAGAGCAATCATCCCCTGAGTTAAATCTTCTCTTAATTTCTCCATTTCTGCACTTTTGATTTGGCACGGCTGTTCCCAAATACTTTCACTGGTACATCACGACCCATTTTAAGTTTTAAACGAAATTATTGCACTGCCGTGCATAAAGGAACTATGCTGTCAGGACAGCATAGTTCTATTTGTAGGGCACTACTGCAAAAAAATAGGAAAACATGAAAAGTTTATCATTCAGAGTTGATGGCACAAAACTCCAGGTTTTATGTTCTGTCGTTATTGTTTCAAGGCCTGAATCCCTCAAAGCCAAGTCACTCATGTGTCTTGTGCGTGTACAGTGACATGGAGACACTACTTCACGTATCTCAACGCACTGCACTACTACTGACACACATATAAGTTTGTGTACTGCGATATAAAACCGTGTAATTTGGTATGTTTCGGAATAACCTGCTGCCTTCTTTAAAGGAGAAGAGGCAACTGTTCTTCGCTTCTCTAATCTGAAGATGGCTGCAGGAAGTTCGTCTGAAAAGTTCGTAATATCTACTAAACTACACGGTGTCATATCACATCCTAGAAAAATCCAGATCTGACACAGTCAGAAATTAAAACGTTTCGTTGCAGTTTGTTGAATTTACTCCGAACAGAAAAAAAAAAGAAGCCGTTTATAAGAAAACTTACAGATTTTATTGCCATCTAAATTGTACGTCACAGGCATTCACTAATTTTCTACATCCTGACACTAAACAACCTTACACCCTTAACCGCGAATCTGATTCCCTTATGTATAAAAGTTTGAATATTAGTTATTATTATTATTATTATTATATTTGTTATCGCTTTTAAAAGAATATTTACAGTTACATACCTGAAACAAACTATATTTTAGGGTATATAATGTTTCAGCTGTTCTGTGGTTACAATACGTGGTACATATACTGTTACTTTCCATGATAAACGTTCAATACGGCGGTTTTCTGTAGTTTCTTGAAGTCATGCTTTCCGGGTATTTTGTTCAGATATTCTCTGAATAATTTTGCGATGGTCCCAGCTGTCCCTGTTATTACTGGTATCATTTATGTTATAACATTCCACATGCGCTGTACTTCTGTTGTAAGGTTTTTATGTTTCGAAATTTTTTCGGCTTATTTCTTGATCATACTTCTATCTCCTGACATTGCAATGTCTATTAATAGACATGCTCCTTTTCCATTATCACGGATTTCGGTGTCCAGTTTATTGCTAGGGATGGGTCTATATTATTATTATTATTATTATTATTATTATTATTATTATTGTTTGCATAAAAATACTGTACCTTGCGATCATAATTACTGCCTCGTATTCGGGAGGTACTAGGTTCAAATACAGGTTAAAAAAGACAGAAAACGTAAGTATATCACATTCTGGCGCGTTCGAATTACCACTTTTGCCATGGAAACGCAACAATACGTTCCATCTTTATTGTTGTTGACGTAGATGCTGCTGTCAACAATACAAAAGTGTTCAGTGTTGTAATGGAAACGCAACAATGGATTCCCTTTGTACTGCTGTCGAGCTACAAAATATTTCGTACTGTTGTTAACAATAATAAGGTTTAAATATTATGAGTGTGTGTCTGAATTCTTGCCTTAGTTATCCAGCAGGCAAATCGCATCTTTCCTGCACCGTATTATATTGCCTTCTGTGGCCTGTCTGGCTCTACAATATTTTCCACATTATCGCATTAACGGCATGATTTTCGGAACAGAATTTATTGAACATAAAATGTGTGTTTTTCTATACTTTTGTCTGAAACATTTATCATTCTAAGTAGAATTTATCGACACATGATCATAGGTTTACGGTCTTCATGTACAGTACCCGCTACGTTGTGACATCTTAATGAAACTTTAATTTCATCAACAGATTTTCCAAAAAAACCCTCCAATATCAAATTTCATGAAAATCCGTCCATTGGGAGCCGAGTTGTTCCATGCGGACAGACAGACGAAGACATAGGCATGATGAAGCTTATAGTTGCTTTTGGCAATTTTGCGAACGAGCCTAAAAACCGATTAGCCTGATATGGTTAGATGCTTTTCCTCAGTCCGTCCAGAATCTCAGGATAGTGCCTGAAGTCAGGTCACAACCGCTTTCTGTCCGCATCCTGTCTAAACTATTACTAATCATCCAAACATTCGACACTGTATAGTCGGCTCTAAGCCTTATAAATAAACAAATAAATAAATAAATAAATACATAAATAAAATTCTCAATACTTATAACTCTGTCACCCAACTGTCCTGTACCAACTCCTGTGTTTATAAATGACGACTAAGATATGACACTGGGATCTTGCTGAACGCAGAATCTAACAGAAGATGTCGCTGAACGTGCTGATTGCCAATCCACTGAGTGAGTTTATTGTGTGTTTGTTTTTGTGTAGCTACTGCGCTGTGCAATATAAACTTGGCTTCAACAGCCAGGTGTTTATTTTGTCAACTTATTTAACAAACTTGTATAACTTCACGAGACAGTGCTATCACAAACAATGTCAAATCAGATTCCGAAGCTTCGTAACAGAATTTTTTCACACACTGAAATGCATCCATTTGCACAATACAGAATGGAAATCTCATTTCCCGTGTTAACGCCAGAAACTATAGAAGACCTTGTACGGGCACACAAACAATTGTAACCTCAATTACAATCCGTAATTCAGATAAAACCACTCAGTGCGATGTCCTGCGACACGTGACGTCGTGATTGGTAGTTTATCGATGCTTTTTAGGAGCGTTAGCTAAAGTGCGAAAAGCGATTATTAGATTCGTCATGTCTGTCTGTCTGTCTGTCTCTCCGCATGGAACAATTCGGCTTCCACTTGATAGATTTTCGTGAAATTTTATATTTGAGTATTCTTCGAAAATCAGTTGCGAAAATTAAAGTTTAATTTAAAATCAGACAAGAAGAACGGGTACTTCACATAAAGACCTACGTACATTTATGACGATATCTCGTTGAATTCTTCTTATAATGAGAAATGTTTCACACAAACGTTGTAGAGAAAATAAAAACGCACATCTTATGTTCAGTACTTCTTTTCCCCCGAAAATCATACCGTTTATGAGATAACGTGTAAACATATGGTAGCCAGGCAGGCCACAGATGACAATATAATACGGCGCATGCGCTTTGCATGCTGGATAACTAAGGCTACAGACACACACTCAGAATATGTAATGACGTGTATAATATGTTAACGTTTATATGTACATCACCCGTCTTGTTTAGATTACGAATGAGAGCAGGATAAGGGTTTGAAAGAAGGTGGTCGTTGTGTCTAAAGTACCTCGGCATTATGCGCGACGTTTTAAGGGAAGCCACGACAGAACAATGTGAGTGCAGCCCAGATCTGAAATGCGTACCTCTCGATTACAGTCTGGACAGTCCGGTAACCAGTTATTAGCACAGTCTATTCTTACAGCAGGCACAATGAGGCTGCGAGCAACTATACGTCTGCATTGCAACTTGTTGGTCTTGACATACTGGCTGGATTAAAACAGAAACTCAGTATAAAACTTATTACGTTAGAGCCTTCGATTCACTAAGAGTTTACCGTCGCGTATACTATTGCTAAAATCCATAAGATGTCAAGAATTCTGCTGAGAATAGTATAATTCTGAGGAAACCCCTTGAAAATTGCAAGCTTCTACAGTTCTATTCAGACCAATTGTACAACACATTCAAACGGTTTCAGTTAATACAATTAATGCCACTTCAACAGATCTATTCGCATACCGAAACTCAGTCGAGGTAGCAGGCCTACGATACAAATATTTTGTGAAGGGAAGGGCTGTGAAAACGACAACTGAACTGGCTACGAAAATTATTAAATTGTGGCAGAGGTGACGAATCTTAGAATCTCGTAACAGAGATCTTAATCAGTCGTATGCCTATTATGTGTTCACGAAAGGTCCTGTGCATATACGACAGGTAAAGAGTAAAATTCATCAGGTTTGTAACACAAAGCTGAAGACGATCTTCGACGGTTTCTTATGGGTTAACTCACGCTTGTGAGAAACGACTTATATAAGTTGAAACGTGTAGTGGGTGGGCAAAAATATATTACATCAAGGATAACTTTGTTTTCACTTACTACATTTCATGCTCTTCAAGTTCTATTCTTCAAATCGATTGCTTCGGGCCCGAATTTGCCTCGCAGACGGAAGAGAGCGGCAATATAAAAGCAACAGCCTCAGGAATGTGGAACGACAGAAACGTAATGGCAAGAGTCTCAGGAAAAGGGAACTACATGAATAAAGAGCAGCAGCCTGAGTAATGTAGAACTACAGGAATATAAGAGCAGCAGCATGAGTAATGTAGAACTACAGGAATATAAGAGCAGCAGCCTGAGTAATGTAGAACTAGAGGAATATAAGAGCAGCAGCCTGAGTAATGTAGAACTAGAGGAATATAAGAGCAGCAGCCTGAGTAATGTAGAACTACAGGAATATAAAAGCAGCAGCCTGAGTAATGTAGAACTACAGGAATATAGGAGCAGCAGCCTGAGTAATGTAGAACTACAGGAATATAAGAGCAACAGCCTGAGTAATGTAGAACTACAGGAATATAAGAGCAGCAGCCTGAGTAATGTAGAACTACAGGGATATAAGAGCTGAAGCCTGAGTAATGTAGAACTACAGGAATATAAGAGCAGCAGCCTGAGTAATGTAGAACTACAGGAATATAAGAGCAGCAGCCTGAGTAATGTAGAACTAGAGGAATATAAGAGCAGCAGCCTGAGTAATGTACAGGGTGCGCCAAAAACACCTGACGCTTTTTGAAATGAAGTAACATTTTAAGGCAAAGTGGAAAAATTTTATTAAGACTATCAGGTACATTCCATGTCCATGAAAATTCATCTGAATCATTGCTGTTTGAATATGACACTTTGTAGGTGACCACCATGTCGTTCAATACACTCCTGCAGTCGCGACGGAAAGGCTGTCATAACACGTTGTAGCATTTCCTTAGGGATCCCTTGCGTACACTCACGAATTCGCTGCTTTAAGTCATCAATATTGGCAGGACGTGTTTCGTATACCTTGCTTTTGACGTAACCCCAAAGGAAGTAATCTGGTACTGCAAGATCAGGCGAGCGGGCGGGCCAGGTGATGTCCCCGAAACGAGAAATGAGTCTGCCTGGAAACATTGTCCTGAGGACTGTCATGGAAGTCCGTGCCGTGTGAGCAGTTGCTCCATCCTATTGGAACCATAGGAAATCGAGCTGACGAGAACGTAACTCATTTTGCAGAAATGTTTCCAGCATTATTTTGTACCGCTCTGCATTGACAGTCACTGTACTCCTGTCCGAATTCTCAAAGAAATAGGGACCAATTACGCCATGAGACGAAATTGCACACCACACTGTCACTTTTGCACTATGCAGAGGACGTTGGTGAAGTTCGTGTGGGTTGTTTGGAGTCCAGTAGCGACAGTTCTGTTTATTCACATAACCAGACATATGGAAGTGAGCTTCATCAGACATCAGTAATGTGTTCACTATGTCGCGATTATTATTCACCAAATCCATGAATTCATTACAAAACTGAAGTCGGCTCACCTTGTCCCGTCCACTAAGTTCCTGAGCAACTTGGATTTTGTATGGGTGATAATGCAAGTCCTTGTGAAGAATTCGGCGAACGCTGCTGTCCTTTAAGCGAAGCGCGAGAGCGTGCCGCCGAGCCGACCTGCGCGGACTGCGCAATATGGCGTCTCTAACCCGCTCCACATTGTCAGGTGTACGAGCCGAACGTGGACGTCCCTGTGGTTTACTGTCCTTCACTGATCCTTCTAGACGCCATTTCGATACCCACAATAGCAGAGTATTGCGGCTAGGAGCATCACGTCTCTGAAACTGCTGTCGGAAACCACGCTGTATAGCTGTAACAGACTCTGTTTTGATAAACAGTTCCACTGCCGCAATACGGTTTTGTACCGACCAGCGCTCCATCTCAACTAAACTCCAAACATCGCTGTACATGGTGACGGTCAGTATGGAAGCGCCGCATAGCGGGCACGCTGGTTTTCACATTTCAAAAACCGTCAGGTGTTTTTGGCGCACCCTGTAGAACTACAGGAATATAAAAGCAGCAGCCTGAGTAATGTAGAACTACAGGAATATAGGAGCAGCAGCCTGAGTAATGTAGAACTACAGGAATATAAGAGCAACAGCCTGAGTAATGTAGAACTACAGGAATATAAGAGCAGCAGCCTGAGTAATGTAGAACTACAGGGATATAAGAGCTGAAGCCTGAGTAATGTAGAACTACAGGAATATAAGAGCAGCAGCCTGAGTAATGTAGAACTACAGGAATATAAGAGCAGCAGCCTGAGTAATGTAGTACAGGAATATAAGAGCAGCAGCCTGAGTAATGTAGAACCGCAGGAACATAAGAGCAACACCCTCAGGAATGTGAAACTACAGGAATATAACAGCAATAGCGCCAGGAACACGGAACTACAGGAATATATAAGCTACTCCCCATATTTCACAACCAGCAATCTGAAACACGAAAGCAACGTGGGATGTGACAAAGACCTGCCCGTGACCGGCCGGGAGGTGTGAAGTTATTTCCTGCGTGTGACATGGATTCATCGATTACCTGAACGGTGTTGGATGATAGGATGTGGCTCTTCCTCCGAATGTGGCTTCGCTTTCAGGACGTACACAAAACCAAAAAACTGTAAGACAGGAATTCAGCAAGAAAACAATACCAAACTGTTACAGATTTGCATGCACCATAGAAATCGTTCTTAATAAAGTCAGATTTACAAACATTCGTGGCTGCAGACACGCTACGTCGGTTATAAGATGTACCGATATGGGGGACACGGGTTAAGTCGTACTGCAAGACGAAACGCTTGTTTCTGACTAGACGAATGTGATGGAACTGACATCTGACGTTCTTATGTCGACAATTATAAATCTTAGCGTGTGCGAAATTACGCCGTGTAGTTAGTAGATAGGAGTCAACGTTTTGAAGAGTAAACCGCACATAGGGAAAGTCAATGATGGTATAAGGAAAGGGAGGACAAGGAGCGAACCAATGGGAACTGTGTAAATTATTGGAAACTTGTGGTCCTTAAAAGGACCGACGGGAAGAGAATTAAATAGTGAAAACATAAAGAATGCGACACAAATAACCAACCAAACAAATATCATTGGCAGCCTCTCCTCGCGCTGTTTATACTTTTACCCTGAAGATGGATGCAGAAGATTCCTGCGAAACGTTGTCACTTATTTCCCAGAATACCTGACTTCACATCCAAACAGACAGTACTCATCTGTGTAATGTAACTGGTTGACGACGAAAAGTGACAACAGCCCTCTCAAGTCAGTTGTATATACTACACCGTCAAAACAAAGTCTCACAATTACCGAGATTTACTCCGTGTAAAAAACAGGGGGAAAAAAATGTGATAATAAACCTAAGCCTTAACACAGAGTTAAAATCCTGTCTGTATATAAAACACATTAATTTGCATGTGTGACTTCTGACAGTTTCACTTACTTTGTTAAAAATAATTTTATATACGAGTATAAACTGTCACAAATTTTTACAAACTAATTACATCAAAAACCTTTTACCAAGTACATTTAGTCCTTGTCATTACTGTCATTAGACTATATCACAAATATATCAAACCAGTTAGCATTCATATGTACTTTACATAGCAATACGTCTCATAAATATGTATTGTCAACTGTGACAGATGTAAATTCTTAAATATTTTATACATTTCTTGTGCCACGCGTTTGAAAGGTCTGCCTATTCGTGCAGTTTAATTTATTTAAAACAGCTGACCGCTGTGTGGCGCTAAACGAGTGAGAGAATATTGGTGAGGAAACGCATATTTCGACGTCCGAGGAGACGAAAGGTGAGTGAAACTTCCGACCTCACAACAAACACACTGAGTCTCCATTACCAAGGCTGTTCTTTACGGAAATAACCTGTATTCATTGTGAAAACGGTACATAAATACATTGAGTGTGTAAAGTACAAACAGCGTGAATGATAACGCAGGTGGAACATATAGTTACCACTGTGATATAAAGGGTAAACCTTGGAACCAGACAGGCGTTTGTGAACAATTTCATGCTGAGCAGACTACGGCCTATCCAATGGACAGTAAACACGTGGACCATTCTGTTGATGAACAGAAGATAAGGCTTGAGATCTTCACGGCATTTACCGTGAACAGTACAAGTCTTCTGGGACGTGACGTCGTATAGTCTGTATAAATTTAAAAAAAAAAACGTTTGGGAGAAAGGTTGTAACATCTGAAGATGGCGGTAGTATGTTCTTCCGAAACATCGGTAAATTTCTACCAGATTACATGGCGTCACATGCAAGATATCAGTTCCCCTGTCGGTAGTAGAAGTCGGAAAATTTACTGAACTTTCACAGCTGTATTTCACGGAACTGTACGTGCAAATGTACGGGAGGTAACTTAAACACTGTTAAAGTAACCATTAAAAGACCGAATTAATGAAGTTAATACATAAAAGTTCTTTTGGAACGTTAACTGGTACAGTAAAGCAAGTGTCGTTGGATTAATGGCTGAATTTGCCTCATTAAGTGCGGAGACGAGATTTTTTATCATTCATCATTGCCATCGTAATTGAACTTGCGCAATTTAGTGGCGAGGCAGAGCTGAATAAATCACACTGGAGGTACAAGAGATATTCCAACCCGCTCCCAAAACCTACTTCACTGTGTCTCAACTTTACCAATGCACTATTATTTTCAATAAGCCCCATCTGCCGCTCCGAACTTTTAACATTAATTCTTTAAATGCCAATCGTAACGCAAGCCCGCAATACATCATGTTCGCTTCACGCATTCCCGATGCCTGTAATCCCACCTTGTTTACATCACTGATACACCACGCAAAATAAACACAAAACCATCAAATTTCTGCAGTAAAATAGATGCCACTTATTGATTCTGCTCCACAAATGGTCACGTTCAACTCTAACACACAGAAATAACAGGTTCATCTGTAAACACCAAACCTTTAACATTGATGGGTAAGTTAGGATGTTATTCCGAAGCACACGTATGTACTGCAAATGACACCAAAGTTGTAATATTACATAAATTATTTCCATGGAGACTGGAGAGTTGAAAGACAATTGAGTTGGTGTCAGAGTTGTGGGTTCTTTGCTAGATGTGCAGCCTTATCACGTCCTGGTTCATCTCCACCCCCCCCCCCAAACGAATTATTGAAAAGAAGCAAGGAAATTTAGGCAAACCAGGGAAGGGATGCTATGACACTAACAGGCAACATGGTCTAATATACAGGGTATACACAAAAGAATGGTGCGGTTTCAATAGTGAAAACTATTGAAACCGCATCATTCTTTTGTGTATAGCCTGTACATGTATGATACTGTAACAGACGATATGGCCTAATATACATGTATGATACTGTAACAGACGACATGGTCTAATATACATGTATGATACTGTAACAGACGACATGGTCTAATATACATGTATGATACTGTAACAGGCGACATGGTCTAATATACATGTATGATACTGTAACAGGCAACATGGTCTAATATACATGTATGATACTGTAACAGACGACATGGTCTAATATACATGTATGATACTGTAACAGGCGACATGGTCTAATATACATGTATGATACTGTAACAGGCGACATGGTCTAATATACATGTATGATACTGTAACAGGCGACATGGTCTAATATACATGTATGATACTGTAACAGACGACATGGTCTAATATACATGTATGATACTGTAACAGACGACATGGTCTAATATACATGTATGATACTGTAACAGGCGACATGGTCTAATATACATGTATGATACTGTAACAGACGACATGGTCTAATATACATGTATGATACTGTAACAGGCGACATGGTCTAATATACATGTATGATACTGTAACAGACGACATGGTCTAATATACATGTATGATACTGTAACAGACGACATGGTCTAATATACATGTATGATACTGTAACAGGCGACATGGTCTAATATACATGTATGATACTGTAACAGACGACATGGTCTAATATACATGTATGATACTGTAACAGGCGACATGGTCTAATATACATGTATGATACTGTAACAGACGACATGGTCTAATATACATGTATGATACTGTAACAGACGACATGGTCTAATATACATGTATGATACTGTAACAGGCGACATGGTCTAATATACATGTATGATACTGTAACAGACGACATGGTCTAATATACATGTATGATACTGTAACAGACGACATGGTCTAATATACATGTATGATACTGTAACAGACGACATGGTCTAATATACATGTATGATACTGTAACAGACGACATGGTCTAATAAACATGTATGATACTGTAACAGGCAACATGGTCTAATATACATGTATGATACTGTAACAGGCAACATGGTCTAATATACATGTATGATACTGTAACAGGCAACATGGTCTAATATACATGTATGATACTGTAACAGGCAACATGGTCTAATATACATGTATGATACTGTAACAGACGACATGGTCTAATATACATGTATGATACTGTAACAGGCAACATGGTCTAATATACATGTATGATACTGTAACAGGCAACATGGTCTAATATACATGTATGATACTGTAACAGGCAACATGGTCTAATATACATGTATGATACTGTAACAGGCAACATGGTCTAATATACATGTATGATACTGTAACAGGCAACATGGTCTAATATACATGTATGATACTGTAACAGGCAACATGGTCTAATATACATGTATGATACTGTAACAGACGACATGGTCTAATATACATGTATGATACTGTAACAGGCGACATGGTCTAATATACATGTATGATACTGTAACAGACGACATGGTCTAATATACATGTATGATACTGTAACAGACGACATGGTCTAATATACATGTATGATACTGTAACAGACGACATGGTCTAATCTACATGTATGATACTGTAACAGACGACATGGTCTAATATACATGTATGATACTGTAACAGACGACATGGTCTAATATACATGTATGATACTGTAACAGACGACATGGTCTAATATACATGTATGATACTGTAACAGACGACATGGTCTAATATACATGTATGATACTGTAACAGACGACATGGTCTAATATACATGTATGATACTGTAACAGACGACATGGTCTAATATACATGTATGATACTGTAACAGGCAACATGGTCTAATATACATGTATGATACTGTAAACAGGCAACATGGTCTAATATACATGTATGATACTGTAACAGGCAACATGGTCTAATATACATGTATGATACTGTAACAGGCGACATGGTCTAATATACATGTATGATACTGTAACAGGCAACATGGTCTAATATACATGTATGATACTGTAACAGACGACATGGTCTAATATACATGTATGACACTGTAACAGACAGTTGCTTGTTGTATAACGCCCTCCATTGTCCATCCCGTCTCAGCTGCAAATATTCTTTGTAGCAATTCGTGTTCAAACACGGGCAAAACCAGAAAATTAGCAAAAAGGTTCACTCCCCCGTAACACTTAGCTAATTCTACCGCATCTCTTTCTCGTTACTCAGAAAACATGGGAGGCTGGTCCGTCTTATGTCTTTGAATCAATTAAACATTGCAGTGGCAGCAATGTTCTGTTTGTCAGTGTCCACGTTCATAAGCCGAAGGCAAACTTGTCGAGCGACTGCTGCTTCTACGAATCAACACATTACTGTGATAGAATTAGGAAACTGCAATGTAAATTGGAGCCGTGAGCTCTACGAAGGGTTTGAATTGCCATTCACTCATATCTCTGAGAAACCGACAATAAATGTATGCGTTGATCCAGATGTTTAAAGAAGTTACAAAAAGTTAAGGACCAACGCATGAACGACCAGCGAGCAAGCCTGATTTCATTCTGTGGTTACTGCCAATACCCATGCGTTTTATATGGCGTAAGGTAAAGTAATCCCATTACAGGCCTGGACAGGCCCTGAGGGTTCCAGGAGGTTGAGTCTCCCAGAATTTCTAGACAATCGGCACACGAAGGTGGTAAGGTTGCCAGACCTACGCACCGGTCGCCGGAAATATTCCTGGTACTCATTTCAGTTAGACGCTGAGTCGACCCTAGGGTGACAGTGCGGCCGGAAGGTTTATGTCAATGAAAAATTCCAACGACATCATCGGGAATCGAACCCGCGACCTTCCGGTTTGTAGCGCGTGCCCCCTTTATATGTGGTAGTACCTCAAAATATGATCACTATGGGTTAACTCTGCACTGGTAACTTGAAGTACCACCAGGTTTAACATTAAAAGCTCTGCATTTTGCCTACACGTATACTTCCGAGCCTCTCATAATCCTCAGAATAAACGTTATTCCCTTAAACAGAATTAACCGTTTAGTAGAAGAAGAAGGAGAAGAAGGAGAACCGTTTAGTACCGGAGCCACCGTAACCATTATGTGCAGAAGGAACCGAATTTTTTGAAAATCAAGTACACTAATGTCAAGCATAAAATGGTTAAAACCAACTTAAAGGACAAACATCTACTTTCAGTATTTGATTTACAATAAAAGGAACACAAAATTAAATTTCTCACAGCGTACAACGTAAATTCCCTTAATTTATGTGAAAATTTTATTTTGAAATTGCATTCGTACGGCAATACAAAATTATGAGCTCAAAAAAAAATTACGAGAAAGTAGTTATGAATAATATTTTTTTAAGTGTCTATCATACGTTTTGACACAGAAGAAATACGCCATTAATAAGAAATGAAATCACCATTAAAAGGTAAATTTAAGTTTCGTTGTGTGTATTTCTCTCTTTGTCACCCCATTCCATTTCTATTCTTATCTCTTTGTTCTTTACGCTTACTTTCTTCTCCTATCTCCGTAAATCAATTTATAATTAATCCATAATTGAACTGTAAGTTGCAACCTGCAGATCCGCCATTGTGTACAGTGTGTGACTTTAGGTCTTCGAAATTTGCAATTAAGGACGAAATTACGTTTTATTGATTTTAACTTACACACTTGTAGTTAGTTGGGTTTGCTTTAGTGCTATCGGCTTAGTTCTCTGGCCCAACGAGTCAGTCAGCTGTGCGCTACTTTCAACTGGCTTTATACCTTTGACTGTTATTGTAGCGATATACAAAATCGACTGACAGCTGTAATCATCAACAGAGGCAATAAACAAGTCTTTGTTTGAGATCTGCGCTCTTCTGGGATATTACGAGGAGTCGTGTGGTAATTGTTTACCGACGTTTCGGGACAAAGTGTCGGTTCCATCTTCACGGGTTAAGAATCCGAGTAGGATATATTAATGGTTTACTTAACGACGCTGTCAGTAGATTAATTTGTACTGTGTCGAACAGTGCACAGAAAGAAATATTACCAGCTACAGACACAACTCATATCGTAAACACCGACATATTAAAGAATTTTTAACTATGAATATATACACAGCATAATATTTATAATGTTGTGTCTATAGCTGCTAATACTTCTTATGTACTGTATGTAACGTATGGCATTTTTACTTTATGTGTGTATAAATTCCTCTGTGTCGTCTCCCAGAAGATGGCGAACACTAGCCGAAACATGTAGGAGAGCTCGTATGTACAAATGATTTGTAATATTTAACACACTGTATGCGCAATTGTTGGTATATATAATCAGCTGCAGACAGAATTGGGCAGACTGTTCTTCTTTGTTATACAGACGCACTATACTTCATACGAGATAAGAAACTGATAATTTTAATTTTTTAGAATAAACTGCAGGGTGCAAAGTGTTAAGAACGGGTAGTTAAAGAAACGAATAAAGCAATACGACTACCACGCGTTGAACCTTAAGACATACAACACCAAAGGCTACTTTTTTTTTTTTTTCCTACGGCTCGACAGCCCCTAGGGGGCCTAGGCCTCGTCATTTTTATGACGCTTCACGATCACACTGATAGAGACACCACGTTCGGTAGGACTCCTCTGGACGAGGGACCAGCTCGTTGCAAAGACCTCTACCTGACATCACACAACACTCACAAGAGACAGACCATGCCCCCGGTGGGATTTTTTTTTTTGCCTGTCCGGGGTTTTTTTCCCACTTTGATCCAATTTTTTTTGTACTGTTTACATCCTTTCGTCCTTCATGTCACTTTCACGTTCCATATTACCGTCCTTACAACAAACACAACACAAACATCCATGCCCCCGGTGGGATTCGAACCCACGATCATAGTAAGCGAGCGGCCGCAGACCCACGCCTTAGACCGCGCGGCCACTGGGATCGGCACCAAAGGCTACTGCTTGCAGTATTACTATTACGTTCATTTATATAATGGAATCATTTGCCGCCGGCTTAAGAGAAGTCCGTTTAACAATAGCGAATAATACTGAACACTGGACTTACTTTCGCCATGCAAACACTTAACAGGTAGCTGTTCATTAATTTACATTCCCGTAGCAAATTTGTCTATGCATAACGAAATCCTATATAAAGTCTGCATACACACACACGTACTTTGGAGGAAGACTTGCAGTACAAGTCATCCATCATCCTTGTCAAACCAGTACGCCCGAGTTCCAAGATTTCCATATCCATGTACAGCACATCAATAGAGAACTAACGTCTGGTGTGATTACTCTTAGGCAGAGAGATAGGCGATGCAGAGATAATAAAGAGAAGCAAGTAATTATAAAGCTAATTTATCTCAGTGGCCACCAGCTACTGACAACTAAGCTGCAGTTTTACCATAAGAGGACTCTCTTTGGTTCACTCCTGTAATTTTGGACATCCTGATAGCTGGTAAAGGCGCAGCACTACCTTTGAATACACAAACCACATCATAACCCCTAGAAGCCTTAAATTCATCTCAACAACTTTTAAAAAGTTTGTACATTGTGCAGTACTCAGTGACGTAGTAGACAGACTTTACTATGAAGTTCTTCACTTTGAAAACGTCATACGGCTTCAGGTTACACGGATAAATGTAATTTCACATACGACCGTATAAGAGTACAGTAAGGGAGTGGATTATCGGACACCGGTTTGGTGTTTTAACTTTTTGGCATGTCAAAATAATTTGTTAAACTTTTAATACCAGAACATTATCTAGCATTTTTTCATTTAGTAGTCTGAAAAGGCCCAAGACGATAAGGTAACTATAATCGGAGAGGCAATGGCTTCAGCCAGAAAAGTGCACAAGTTTCTGAAAAAAGTGGTTGGTAATGTCGGACCTAAATCCTGTCTGACATTACCAATCAGGACAGACATTTAGAATCAGGCAAAATTGAGATTAAATAAAGCTCTTAGGATACTGAATTTTAAACAACACTTTTGACTTGCCAAAAGAAAGAACAAGTTAAACGTGGCCGGTAATGTCGGATACCGCCTGACATTACCGGCCACCTCACGTCTATATCTGAACCGTCATACCAAACCTAATGGCGCTAGCAATATAACTCACGGTGCAGCTACCAGTTAAAATCACGCTCATTCAAACGCACTATACTAAACCGCGACAAATATCATAATAACTGCGTACTCGAACATGATTTGCTAACCCTACAAAACTTCGATTTTCGGAAACAAACAAAAGGGGCTGTAAAATGAAGGCAACTCACTTTACTAATACGGCGACAGGACACAGCAGATTGTTTATGGGAACATAATTTACTTTATCTGTTCCCTGCAACACAGCAGATTGTTTATGGGAACATAATTTACTTCATCTGTTCCCTGCAACACAGCAGATTGTTTATGGGAACATAATTTACTTCATCTGTTCCCTGCAACACAGCAGACTGTTTATGGGAACATAATTTACTTCATCTGTTCCCTGCAACACAGCAGATTGTTTATGGGAACATAATTTACTTCATCTGTTCCCTGCAACACAGCAGATTGTTTAAGGGAACATAATTTACTTCATCCGTTCCCTGCAACACAGCAGATTGTTTATGGGAACATAATTTACTTCATCTGTTCCCTGCAACACAGCAGACTGTTTATGGGAACATAATTTACTTCATCTGTTCCCTGCAACACAGCAGACTGTTTATGGGAACATAATTTACTTCATCTGTTCCCTGCAACACAGCAGATTGTTTATGGGAACATAATTTACTTCATCTGTTCCCTGCAACACAGCAGATTGTTTATGGGAACATAATTTACTTCATCTGTTCCCTGCAACACAGCAGATTGTTTATGGGAACATAATTTACTTCATCCGTTCCCTGCAACACAGCAGATTGTTTATGGGAACATAATTTACTTCATCTGTTCCCTGCAACACAGCAGACTGTTTATGGGAACATAATTTACTTCATCTGTTCCCTGCAACACAGCAGACTGTTTATGGGAACATAATTTACTTCATCTGTTCCCTGCAACACAGCAGATTGTTTATGGGAACATAATTTACTTCATCTGTTCCCTGCAACACAGCAGATTGTTTATGGGAACATAATTTACTTCATCTGTTCCCTGCAACACAGCAGACTGTTTATGGGAACATAATTTACTTCATCTGTTCCCTGCAACACAGCAGATTGTTTATGGGAACATAATTTACTTCATCTGTTCCCTGCAACACAGCAGATTGTTTATGGGAACATAATTTACTTCATCCGTTCCCTGCAACACAGCAGATTGTTTATGGGAACATAATTTACTTCATCCGTTCCCTGCAACACAGCAGATTGTTTATGGGAACATAATTTACTTCATCTGTTCCCTGCAACACAGCAGACTGTTTATGGGAACATAATTTACTTCATCTGTTCCCTGCAACACAGCAGACTGTTTATGGGAACATAATTTACTTCATCTGTTCCCTGCAACACAGCAGATTGTTTATGGGAACATAATTTACTTCATCTGTTCCCTGCAACACAGCAGATTGTTTATGGGAACATAATTTACTTCATCTGTTCCCTGCAAAACAGCAGATTGTTTATGGGAACATAATTTACTTCGTCTGTTCCCTGCAACACAGCAGATTGTTTATGGGAACATAATTTACTTCATCTGTTCCCTGCAACACAGCAGATTGTTTATGGGAACATAATTTACTTCGTCTGTTCCCTGCAACACAGCAGATTGTTTATGGGAACATAATTTACTTCATCTGTTCCCTGCAACACAGCAGATTGTTTATGGGAACATAATTTACTTCATCTGTTCCCTGCAACACAGCAGATTGTTTATGGGAACATAATTTACTTCGTCTGTTCCCTGCAACACAGCAGATTGTTTATGGGAACATAATTTACTTCATCTGTTCCCTGCAACACAGCAGATTGTTTATGGGAACATAATTTACTTCATCTGTTCCCTGCAACACAGCAGATTGTTTATGGGAACATAATTTACTTCGTCTGTTCCCTGCAACACAGCAGATTGTTTATGGGAACATAATTTACTTCATCTGTTCCCTGCAACACAGCAGATTGTTTATGGGAACATAATTTACTTCATCTGTTCCCTGCAACACAGCAGATTGTTTATGGGAACATAATTTACTTCATCTGTTCCCTGCAACACAGCAGATTGTTTATGGGAACATAATTTACTTCATCTGTTCCCTGCAACACAGCAGATTGTTTATGGGAACATAATTTACTTCATCTGTTCCCTGCAACACAGCAGATTGTTTATGGGAACATAATTTACTTCGTCTGTTCCCTGCAACACAGCAGATTGTTTATGGGAACATAATTTACTTCATCTGTTCCCTGCAACACAGCAGCACCAGTATTGCTTAGAGGAGGGTACCGAAATTACAAAATTTATCCAACAACCCCCACTCTCTTACTATATACTCTCTTCTCTGCGACGATTTTTACGTAACTCACAAATGCTCAACAGCATTATATGCAGGTATCTTGTAACCAATTTCACTCAAATCGGACAAGAAATGTGGAACGTAGGGTATAAATGCATTTGAGCCATGGGGAAATTATGGCCTTTACTGCGCACATTTCACGAAACTCACAATTGCTAAACGGTATCACGTGTATGTCCTTGTACTGGATTTATCCCATAACGGTCAAAAAATGTGGAGATTCAGGGTGTAAGTTAATTAACTAACGTCCCTAAGTACGACACTCACTGCTCTGATTTTCACGAAAGTCATGTTAGCTCGACAGCTTTTGTAAATAATTCCTACACCGAATTTCATGAAACTCCGACACATGGTATAGTCGGTGACACTACGTCACGGAGGGACGTGGTTTCCACGTAAGGCGCTCTGTTTTACTTCGCAAAGAACGTCTAAGACATTTCTGACATAGCAGAAAACATCAAGTTCCCATTACAAGGAAAAAATGTTTAACGCTGCTTAGATATAAAATCCCTGTTTATTCTAAGAATGGCTGAAACAACCCTCACTGCGAGCAAAGCGCAGAACGTCTCCTACGCTGAAGCAGGTGGCATTCATATAGTTACTATTGTGCTTCATTGCATCGATTGCACGAGGCAGTCTTCGTTTACAGAGCTTTGTTTCAGAGCCAGGATCTGTCGCGACGTACGCAAAGCCCCCGTTTAGTACAGTTCTCTTTCCGGCAAGTGGCAAAGAATCTATATTTAGTATTCATTCTACCATCTCCACTTTCATATTGTTATCAGAAGGACGAGCGGAGCCTTTAAACAAAGGTATCTCTTCCCCCCCCCCCATAACAAAAATGTTTCTCATTTCTCCCACAAATGTCCCTACTCATCTACTCCTCTTTCTTATCCTTGTCCCATTGTTTGTAGACAGGCTGACTGACATAAGGTGTTATATGCCGTCTGTGGGATTCTGTATTTCCGGTATTTATACAGACTCCCGTAAATTAATGTCCAGGGCATGGTAGCTCCATGGATTCTGAAAATCGTTTCCTCAGAGCGATCAAAGGATGCACAATGATGGATCAAAAGGGAAAGGAAGGTACCTAGAACAAGTGAGACTACAATAATGAACAACCATAAGAAAAGCTACAATATTTTGGAAGGAACGTCTGAATATTATTATATTATATTTGAAACCGGAAGAGGCCAACAAACTTAATCCGAAAAACAGAGCTGTAATTATGTAATTAATTTGCCTGCGTATGCTTCGACTATGGGAAAAGTGGGTTCACGAACAAAACGCTTCCATACTGATGAACAGGCTATAATTAGACATCATAAGAACAATACAAGCCCAGTCGTCATATCATTATCAGTCAATACTACTCCCCCTGCCATAAAGAACAATTCGGACTACAGATAATTATCCGCTGTTGCGTAAACAGGCACCCCCCTTCTCCCGGGGCCGTATCTGTCAGTCTGACGACTAGAAGCAGCGCGGTCAAGTATCAGCGTTGTAACTAATAAATGACAGGTACATGTTGTCACATTCGAAAGTACGAGATAGCCTAGAGTAGTGGTATTCAACCTTTTTTGTTCGCGTACCCCCAGATATAATTTCTCTTAAACTTTGTACTCCCAAAGTTGTTGGTGCATAATTCAAGTTATACACAGTCTATAATCTACATCTAAAATAAGTTAAATAAATTACATCCAAAATAATGTATCAAATAATAAGTTTTAAATGAGACAAAGGAGAGTCAAGCTATTAAACAGCAAATATATTATATGCACTACGTGGAATAAAATGAAACTAGCCGCCCAGATATAATCGTATAAATGAGAGAGAGAAAAAAAATGTCGTTCCCAAATCGCATGTCCTTATGTCCGTGTGTCTTGTGGCTAAACCTAAATCTGGCCCTGATTATTCAGTGTTTATCATGAAATAACACTTTTTTTTTAAATTTTACGTACCCCCTAAGATGTCTTCGCGTACCCCGGGGTACGTGTACCCCAGGATGAATACCACTGGCCTAGAGCATTCCTAGTGTACTAGAGAAACACGGGGTGCAGTCGAACAGCACATCTTCTACTGTCACTTACTGCCGAGTACAGCTTTGTCCTTGACAACATACGTAAGGGTCTCTTTTACCTCCGAAGCTAATCTTGTGACAAAACATACCAAAAACGCCACTATCACTGCAAGGCGTAGTTCTGGCATGCATAGGTTCTGGTCATAACATGTAATGAACGATATGACTCCCCCTTGCGCCATCACCAGCAACGCGCCATCACGACCAAGGGCATAGCTTTTCTCATGAGCAAACATCCGTACTCAGCCTGCAGACTTCAGAAACGTTAACGACACAGTTAATAACAAAATACTGCCCAATATTGTCATCATATTTTGTTTAGAGTAAGGGCGGGGATTGCCGGAAAGGTCTGGTAACTCAGGATGCCCCTCTCGAGGCTGAAATTTTGCAAGGAACAGATGAATTCAGTTTTGCTACCACAGAAAAGCTGTCGTGACTTGTATCCATAATGGTGAAGTCAGTTGCGTCCAGTGTACAGCCACTTTTGTGTGTTTTCAAGAAATCAAAGCTTTTACACGCAAGCAGAACTTGTTTAGGTACGCAGTTATTATTATATCTGTCGCAGTTCTGTATACTGCGTTCTAACGAGCTTGATTTTAACTGTTAGATGCACTGTGAGTGATATTGCTGGTACCAATAGGTTTTGTGTAAGAACGATTCAGATTGCGGATATGAGATGGCGGTGAATGTCAGATAGCAGAGGGCGGTAATGTTGGACAGTATCTGACATTACCTGTTACGTGTCAGTTGGTCTTGCTTTTGGCACGTCAAAGCGCTTGTTTGAAATCCAACACTTTAAGAAGGCCATGCCATGGCTCAGGCGGTTAGTCGCCGGCCTCTCACCACGGAGGCCCGGGGTTCGGTCCCAGGCCAAGTCCATGTGAGATTTGTGGTGGACAAAGTGGCACTGGGACAGGTTTTCCTCCGAGTTGTCGGTTTTCCCCTGTCGATTTCATTCCACTGGTGCTCCATTAATTGTAAAAATTGGTAAAAAAAACTGCTCATACATCTATCATCTTCATTGGGGTTGCACAAAAAACCTTAAGGCTGTGGTGCGAGGGCCCTTCATAAAAAAAACCCACTTTAAAAAGGCTCAAATAATTTAAGTAATGGAGGGGTGACTTGGTTTGGAAGACATTACAACCGTAAACGCTCTGCAAATCCAGGGGTGTCTGGATAAATAACATATTGTTTCGAATTTTGTGCTATGATTCTCTCTTTTCAACATAAGATAAGATGTCAGGTTCGATAAACTTGATACGTTGCTTCTTCCAGACGTTCAAGACAAAAGATATGTGGTCTGAAGTCATGGGACAAAGAAGACACGGTAAAAGCAATAGTGTCCGACATTACCAGCCACTTTTCTCAGAAGCCTGTTTTGCACTTTTCTTACTCGAGTCATTATATCTTTGATTATATTTATCTTAATATCTTGAGCCTTTTCAGGCTACTAAATCAAGAACGTCGGATGATATTCTGGCATAAAAAACTTTAGAAAAATTGTTCTGACATACCAAAAACTTTGAAAAAAAAAACGGTATCCGGCAATTCCCTCCCTTAACTCTACCTATAAAGCTACATAGGCTGTAATGAATAGAGAAACAAAACCTATACCAGTCAGTATACGTAACCAATTTGTCTGGTCAAGACATATTGCCACTGATTTCAAACTTACTTAAAATACAGCATATGGAAGGCCCAAGAAAAGCAGGACAATTTGTAATTGGATGGAACACGCCAGCTTATGGCCTATGATGAAGTCAGTTTGCTGACAGGAAACATAAACGCCACGATTACAAACGCAGGACAGTTGTTATGAACCAGTAATGAGATTCGTCTTGAAGTAAACACGAAAAAGCCAAGTGGACCCATAGGAACTTTTGTCGTCACAAGTAAATACGAACAAAGCAAATAATAACCAACTGGATGAAGCACATTGCTTGTTGAGAAGCCAACACTTCGTCGGCTACTCGAGAAATTCTACGTATTATATGGAGCCAAAAAATTTTATTGCCGTCTTCACCAGCGCCATCCTGAGCGAGAGAAATCCACTCCACGCCCTCTTAACCTATTTCAGTATGATCCAGTGCAATATCTCCCCCCTCTTCGCCTAGGTCTTTCGAGAGGGCTCCTTTCTTAATGTTTCCCAACCACAGTCTTGTATGCATTTCTGTCCTCCCTGCCCGCAGTACCGTCCTTGGATAAATGAAAGAGATAAGTAATAAATCATTTAAAAACTGACAATTTTCAAATATTTGGGAGTGAAAAATACTCAAAATTAGATTCATGAAGACATCTCATTCGTAGATAGCTCACCATCTCGGATCAAAAAGAATCTGCCCACAGAATTATCAGGTGACGTGTTCCTTCGTATGAATGTGGAACTGTCTGCCACTCTATGAGAAAAACATAACTGGAGGGTGCTTGAGAACAGGATGCTGAGAGAGAGAGAGAGAGAGAGAGAGAGAGAGCCCTGGCTACGCGCTGGATAACCGTCACGTTCAGGCCGACCCTTGGCCCACTCAGCTTACCAATCAACGGATGCCCAGGCCTCTTACCCCGAGCGCCAAGCAATCGAGGCGTGTAGTTGACCACCCACACCCATCTACAGATGAGGTTAAAATTTCACGAATCCTTGCCTCCACTCCCCCATACGTCTGAATGGCGTCGTGCTAGAACTTAGGAACCTTCTTTTTATTGAAATTAATTCTGCATCTTATCCGTCAGGGAGAAACTTGAAGTGCAGAACATTTTTTTGGGAAATAAAACAACACCAACGAGAGTGGCTACAACACGCAGAGAGAATAGACACAAACAGGATACCCAAACAGGCACTGAAATATAGGCCAAAGGGTAAGAGAAGCATAGGACGCCAGAGGAAAAGATGGAAGGACCAGCTTCACTTTGAGGGATAAAGAACAGGCAGTGCGCCTAACACTTCAAAGCTCATGATGATGATAAATTCCGCATCTTGTGTAACAAGACTCTTCACTATTGTACTATTGTACAGCTATAGCAAAGTCTCCGTCGGCACAAATAATGACAGCTAACCATCTGAAGATGGATGAACAGCCAACTGCACAAACGTCGTGCATACCAAATAGGTCTATAACGCAGACAATGGAAATATCCAACATAGTATTAGCACGGATCTATTATAATAGATAACGAACTACCACAAACCGTTCTAGAATTAAATGTTATGCCACAATATTCAACAGGAAACCACTGCAATGTGTTGGCACATCCGAAGGCTGGTTACTGTGGCAGAGGTACATGGCAGGAGTATTTAAGGAGTTGCAGCCTAAACGGTCTATGTGGAATACATAACGACGTATATCGGACCAGTTATACTTGCACGTCTTAACAGGAGATGTGCTGCGTGCGAAGAAAGAAAGTCATAAGGCTAATAAAGGGTACATTTATTACGTGCACGGCTTTCCGCAAGGCAACAGAACCCAAGCGGAGAATGTAAAAAACGAGAAAAATAACATTTCAGGAGGAAAGCCTGCAAAGTGTTTCCAAAGTGTTTCAAAGTGGGAACAGCGCTTTCTACCGCGAGTCGTACCGCTGTAGCGTTTATGGGTCGTGAGAAAAGCAGTCGGCTAACTGCATGCAGCCTCTAACTGTACGTAACTTGGTCATTTCACTTACGCGAACGGTCCATTAACACTTTCAAAACGAGCGCTGATAAACACGATAATGGAAAAAAAAAGCCCCATACTGCATACAATAAAAGAAACAATAAAACGCACTTGGGTGTTAGCCACAGAAAGGAAAAGACCCCTCGTACCTGTCTCAAAATACGCGTATGAATGAAACACTCAAAACACTCCCCACTCACTTGTGAAGCGCACAAACCTACAGCTGCAAAATCTTACAGCAGGCATTTCTGAAACAAGCAACTGAAGCCACGTGGTAAAGCTGATAAGCTGTCCCTGTTTTTAGTAAGCGCAAAGCCATGAAGACGTACGTGGGAGTGGAAGTGTCACGGAACTAGATGGGAGTGGTCAGATTCAAGTCCTGTCCGCTTTACGCTCGTAGAAAGGAGTGGCGGTACCACTGGGTGTCTGAGTGGGTCCCACAGCCGGTCTGGACGCGGTGGCGAAAACACAACTCTGCCGGGGATGGAACGCCAATTGAAGAACCCGCAGCCAGCCATTACTGCATATGTACACGATGTCTTCGTCCGATTCTAACCAAACCTGCATTGTCTTGGAAGACATTAGTAAGACCCCTAACACGAAATTTAAAATATCCGCCCAGTGAGACAGGAGATGTTACTTGCTGACGGACAGACATGACGAAGCCAATAAGCATTTTTCGTCACTTCGCGAACGCGCCTAAAAATCCACGCTTATGCAGAGAACTGAACTCCAACCGTCCAGACAAATCACTGTGTGCACACGATAACGCATCTGTGGGTTCCACATAAAAGGCGAGGAAAAAGTAAACAACCTCAGCTACTGCTGGTTGCTCAAGCACTCTGATCAGTGGGGTTAGTCAGCGTGTCAACCAAACTGACACATCCCCGTATGAACAGTACCAAACATACAGAACGAAAGAAAACATAAAAACCTTAAAATTCTCTCTCGCCGGGAAGTTCTTTTTTAACTCATAAGAACTCTGATTGATCCGCGGACATGCAAGGCTGATACGGCACTAGCACGCTTCCTTACGTGCGGGACATTTGTTCCTTTCTAGCTGACAGCACTGATCACGGCTCGGTCACGCGCAAAATAACGGCGGACAGGGCATTGTGTACGCGACGCATCGCACTATGGATACACGCGCCAACATTACCATAAGAAAACACAGTCAATCCCTCAACGTTCGCCGACAGCCAATGATATCCCTTCGTAAGCATGTCCTAGACGCAGTGCAGTCCTTGCGGGCAATTTCGTAACTTCTACTTCATACACAATTCATAACAGGCGTAACATGCATTACAACATCCATAAACCTCGCAGTACGAAGTCTGTTTCTTTCCGAAAATCAGACCATGAGGCCATAGTGTGGCCGGCAGGATTAGTCCAATGAAGAATTCCAATGACCCCATAGGGAATCGAACCCGCGACCTTCCGGCTTGTAGCGCAGTGCATCAAACAACGCTCCACCGCGTGCCTAGTAGAAACACAGTATTAAACTAAATATAATGGAAAAAGGTTGTTCGGTAAACTGGACTGAAATAAATCCGGATCGTGTCCAATGGCTGTTTTTGAGACAGTGGTGAAATTTCGGATTATATTCATTGATAGTCAGTTAATTAGGGCTGGGAAAAAGCTGATTAATTACAACTCTAACAATTACGGTGTCAGTGGGATCCGCATTAATGACAACGTGACATGAAAAAGGCGAAGAAAACATCAGCATACCTCCTAGCAGAGTCTTGGCGCTCGACCTTTTGAAAGCTGACATTTCGGTATTCATTAGGGCTAAATATTGTGTCAAAATAATTGAGATGGAAGAAAATAATAATAACACGAAAAACTGCGCAACGTAACACTCTGACACAACGGACGTTTCTTTGAAACCTTATTAACATGTGGTGCAGTACGACTGTTTCATGCTGTGAATTTCCAAAATTTGAAGATGGAACTATGCGCTCATATTAATACCGGACATGGCCTGTGTGTCATTTGTCTTTCAAAACGATGCGCTAGTGAACTATGAATTCCAATTTCAACTGCAGGCAGTGATTCGCCTTTTTTTATTACCGGGATATTTTCCACATCGGTTTCGAAAGCAATATCGTTCGTCCAGTTTTTCTCTACCATTGAACATATGGTAGATGGTCAAGAAATTGCTTTGCCTTCCTACATGTAGCGATGCGTTACAGACTTTGTGCGTGTGTGGGGACAAACGGACTAACCAACGGCTTGACCAACCGCGGGCAATGCATTACACCTTCAGGCGGAACGCCTAACACTCGGCACAGGGCGATAAGGTGAGGACGTGACAGTCATCACAGACAAATGACTGATCACTTCAACAGTACTATATCGGTGAGATGGGAAGAGAATGTTGACCTGAACATTAAGACACTGAGCGAACGGGTGGGATGGTTTAATCTTCTTTTGGACAGGGTCAAACGGTAGGTTCTTCAGTTCTTCAGGTTCCATAGAAAGGGAGAATTTATTAAGATTCAAATTTTAAATAAAAAATATAAAGATATTGTAGAACATGACACCGTGGAGCTTGGTAGATAGGTAATAACATTTCAAATGACTCCGCTGCTTCTCTGTATTCAGGGCACAACAGAAGCAGCGGGTTCTTCCAAACGTTGGTACATATTTACCAAACTACACGGAGCCATATCCTAGGACACCATAATTGCGTATTCACCAAGGCGAAGACAATGCGAAAAAATACGTAATGCAGAATCAACATATGGAAAGTGTAAAGGATAGCAGACTGCATAAGATGGCGATACAGAACTACAGGAAGTACAAATGTTGAGGAGGTGCAAGGCATTGTCGGTACAGCGGTGGCAGTCGGAAGAGGAACTACAGACCTCAACATTCACGGCACGAGAGGAGGAAGAGCGGAAATGTAAAGAGGAAATACGAGTTTCTTTAACGTATGTAGTATAACAGAGAGTATAATGGAACACAATGAAGCATACGCTAATATAATTCAATTTGTTAGTTTGAAGTGAAATTTACTGCGAACTGATTCGTTTTTTTGGCGCGTTCGCAAAATTGCGAAAAGCGACTATTAGCTTCGTCACGTATCTGTTATCCATCTGGCCGCATAGAACTCGTCTCCCACTGGACGGATTTTCATGAAATTTGGTATTTGAGTATTTTTCGAAAAACTGTCAAGAAAATACAAGTTTGATTAAAATCTGACAAGAATAACGGGTACTTTACATGAAGACCTATGTATACTTATGATAATATTTCGCTGGATTATTCTTAGAATGAGAAATGTTTGACAAAAGTTGAAGAGAAAATCAAAACACACATTTTACGTTCAACAATTTTTTCCCGAAAATCGTGCCGTTTATGAGCTAATGTGGAAAAATGCTGTAAAGCCGGACAGGCCACAGATGATAATACAATACGGCGCATGTGCTTTGCATGCTGGATAACTAAGGTTACAGACACACACTTAGAATATGTAATACTTACTGCTTTTCCACGGCAATGGTTACGGGAACGCGCCTCAATGTTACGTTACACGTGCATTGCCTGTGTCGTCAGAGAATAATTTCAGTAATTTCCATCAGTTCTCTCTTCGAACCATTAATCTACAAGCGGGTTTCATAAATACAGTTCATTAAAGATGTTCCAAGCTATGTATCGCACGCAGCTAAAAGAGCTGCCTGTTTTTGGTTAGAACATAACAGCACTTAACGAAGAACTGTAACATTACAGCTCGTATTACAGTCGGTATTCGTGGACCCAGTGAGTACCCTACGCCATAGGTCTCGAAACCGCGCACACAGGTTGCACTATGCGGTCCGCGGCTACATTTGTAAATTATTCGTATACTATACAAATTACATAATTATTTAGGCGGTCAGGTGTACCACTTTGTTATTTTTCCAAGTAGGCCCACGAACCCAGCCCACAATAAGGGGTGTGGCCCTTTGCCATAAAAAGGTTAGACGCACACACACTACTGGTAAGCACAGTTTAGAAACCAATGAATAAATAATTTAATATGAAATGTAATCGGTAAACTGTAAAACACTGATTGGATTCAGGAATTAAAATCCAATTAATCAAGAGCCCATGTAGACCTACATCCTTCAGAACCACCAAACAACATCACGTTAACTTACTCTATAAAGCTCTGTACGATCTCCGTCAAAACGCATTTGATCACAGGCAGTAACTGGATCACGTAACCAGAAAACCATTACCATTTTTTGTATTACAGCACAAATAACTACTGCATTACAAACCAAACACAATCTATTTGCGTTTTCAATCATGTAATTAACTGTCTGTCGCACAAACACTGCTATAATTAAGCAATATAATAACGTGACCTACATCCATCCATAGGCGACAAACAACACAGCAGCGCGCAAATGAAATCAAAGTATTTTAGAAATGAAATCGCAAAATATCACTGTCTTCTTGTGTTTGCACAACGTGAACTTACTGTTTACCCGCCAATTTTCACACTTTCTGCAGAACTACCCAAACGTTCTAAAACTAGCTATTTCATATTCCATTTGCCTGTCGTTTTGTATGGGTGTGAAACTTGGACTCTTGTAAAATCTGGATGATAATTAACGAGTTACATTGCTTTGTTCTTCTGTACATAATCTCCGTCTGCCTTCAAGTTCCAAGATAAGGGCTTAAGCGGAAGCCAAGACTGAACATACTCCTATCTCAGTGTTTCACTTTCTAACCTGCAGTAGGACGATAACCGTGCAATATACTACATACAGCGTGTTCCGCATGAAGGGCGCCAAACTTCAGGATGGCATTATGAGTCATTCTGAGGAATAAATGCTACAGCAAATATGCCCGATTATCAAACGTTACACCGCTACAAGAATTTCAATGTACATACAAAGCTGTAACCAAACATTTGACAATACACTTATTATTATAATGTGTCAGACAAAAAAAAAAATCCAGTTATTATTGCATGTGGAAAACCACGGTCTACCACACACAAAACGAAAGAATTGTATCACCCTCTTACGTCCTTAACCTTTACTGTATACAGCATTTAATACAGCAAAACCATCCTGTATAATATACAACAACAGCAAATTGAAGTCATTACAGCACATGTATACGCAAAAACATGAAAAACAAACTTTATTCTGTAATCACCGTGCATCTTTTCACAGTCACTATTTACATACACCAACTGGATGCAACTCTATTTAAAAACTATATTTAAAAACTTTATTTTAAAACCCGACATATGTTTCGGCTCTTATATAGCCATCTTCAGGGGTTTATCGTCGTTAAAAATGCATATATTAAAACGTCTTTTTCATTGGTTCACTCTTAGGCAAGTTTTTCACATTTTCACTGCTTTGTATGCACATACACTATTTGTTATTCGTACTAAAATAATATGTTAATGTTGATGCATGGTACTGGTTTATCTTGTTCATTAGGTGTATTTTTCATGGTGTAGGCTGTACTGTTTGTGTGTGCGTCTGATCCTGTAGTTAGATACTACAGCATCAGACGCACACACAAACAGTACAGCAGTTTTAACGACAATAAACCCCTGAAGATGGCTCTATAAGAGCCGAAACATATGTCGGGTTTTAAAAAGTTTTTAAATATGTTTTAAAAAACTATACAGTTTTTTAAAATAAAGTTGCATCCAGTTGGTGTATGTAAATAGTGACTGTGAAAGAAAACTGTAATGTAGGAATCTGTTACAGTAGAAATGGGAAGTTAAATAACATTTTCTGAGTTATAACACCAGGTAGTCCAGTCGGTAGTTACAAACGTTTCGAAAGAACATAATGTATCCATCTTCAGGGTCACTAGTTACAATATCTGTTATAAGTATACGTAAATATATATATATAAATGTGTTCTTTTTTATTGTATAGTGACTTTCAATTTGCATTAAAATTTTATTTGTATTTTTTATTCTTTTATTTAATTATTTACTGAAATGTTTTCTTTAGTTTTGGTGCAATTAGAGTTGAGACTGGCGTTACAGGCAAACAAGTACGCGAAACTGCAGGGTACCTACTACGAACTGGAAACAGTACGTTTCTCCGAGACGATGGCATCCACGCATTATATAATAATAACCATGGCTCAACAGCCCTATATGGGCCCGGGCCTCCTCTTGCCTCCTCTTTCCGAGGTTACCAAGTCGTGTGCATTCGTGGCAGTTGGTGACTGGTCAACTGGACAATGCAGCGCTACTGTTTCTATCGATCCTGATGTGCCCGCCAGAGCCATCTGGCAGGCAGTCAGGAGACTTGGGTGAGAAAGGAGGCAATTTGGCTTACGCAACATTTTTATTCATGCCCGTAAGGTTCTTTTACATGCCGTAAATCTACGACATGGGACCGACGGCTTTACTTCCCCTCCGAAGGAAGTGGTGCTCCGGATTTTTATCACCCTTAAAAATCCATCGACCTCGGTCGGGATCGAACCCGCGAACCTTGGGTCCAGTGGCGAGCACGCTAACCACTAGTCCACCGAGGTCGGCATCCACGCATTAAGACCAGGTAATGTCATAACAAATAAGACTGCAATATAATCCTTAGCCTCTGTGAAACCTCAAACGTGAAAGAGTTTAGGACGTCACATGGAGTTACTGTCTTCTGGGATGTGACGCCGTGTAGCCTGCCTTATATGTGTTTCAGAGGAACCTGAAGCCTCCACCATTAAGGTAGATCAATATTCCGCGCTATATTATCTTCGATGACATAAAAAAATGAAATAGAACAGAAACAGAAAATACGAGAGACTATCTCCGCAATCAAACCCGGTACCTATGAATATATGGAGATGCGCCACATTATAGCAGAGGTCTAATGGTTAAAATCCAATAATCGTGTTTTATCCTGAGTTGGAAGTCTTCGTCATCAGCCATAATGGATTAGCCTCCATCCATCTTGCAACCGGCCGGTATGTCTCAGCTTGGCTGATGACCTGACAGGAGAAAATTAATTATCACCCCAAGTACCCGTCACCAACAGTACAGAAGCGCCAGTTTAGAGCGCATAAGGAAGTCAACGACATAATCATATCGACTAAAATTTGCCTTTCGGAACAACAGTGCCTTGCAAAGCAGCAGTTTGTAATGAAGAGCTACTAACCGATTTACTGACTTAAATGCATGTGCAAATACCAACCCCATAGCGTAATAACTTCCTTGAAAAGCTGGTAGTCGCCAAGCTGCTCAATTGGTTACCACTTTTTAAATCACCAGAAGGTTCATGACCACCGTGTTTACAAGACCCCATCTCGATCCAGAGAACTGTAATTTATACCACTACACCATACCTTATTCCACTTTAATATTATCCTTTTATGTATAAAGGTAACAGGGCTCTCAGGTGATATACAGGGCATACACAAAAGAATGGTACGGTTTCAAAAGTGAATACTGTTGATACCGCACCATTCTTTTGTGTATGCCCTGTATTCCCTTCACGTTTTCAGGCGAAAATTTTGTACACATTTCCAACCCCCCCATTCATTGCTATACGGTCCGGTCCGTCCGTCTAAACTTCTTCAAATCACCAACCTCAATTACGGAATTATTTACATTCCGCTCTTACTGTTAACTTCTCACGTCCAAATAATCACTTACCATAATGTCCTCAGGCACTACCAACACGCATTTTTTCTTTCGTGGCGCAACAGCCCAACTCGGTCCTAGGACGCCTCACTGTTGAGGTTTGTAGAACACACACAACTAGACACACACACACACAAACCCGGTAGGGCTTCACCTGAACGAGTGATCAGCTCGTCGCAGAGGCCGCTACCTACACAACACACAACAAACACAACAGACGAACATCCATGCCCTCAGCGTGATTCGAACCCGCGATCCCAGCGGTCGAACGGCCGCAGACCTACGCCTTAGACCGTACGACAACGGGGATCGGCCACCAACACGCATTAGCCGCTGCAATTTACGAGACTCGTGTGAAGTCCATTCTACATTACCTGGTGTGTCTGCGGATTCAAAACTTCTGTATCGGATTCAAATTCAAATTTCTACATATGTATGTATACGCAACAAATGGCTTCCTGAGGAGCCGAATATAACCCAGGACCTATATCTCAGATCAGTCGTATTATTCAAACAGGATGCGTCACAGCAGTACATGTACCAATCAACAGGGAGGGTGCAGCCCCTCAACAACCATCTTACTACATACCTCGCAATGCCAATCACCTCTCCCCATTGACCTCCTGCGCAGTTCAGTGCTGCCGTGTTAAATTAAATGTCAATCATTCCGAACTGCTGGACCGTGGAAAGTTTAGAGAACATTTACATACAAAAACCATCACATTAGAATACCAATAAAGATAAAAGTCAAACCAGCAAGTTATATTGTTGGCTTAAGGCACAAATGCTGTCGATCCGAGCCTATTTGTGTTGAATTTTGTCTTGATTCTTACACAGGCCTATGCAACATTTTTATCTACAGTTATTGTGAGTCCCGGAACCACAGTGACGCGAGGAAGGTTTACGAACACTGTACGTCTACCAGAAGACAGCACAGGTGTTTCTTGTAATGTTAGTTCACTGGAAATTGTGTAGGTCCATACTGGACATAAAACGGTTGTGGTTTAAACCATCGACATAACGGTATGCATAAAGCAAGCGGTCCAGCCCCGACAGTTAGAATAGGCAATAAAGGAAATTAAGTTCTCAGAACAGAACTATGGATATGCAGTGAAGGCAAAGGTTAAGTTGTCCCTGGTGACGTCATGATGGAATATAAGGGAGCGGAAGTTCAGCATCACTGATCTTAATCTGAGCATTAGACGTGAGTGGTCAGCCTTACGTCCCGGCCGCTTTACCCCCCGGTACACATTGTGGGTCCGACAGCTAGTCTGAACGTTTTGGAGAAGACATAAACCTCTCGTCCCTGCCGGGAATGGAACAATTTCTAGGTCGATGTACCTAGAGCAATACAGTGTATCGGCTTATGATAAATCAGTGTGCTGTGGAACGAGTTATTAGATTACACGCTTTAAAAGATAAGACAGGGTTTCAGAAACGGGCGTACCCAATGAGGGGGGGGGGGGATGCCGCACTGCAGCCCCCTCCCAATCGAAATTTAAAAAACCAAAAATTTTGTAGACACGATGATAGCAAAGGTTTCACGTGATTTACCCTTCAGCCGAAATCAGCAATTGAAATCGGCTGATGACTAGTACATTACGATTTTGAAAATTAAAATAAAAAAACTTACGAAGTCTTACACGAAATTGAAAAAAAAAAAACCAAGAAGATTAGACATTGTGACTTAAATTAGGTGAGTCATGGAACATGTTAAATTTGTATGTATATAAATGCAGCTGCAAACAGTGTTACGTTACAGTTATACTTAGGAGATAATTTTAAAAACACAATTTTTGAAATCAAACATAAATTGTATTTAGCCTCAGGATCAGGCCACCACACCCCCCTCCAAAGAAAAATTCTGTGGCCGCACCTGGTTTCTGGGTCACGTATGTTCTCACCCAACTTAGCTACATCGACCTCCACATGCTACGATACAAATTCCGGTAACTTTCCAACAGTAAGTCAAACACAAACTGTCTGCAATGAACATATGTGTTTGCTCCATTAGTCTACAGTGCGGTATCTGACTGAAGCAGTTATCAGAGATGTACAGAAAATACGAAATAAAAATACTGCAGTTGACAATTTTGCGCAACTTAAACGTGCGGGTGGAAAACTGCCCCAGTTCGGGCAAACGCCATTTCGAAATGGTTCCCTTATGACTTTCTTCTGGTTGGTCGACACTCGAGGTGACTACATCAGGTTTGAAGTTTTCACAATGGTCACGACTGTATCATAGTGTTATGGGTTATGGCACCATATAATGTAATGGTCGGTACAAATAACCAAATCCCTTATACACGGTACAATAACACCGAAATCAACACAGCTAGATACGGTGTATATGTGGCTGCTTATTTATGCGGCAGAGTGTACATACAAACTATGCCAATGTAAGCCATAGAATGGACCTGCCTTGACATTTAATCCTATTGTTTATGCCGCGTACATTTCAACAATAAGTCAATTAGACGAAGGCATTAAAACATTGTTATACGACGTGTATTACAGTGGTGATGTTTCACCAGTGCTATTCAATCTCGGATCTACTCACTACATACGTCATGTCGTGTGGACAATTATGTACAGGCGAAACACACAGTCCATCGTCTTTACAGCTAATTAACAGCGTTAGTATGTGAGAGACGACACAGCGCAGTAAAGTCCTAGCAAAGTTAATTGTCGTCCTGCTGACTTACAAATTCCTCACATTTAATTCAACCCGAAGATTCTTCCCGTGTTCACAAAAGCCCATCGCTGCTTCCTGTAAAGAGCGACACGAACCCATTCCATAAAGTCAGATGCTGTTCCTTTCGTATGTATTTTAAAAGTTCCCTCACATCTGTCTTGGTTCTTCAAGTCGTCTTTTCTCTCCAGGTTTTCCGATTAGAATGATGTGTACACGTCGCGTGTCACGTATTCGTATTACATGTTATGTCCATCTGTCTTTCACTGAATTACTTCAACATTACGATATTTGCCCAGGCTTTAGTATTTACTGAAGATTAACAAGATGAGCAATGTCCTATAACGTTACAATGAGGTGTGTGCGTGCGCGCGCACACACACGCACATATATATAGTACTACATCTTGATGATAATTTTAACTCCCACGTGTTAATGTTTTAATCCTTTAAGTTTTGATCAACATTTATATTGCATACACAAAACATGCTGCTATGTCTTACACACGCATTAGCTACATACTGTAGTCAACATATACAGTATAAAATTGCAATCACACCCTCCAACGGAAACAACACGATGTCCACATCTCTACATTATAACTGCTAATTTAAACAGACAAAGGAGACATAATAGCAAAAGTGAAAACTGTAACTATATATACATATCTACATTCTAACTCACAAAACTGCTAGAAATATCACTACAATAGTGAGGGTGTAGACAATATACTTTAAAAGTGTACAAATACTACGAAGTGCTTCTAAGAACGCATTTGTCCACGTAATAATAATGGTGATAAGCCTAATGAAATATGACGATGACTGTACTTTTATATAGATGAACAATATGTGTACGTGTTTTTAATACAAGCAGTTGTGACATACCCCTGAAGATGACCTATCGATAGTCGAAACATATGTAGGGGTTTTAACTAACATTTAGGAACTATTAGTGTTCTTTTAATAAACAAGTGCACTTCGTTGGTGTAAGTGATATTTATGTAGTTGGTGTAAGTGATATTTATGTAGTTGGTGTAAGTGATATTTATGTAGTTGGTGTAAGTGATATTTATGTAGTTGGTGTAAGTGATATTTATGTAGTTGGTGTAAGTGATATTTATGTAGTTGGTGTAAGTGACATTCACGTCAAGAATGCACGGTGAAATCAGAATAAAAATATACAGTACTGTTTTCACGCATGTTTTCTCTTCTACTTGGTTCTTCCTGATGATGGCTCATATTAGCCGAAACATGTAGAACAGTGGCTCGCAAAGTGTTCTCCCAGGGGATCTGTGGATATATTTCCGTAACTGTTACTTTGAAGTTTACTTATTTTTGTAATTACAGTAATAACGTTTTGTTAAAAATAATCGAGAATCTTCTTTAATTAGCGATATGTTTGTTTCGTATGGCCGTTAGAATATCTAATTAAGAAACTTCATCTACCTACGAAGCGAAAGACAGTCATTTTAATTAAGGTTAAATCATGCAATGCATTGTTACGTGTGCTACTGGTATGCATTCGTCGCTATCGAAAAACAGTTCTGAGATATAAATTTCTAATTTTGGACACCTATCATCCGGACACACTATATTTACGTGAGCAAGGATGTGAGGGTCCGTGGTTATTTTGCGAAGCCAAAAGGGGCCCGCGAGAAAAAAAGTCTGGGAAACACTGATGTAGAAGAAAATATGTAATAATAAAATACACACACTGATTCCAAAGTGCATTTCGTTGGAATTACTTTTGCGTTTGACAGGTTAAACTGTCAGTGCCTTGTCGTAGTACAGTTACTGTTGATTGTAGTACAGTTACTGTTGATTGTAGTACAGTTACTGTTGATTGTAGTACAGTTACTGTTGATTGTAGTACAGTTACTGTTGATTGTAGTACAGTTACTGTTGATTGTAGGACTGCTTAACTTTCTTCAGGACCGACAATGCTGCGTTTACGGAACTGCAGCGGCCGTAATGGAACAAATATGTCACGGCGCTGATGATAAGAATGTCAGCACCCTGCTTATGACCAGAATCCACGACGACGACGACATGCGCTTGCAACACACTTTATAGGTCTTCGACGGAGTCCTCGCCGTAGTAACGCGCAGCACACCAAGAGGCCTACCCCCCCCCCCCCCCAACCTGTTGTACAAGGATCAAAGATAAAGGGCAAAGCCACACACCAACCAGTATATTTGTTCCATATATATGACGTGCACACCAACTGCAGGGGTATATTCACTTTTCGGAAACGAATAATCGTTCACGTAGCCAAGAAATTCGACGCCATTTACGGAACCAGAAATTTCATTGTCTTCATAACAGCTCCCCAGGGGGTTTTTCTTCCTTAAACAAGTATAATTCAGTCCACATACTCATATTACGTTTCTATAACACCAATTTTAGTATTATAATCTCATCGACAACATGTCTGCCATATTATTTTTGTACTCTACAACACAAAATCGTGTGAATTTATTTAAGTAAGATTGTTTTAGGCACACCTTCCGCACACTAGCCCATCACCGTATGTTCTACAGTTCACAAATTTATAGCTAAAACGACATAGGACAACAAACTAGTCGTCGTTTTGCATGAGTTAGGCATATTTACGTTAATATACTGCAAAAAAGGCGGCCAAAAGACCCGGAATTACACTGAATTTCCGTTTATTCTTACGAAACGGACAACGTATCCGAAAATTCTTTCGAACACTGACCTCACGCCACGTCCATAGGATGAAGCTGCAAGGCGTGGACACGTCTAGCAAATGCTTCCTCCGCTGTGCTCCATTTATCCTTTTGTGGCAATACTTACAATATGTCTATATGGTCCTCACGTCTGAATTAAAAAAAGGTAAGATGTGACACAGATTCATGATTCAGCACTCATATCGGCCCCAGCTACAGTCCAATTTATTGTGTATGTGTGTGTTTATACCAGCACATTACATATAAAATCAAAACTCTAATACGTAGAGTTAGATACAATTAAGGTTTAATTTGTCAAGAAGTGACTTACATTCCAAAGTACAGATTCTCCCATCTCTCTCTTGTCCCCTCCTGAATAAACCAACGTCTCTACGGGTGTACAAACTCCACTGTTTCAGTTTCATTATCGGAGGCTCTCTGGAGAAATCAACGCTCCAGTAGGATCTCCAGCGATGCGGAATGAGTTTAAGAGATTGGTTTCACTCGACCATTTTTGTATTTGCTTCCAGTGACAGACGACGCAAGCAGTATAGAAAAATGTAATTTACTTCATAATTCCGCGTTGGTGACATTTGTAGTCCACAAACGAGCTGTGCCCCACCTTCTACCCTTAAATTTCTTAACCCGTTGAATGTAAATAGAACAATTCCAGACTTCGGTAATGTTATAAACAAACATAAATGGAAGTCAGTGGGGAAACGTTTCAGAAGAAGAAGTGGTTCCCAAACCACACTTCCCCTGAACACGCTAGACTCTAGCATGTTCCGGGAAATATAAACTTAATGGACAAATTTACTTCGCTGTCTCTTAGACCTACCATGAGAACCGTCAATCCGACAGGCGCATAGTACATGACAACAATTACGCTTCATTCATTATGACACCGTATGCCTCAAGTAGCGCATAGTACATGACACAATTACGTTCATTCATTATGACACCGTAATGCCCTCAAGTATCGCGCATAGTCAAATGACACAATTACGTTCATTCATTATGATACCGTATGCCTCAAGTAGCGCACAGTACATGACACAATTACGTTCATCATTATGACACCATACGCCTCAAGTAGCGCATAGTACATGACACAATTACGTTCATTCATTATGACACCGTATGCCTCAAGTAGCGCATAGTACGTGACACAATTACGTTCATTCATTATGACACCGTATGCCTCAAGTAGCGCATAGTACATGACACAATTACGTTCATTCATTATGACACCGTATGCCTCAAGTATCGCATAGTATATGACACAATTACGTTCATTCATTATGACACCGTATGCCTCAAGTAGCGCATAGTACATGACACAATTACGTTTAATTTCATTATGACACCGTAATGCCTCAAGGGAGAAAATTGCACATTTTTATGCGGAATAAACTTTCACCCGTGATAAGCTAGTCTAATTGACATAAAACAAAGCTAAAACTGCCAATGTAAAATCCGATTAACAGAAACAATTTGTTCTCTAAATACATCGTCTCTACAACCCAAACTCGCAGATGATGCACGTGTAGCAGGACAGTTATTGCACTAACAGACGACACTGACCCTGCAAAAGTCACTAGCAAAAGCAACTCGGAAGACCTAAGTATCCAAAGGGAAAAACGAAATTTTAGACGAAGGTAAACGTTAATAAAGTCTATCCCGGTGGCCGCACGGCCTAAGGCGTGGGTCTGTGGCCGCTCGCTTGCTGGTATTGCGGGTTCGAATTCCATCGGGGCCATGGATGTCTGTCTCTCGTGAGTGTTGTGCGTTGTCAGGTAGAGGTCTCTGCGACGGGCCGATCATTCGTCGGAAGAGTTCCACCGAGTGTGGTGTGTCTGAGTGTGATCTCAAAACCTCGACAATGAGGAGGCCTTGGCCCATCACGGCTGTCGAGCCATGAATAAGAAAGGTTAATAGAAACAGTCCAAGGTGATGCCTCCTCTCACGTAAACTCGTGGTGGTGGTAACAACAAAAATATTTTGAGTGTTCAAGAGAAAGGAGGTTACTAAAAGAGCTGAGGGTCACACGACGATGTTTTCTGGGATGGAATGCCCGCAGTCTCGCAGATACTTACAGAGTTTCACAGTAACCTGCTGCCCCCATCTTCAGTGTACCATTAAGACAGAAGCAGCAGGTTCGTGCGAAAAGCGGGTAACCAGCTACCAGACAACATGGCGTCATATCGCAGAAGACTATTTATTCAGAAGTGCTACTGTTACATAGTGTTAACTTCCCAATGCACTGACCCAACGCGATGATCTACCTGTCAGTTTTCTATTTTCCGTCTTTAATACCTCTGACTACAGACGACGTCCAGTTCGCACAGCTTCGCCTAATCCAGCACTGAAAAATGAGACATTCTGACTGAACCACTGGAATCCCTCCCTCTGTTTGATTGCAGTCCATAAGCAAACGTGCATCGTCGTGCAGATTACACCCAGTGAGTCACTCATGTTACGAGATAGCTACAGAAAATCTCACAAGGCCCTTCCCATGATTATGTGCTACGTTAAGTTGTCACTGTCCCCTAATTTATGACCCAGCCCTCCTCCCTCCAACTCCTCAACAGCAGAAACAACACACAAGCAAGAACAGGCTTCAGAGGTGGCTAAGTAAAAAAGGAGACTTTTCACAAAGGTTTAATAAAAGATGGTCTACAGCTCCACAAAATAATGAAGGGCGAACAGGAAAGGGGTACTGCAGCAAGAAGATTATTACGGGCGACTCTTTCAGTGGACACACTGCTCTGCTCAATCAGTCTCACACTACCCAGCTACTTAGCTAATGCAATTTTATTAGTTGTGCAAACGAGCACAGAAGGCAAAATTAAAAAAAAAAAAATCCTCGACGAGATGAAAACAATTTTGCGGACAAAAGTGTTTTACGGGTAGCAGTCACACTGATTCCACAGTGGCCTGCAACTTCTGCTTAAGGCGAGCAAGGCTTTGGACAGCAAACGTTCTGTGGTCCTGGGTTTGAGATCTGTTGGAGCGAGGCGCTTTTTTTTGGCGTCTTTATTTGCTGTCTTGTGACGACAGAGGTCTTGTGATCAGTGCCCGTCCATCCTACACTCTGTACCACAAAGATTCATCTTTGTTAATTCCAAAGCGAATAACAAAGTGTCTAATCTAAAAGGTATACAAAGGTCGCACGTTCGAATCTTGTACAGCAAGCAACAGGTTTAAGTGTATGTCCTTATATCCAAATACTTCAAAAGGCATGTCGAGCCTATTACTACCTAATTATCCTGCTGTTTGGAAGGTTGAAATAAAAGCAATTACGCCTGTTCCCTGAAGAATATTTTTACCTAAATGATATGAAACAATTCGGTACAGACCCCGGCAGTAAGCAAACTGCATTGTCATTACTAAGCTCAGTCAATTAACACTGTTCAGGGAAAAGGCAGCTTATTGTAAGAATGACATCAAACATACAAATACTGTGCAGGCAGAATGCAGAGTTTATTGTTAAAGCAGGCAGTACCTGCTGCAGTCTTTAACTGGACCTTACTCTTACGTCTTTGCACAATTTAGTAGCTGTCTGTAGTTTTACTGCGCTGCTTCACGTATATAGGTAAGAGGATCAGCTGCTAGCTTGTTCAGTGGAGAGCATGTCTTACCTCAGGGAATATTACGTGGTAGGCGCGTTGACGATGGACGTACAACTGTTAATTTCTTTAGGTTACCTACAATTCTGACACTCACACAGTAGTAAACAATTCAGTAAAACTTAATTAGATGATATGTAAGCTAATATATTTGCGAAACATCAAACCACATTACACATTAATTCACAATTTATAGCAACTTCCTCTCTTTAACGTCGCTACCTCCTTAACTGACCAGCGGGCGGTTGGAGCGCAACTGTTTGAATTTTTGCTCTTTCTCTACTCCCAGCATTCTGTGCGTAACCTCTCACGGCTAGCGCTGGCTGGTCAACTGCCTTATTTGAATCCCTGCCCCCCTCATATCCTAAGCTGCCTTCACTCCAACTAACTTCTTTCCTACCTCGAAAAGGCTATATAATCGGTTATAAGTCATTGTGCTCTAATCACAGTACATTTTACAATCAATGTCCGCCTGGGAACGTACTCCATCATCTTGCTTTCCGGACTATTATGCAACACCCCCCCCCCCCACCGCGCCGAAGCACCAATATAATGCGTGAAGGAAAATACTGAGTTTAACACTTGTGATAAGAGAAAGAAAATTCAAACTGTTGGGGTGGGGGAAGCAATAGGATAAACAAGCCGCATTTAAACGAACAAGTAGCAGCTAACGTACTCGAACATAGCAGAGGCCTCAGCTCGTCTTAGAATACAAACAAGTACTAAAAGCAATATTTAACAACCAACTAAATGCACATGCAATATTGAATGGAAATGCACGGTGAATGTAAGATAAAATTCGTAAGTACTAAAAGCATTTGTGGCTATGCTGTGCGCGCACTGACCGAACACTGAGAGACTCAACAAGATACAGACACTCGGCTCAAACTTCACTCCAGCAGAGTGACACAGCTTCACAGAAATGTTATGTGACACAAATGTGCCTGCGTGAGGTGCAGTTTGCCTTTGCAGGAACATTCCGAGTCAGCCTCAGTTCAATTTGACTGGACTTGAATCAGTTGGTGTGGGGTAGCCACAGTGCGCATCATTTTCAGGTTCGGAGATCTCCTACGTAACACAAGTTTGTCCTCCGTTTTGGCAATCATATTCAACTTCGCAGCTTCGTATCAAGTTCGGATCATGAATTTCCTAAAATCTGAACGACCCCATGCTATTCCTGTGCGTAAATAAACCACGCAAGAAAAATATACTGTATTTATGAAGTGTTCCAACGTTGATTCACTCACTATCGACATAGCAATCACACACCAACTGATCGACTTTAATTATGACCTGTAAAAGTAACATTACTGGAAGCGATAAACAGTTGTTCTTTGGAACTAAGCCTTGTGTTTCCAACAACACCAAATTCTGAAAAAAGAATTACTCAAATCACATTCATTGTAATGTCTGAGGTTTTGTGTAGCGACAGTAGTTAAAAAATAACGAACTGTCATTAAGTTCTTAATACAAGCATTACTATATTTCCGGATCTAACGCCGTGTGGTCTGGTACAAAGGTAAAAACGTTCCTGAGGATCCTGCTATCTGCATATTTAGGGCAAAGTTCCTCTGAAACGTTACCTTTCTACAAGCCTACACGGTGTCAAATCCCAGTAAAGCTATCCCATTGAGGCCCCCAGAATATCTAGACAATCGGCACATGAAGGCAGCAACGTTGTCAGCCCTATGCACCGGCCACCTTTAACCTCCAGGAGACAGTCCTGATACTCATTTCTGTTAGAGGCTGAGTCGAATCCAGAGCCATAATACGGGCGAAAGGATTAAGTCAATGAAATATCCCAATGACCCCGTCGGGAATCCAACCCGCGACCTTCCGCCTTGTAGCGCAGTGCCTCAACCAACTGCACCACCGAGTACCCCACATTCCAATAGACTGTAATATCATTAGTCATCGCCGTCTGAATTTCAAATCTCACATTCTTAAGGAAGAAATTACCTAGGAAAACCAGAAATTACAATTTCAGGACCACACACACAGTGGGCCTGCTTTCAGGCGCGATAGAGATACAGACTACACAATTTTAAAAACGATATTTGAAATTCAGTACGGTGATATCCTTAAAGACAACACCACTAGTACAAACGGCATTAAAGACTTAAAGGTCTAATCCTTCGAAGCCCTAGAGCGCACTGGATACTTAAGACAGTATTATCTTACGAGTGGGTTATGGCTGCTTCCGCGCCAGTCAAACAAGTCTACCCTCTCCACAGCCATGCCGCCAAACATGTATTAATGCTATGTAGCAGGAAGTTCATGTAACAAATAGGCCTATTTAAAAATTCTGTTTCTGCCTCACAATAAACACAATCTCTGTACAAAACTCAACTGGTTAATCCGGTTTAAAGAAACAGTCGTTTGTTCAAAAAATAAACACAAAATGCAGGTAGTTTTAATATCACACTATGTGGTATTTATGGTAACAACTGTCATTTAAAGCCTTAAAAACCCGTACTTCCCTACTTCCTGTCCTCAAATGACAAGCCGGAAAGAAACACGATACTGCCTTGCAGTACAAGTGCATAAGGGTAGGTAAGAGGAAGAATGTAGTTCTGAAAGATCACAGATATGCAGGGCGCGAAGCGTACGGAAAGCGTGAACATAATGATGGGGTGGGGGGGGGGACGTAAATAAATCACGTATTGTTCTCACGTCCGTTTTCCCTGCAAGAACCAGCAAGCAAAACCACAGACTACTTGTTTCGTGCTGGCCTCTTTTGCTGCACGTAGGTCTCCCACACTATTAACCAATTTAAAACATAATGTAATCTGTGGTCTTTTGGGTGATTACACGGCGTCGTGTGGTAATTATTTACCGACGTTTCGGGACAACGTGTCGGTCCCATCTTCACGGGTCGAGATCCAAGAAGGAAAGCTAAACATAATGTTACTTCCCGTATTCGTCATCAATTTTCGCTAAACAACGAAGATTTACCAGGCCGTACGAATATTACGATCACCGTACATAAACCCCCGAGGCGTAGATGGGAGGATAATATTAAAATGGATCTTCAAGAAGTGGGATGGGGGGGCATGGACTGGATTGATATGGCTCAAGATAGGGACAGGTGGCGGGCTCTTGTGAGTGACGTAATGAACCTTCGGGTTCCATAAAACGCGGGGAATTTCTTGACTAGCTGACGACCTGTTAGCTTCTCAAGAAGGACTCTGCTCCATGGAGTTAGTTAGTTAGTTAGTTAGTTAGTACATAATCCCTCCAACCTCCCTCGCGATAGACGACGTCTTTGCACTGTCTTGTTTGCTGGCTTCTACATTTACAGCACCAGCCGAACTTGTACATTTATCTACGGCGATTCATCCCCGTTGTGTTTTAAGTCGACACAACCAAGAGATAATCCGTTAACAGAACACACAACGTAAAGAATATCAACAGCTACATTTTCGACTATAGTAATAGCCGTCATCAGGTTGTACCAAAGGAAATAGCGTTGACACACAGAATGTAGTAAGCGATCTCAAACTTCACAGTGAATTCACACACAAAAAGTGCAGGCCTCTAGACTTCGGGAAGACACCACGCAGTGAACAAAATCCCAAAAATTATACGTGTAACGTCTTTGGAATCAAACAAAACCCCACCTTACTTCTACACATGCTGATAAAATTTCTCAAAATCGTCCTCATTTACACAACCATCAAGTAACTTCGAATTATTTAAAATTTACTTCAAAATACTATAATACGTTCACTGAAAGATCCCGAATATGATGACAGACATCGTCCTAAAAACACGATGTCATACCATTTAAAACAGGGCCTACGAATTAATTAATTTTACTTAGATACGTTTTCAACCTACATCACACACAGCTACACTTACTGCCTTTACTTGTATATGCTTTTTAATGTATTAATTCATTGTACAGGTTGAGATCTCTTACTACATTCTGCAGTTGTACTTCAGCACATTTTATTTTCGTCTGTACAGCTATTATCATAGCCGAAACATGTAGCTGCTGACATTCTTTACAATACATGTTGTGTTGACGGATTATCTGTTGGTTGTATTGTAAATTCTGGCCTATTTAAAAATGTCCTGCCATTCATCCAGCCATCCGTATATCCAACAGCTCCTCAACAAATAGAGACAGCGTTAAGCATGAATCTCGCCTCAATAATATCTAAGGATTCAGTTCATAACGCACAGAAAACACACTGGGTTCCCATTCCAAAAACAAGCTGGTTAATCTATAATATAATATTCAATAAATGCACACTGTTGCAATATATAATTGACAATTAAAACGTTAAAAATTATGTATTGTAACATTGTGCATTTGTTGGATACTGTATAATAGATGTCAAGTAATGCACGGAAATGAATACCATAAAAAAGATGGTTAATGTTGCACAGGGAAATCATAAATGTTTAATCCGAAACTCGTACGCAATATACCAGTACAACCCATTGGCAAAATGCAGATTCTCTGAACGTTAAAGCTGGTAGTATAGGCCTGTGGGCCGGGATAGCGTAGTCGGTATAGCGACTCACTACGGGATGGACGGTCCGGGGATCGAATCCTCGTGGGGGCGAGATTTTCCACACCCGTCCAGAACGACACTGGGCCCACCCAGCCTCCTATACAATGGGTACCGGGTCTCTTTCCCGTGGGAAAAGCGGCTGGGGCGTGGAGTTGACCACCCACCCCCATCTAGTGTCACGGTTAAAGACAGAGTAGAGCTATACCTCTACTCCCCCTCTCGTCCTTCATGGCCCGTTCTAGGGAGAACTTTACCTTTAGTATAGGCCTATTGTTAATACTCTTCTTTGAATGCTTAATTACAGTATTCGTGTAATACACTGAAATGCTGGCAAATATCAAAATTTGTGAAGGCTATGAGCCGCAGCGTTTCGAAACACCTCGTATATTCAAGTTTCACAGTTTTATTTTATCCCGCACAGAAGCACCTCTACCTTCATCTAAACATCACGTAACTGTACTATCGATAACGACATTCCTAGCAGTCACTGCTAAAGTCTCGTATGCAAGCCGTTAAATATGGCAACATGTTCCGTGTCCCCTGGAAAATTCAGTGATTCGGTAACACATGGTTTTCACAAGCAGTAAACGACACACACGATTTTGGCGAATTGTGTCCCTTCAAAGCTTTCACTTGCACAGCTAATACCTCTCGCGTTTATTTTCGGAAGCATAGGCGCGTAGAAAATGCAGAGTGGCCCAAAAGGCAGTCAAACCGATCAGTAAATTGCAGAATAATACGCGTTGTTAATTTTGTATTTCTTGCTCAATTTACAAAAAAATGTTGGCAATGAGACCCTAAATGTATAACGCACAAAACCGTTTTGCAAATCACTGTAACTCCCTAATTGCAACGACGTTAATACGACAGAACTTTCCGATTAACTGACTTTTGGGCCATGCTGTACACATAAAACACTGAACTTCACGTTTCCTGCGCAACAGTGTAGAGCGGAATCATGCGGTCCGTGACATGATAAGCGTGCATTAGTAGCCGAATAGCGTTGAGGTCACAGATATGCAACACGGAACACTCTTGTGACAAAAAGGCCAACTGCTGGGAGAATTCGCGAAACGATGGTTGGTTCGCACAGTACTTACTGGCCATTAGAACAAGAAAAGGGGCACATAATGGGTAAAGTCGGCGACATCAAAACCTACAATATTTAAGATACCTACCATCAGTTATCAGTTACCAATCGAACCAAAATCGATATGAACCAAAGGTTATCAACATTTACATGAAGCTAATTCGATAGATACCAATAGTTATCGATAACTGCTTTAAGTTATATCGATATGTACCAACAGTTACCAGAAAGAACTTCGGCCTAAATCGACAGGTACGTCCAAATAAACACTAGCTGCTAGAATTTTGAGTGGCACGCAAGCATGGAGCCAAATGACACATAACCTTACATCTCAAAAACATACTTTACTATGATAATGATTCCACAAATGGACATCCAGATACTGACTTGATTCCACTAAATGGTGACTACGCACCTTATATCCTTGACACATTAAAGAACATTACGCCGTACACTAGCCCCAACAGCTTAACTCTGCATTAATTGAGATGGCAGCATCTCCATCTTCACAGGTTCACACTTCGTGCTGCTTCGGCATCACCATCACATTCACACAATAACCAACACGAAATTAACAATGAAATAACATCTTCCGTTATGACAGTGGAGATCGGTAAACGAATTTCCCAACTGCGTTCACACACACAAACGCACACACTGGTAACTGAACACTCGTGGACAAACTTCCTGGTTTGTCTCCATATCTCCACAAGAAACGTATAAATAAAATCTGAATCGCAAAACCCATCGACGAGTCAATGAATGACGGTATATATAGTCTACAGCTCTTGCCTTCGCTCACGTTTTGAGAAACTTAATTATACCACCAATAAATGCACAAATTCTGTGCACTCTTCTGATATCGAACACTTGTCTCACACTGACATCCTCACGTGTCCCTTGAGGCCAAGAACAATCCGACGCGGATCGCTGTCTGTGATCTACTCCGCAAGGTTGTGGCGCTGTCTCACTCCTATCACGACGTTTCAGCCCGTGCCTTCGTTCTTCCACGTCACTTGTGCTCCGCCATGGTTCTACCCACACACAGGATCTAGGACCAACGTGCTACCGGATATGCTAATGCAGCGGCCAGTTGTCGGCCATGTGGTGTGAAACAGCGTAAGATCCCCAACACACACAAACTTCAATCCAGCACTAATGGGTAGGTAAAAGGTGTTGCTGGAAAAATCGCGGTTTATGACCAGCCACCACTTAACGACTGCCAGCGCATATAAACAGTACACTTGTTCCTGCTCTTAAGCTACACAGCATGAAACGGCATGCAGCAGTGAGACACGAGCTCCATACGTTAACCTGAGCAATGCATGGGAGTGGTCCAGCTCAGTGCCACGCCACAGGTTGCCTCGCAATGACTTCATGTAGTTTGGTAATAGGTACCAGCGTTTCGGAGGAACCTACCGCCTCCACCTTCAGGGCACAAATGTGGCATGTTATACTGCGTAGTTTAGTACCAGAACGTGTCAGTCATCTTCAACATACAGTACAGTTGTCGTAATGCATTTGGCTGGTGAAATGTTCAACCGGAAGTCATTTACACAACGACAGCGTAACGTTTCGTCTTGTTCCTCCAGAAAGTACAGTCCGTACAAAGAAAATTGGACCTGATGTATACTTCCCGTAGTATGTGGTGAAAATCTTTACAATCAGCTATTTTAAAAAATAGAAGTTCACTGAATGATGATGATGATGATGATGATGATAATAATAATAATAATAATAACAGCACATAACACTCATCGTCTTCTCACCTTACATTCCACGTTCACTCTTATCCCATTCACTGTCACTTCTGCTGCTCATTCAAGTATCACTTATGCCTGCAATTGCCTGTTTTAATTATGCTCCCATTTACAACACTGACCATCTAGTTTGTCTAAACGTTCACAAACACCGATCGACTTGTCTTCTCCAGTTTCTCGATTCTCTGCTCGCAAATAAACTGTCAGTTGCCTTTTCCGCTCTTTTTGTACTTTCAATACCTGCTTTATACACCTCCAATATTGGGACTATCGCGGTTGTTGCTCAGTGCACTATATCGGCTTTCGGGGTTTGGCTGCGTACAGGAATGATGACTTCCTGACGTTTCGGCAAACGTTGCAGTTGCTGACTTAAGGATGAATTACTAATCTAAATGTTACCACGCGGTTGGGGGGGGGGGGGAGATCGGACCGTCACCCATGCACACACTGTCAGCTGCCAGATCTATATAAGAACCACCCCGATAAACCACAGATTAATTCACCCCGAAGTTGAAAACTGCAACATTTACACAAATGCAATTCCCCCGGCGCGGCCCAGCACCCATAGACGATCCAACGCATTGTATTTTGTACTGTTCACGCACGTGTGTTTTGCCTCCTGCGTCTCTTTTTTTCATAAAAATGAATACACTCAGAAACATTTTCCGCGTTTGCCCTCTTTACGTTGAACAAGCCATCGGCGGCACAACTGACGTGATATAAACTCACTCCGCTTACTTGACATAGTGTCATTGTCAACTGCTGCTGAGGACAGGTTCTGCACAGCGGACCTTATCGCACTGACGGACGGAACACAACAAACACCCTGCCTTTGCCACGTCACGTACACACAGCAAGTCCGTCCTCCAGCTCCTCAAGGCTCTTCACCGGCCAAAAAGTTTTGCGACATCATACATTTCGATTATTTAATCGTGGGCGTGGACCTACACGCAAACCAAATGGGGTGAAGGAGGAGGGAATCCAGTGAGCTCGTATGGCGAACAAACTGGACTTCTACGTGGGCCCCCCTACTTTTTAACCACTCTACGCATAACTTTGCCGTGCAGTTTATTTGGTGGTATACTAAGCACTATTATTTCATACCCCCACCAGTAACACCACATAAAACTGTCCACACTACACACTCCCATAAGAAGTTGGCACCAAAGTGAACAAACACGCCTTCTAGCAGACGAATCGGAGTGGATTAGATTAAGTTACCGGGGCAACCAAACTCACCAAGTCCCATAACATATACGTATTGTATATGGTACCGAGTGTGCCAACTTGAAAACACGTTAACAGAAGTGATATCACACAGCCGTAACAAAAGGGAACACACCAGCAATTATATTTAATTTCCACACCGTTGAAGAGAAGTCCCTTGCCCCTGTCGAGAATCGAACGACGACACTACGGTTATCCAGCCCGTAGCCTAGTGAATATACCGACTACGCCGTTATGGATCCTTCGTCCCCGCAATTAGCAAAATAAACAAGCCATCAACACAACATTAATACACGAGTATTCGCCTACTGAATACAACTATTAACACATTCCCGACATTCTAACTTTATTAATTCCGTGCACTGTGACTGAATTATTCACTTACAAAACCACATACAAACCTACACAGCAGAACCAGTAACAAAGTACCTCCTTCACATAGTGCGACGACACATAACACAGGAACACGATACACAATGCATCAAGAACAAGTCTAGATGTTTGTACACAAAGACGAAACTACAACGGTACGTCAAAACGTAGCCAATTTTAACCACATTTTACGAGATCTTACTTTTTTAAATTGGCACGTCAACCACTACAATAAAATAAGTACTATCCTAATGTATTAAACCAACACCAAACATATAGGCTAGTATTTTAACCACATTTTACGAGAGTTTAGACTTCCGAATTTAGCTGTAGAAATAACTACGATATCATGTGTATTACTATTATAATGTATTACACTTTAATCAGTTTTAAATATCGGTGTATAGACTCCCTGAAGATGGCGGAGTTCCACCGAAACATGAAGGAGTAAACAAATAATTGTATACTAGTTGTGCATACGTTGGTTTTGTAAATGAATAATACATTCCCGACATGTTTCAACCACCAAGTGGTTCGTCCCTGACGATAACCACTTGATGACTGACACATGTCGGGAATGTAACAACGGTTCCACTCAGACGGACACACGTCGTGTTTGATGGTACAGTATGTTTATTTTACTAAGTCAGTGACTCTTTATCCATCCACACACAACCACACAGATTCTGTCATGTCACCTCCTTTCCACTCTCGAATGTGTTTACTCTTCTCTATATATTCCATTGCCTAACCTTTTCCATAGCCGATCCCAGTGGCCGTGCGGTCTAAGGCGTGGGTCTTCGGCCGCTCGCTTACTAGGATCGTGGGTTCGAATCCCACCGGGGGCATGGATGTTTGTCTCTTGTGAGTGTTGTGTGTTGTCAGGTAGAGGTCTCTGCGACGAGCTGGTCCCTCGTCCAGAGGAGTCCTACACACTGTGGTGTGTCTAATGTGTGTGATCATGAAACCTCGACGAAACAAGGAGGCCCAGGCCCATATAGGGCTGTCGAGCCACAGAAGAAGAAGAAGAAGAACCTTTTCCATACTCTTACCTTATACGCCTTTTACTACCGACAGCTAATCACTGAGATACACTGCTCCCATCGATTCAATCTTAGCCATCCCTTTCCCATATCTCTGTCCTATTCTTCTCGCTCAGCTCTCCTACCCTGAAGATGGAGGCAGCAGAATTCTCAGAAATGCTTGTCATCTTTGGTTTCATACCTCACAAAACAGAATTCACGACAAAGAAAGTCATTCCGAAATGGAAATCAATAACAGCAAGAAGATCAATTCGCAGGAACGTGTTTGCTCACAAACTTCAGTGAAGTTGAATTCAGTCAGCTGAATAAGGCATCAGCAATGTGCAATAATAATCCCACATCAAAGACAGAATCAGTCATGCAAGTTCTCAGTTTTCGAAAGCCATTCACTTCAAGCCGGGCAAAATATTAGTTTTGTAAAGCAAACAAAACGCGTAACTGGGCATAAAACGTGAGGTAAGTCAGAAATTATGACATGAATTACCTTTATAGCTACATGATTTAAATAGAAAATAAAATTAACACAAGCTAACCACGTGGGGTAAGGTCTCTTATCAGTCAGCTGCTATGATGCGCACTGTCAGGGTAAGTTACAAGAGTTGTACGCCGAAGAAAAGTTGTAAGTCATTGTATTATTGTTCAACTGTCCTGACGAGGAGGCAGCTGGTTCCTCTAAATCGTCCGTACACGTCTACCAGTCAATACGGTGTCACGGCCCAGAAGACAGTAATCTTCAGTCACTTCACACCTCCAGACAAGCAAGTCGGTGTAGCCGCAACTGGGATTTGTATTCGAGAGGTGTAAGGTTCGAATGTAGACCCTGACACTGGATATCTTGACGGTTTCCGGGAGTTTCCGCAGTCCCTCCTGGAAAATTCCGGGTTCTGCCTCGATAAGACCACGACCGCTTCCGCCTGAATCTTCAACTCCTCACTGATCCATCCCCCCATCCTCCCACCACTTTGTGATGTGAGATCATGTAGTCTGGTACATGTTTACCGAAGTTTCGGAGGAAATCACTGCCTCCACCTTCAAGGTAGACGAGCTGATACCCGTTCAGCAAACTAAGATACTGACAGCCACAAACAAAAAGTCCCTCCGGAAGTCTTCTATATCGCAGGCTTTTACTGCTCATCAAGAACCACATTCGAAATAAAAATTACATTTTCCATTCAAACTCCACATTCTTCGGTCTAGATTATTTTACTGTAAAGTTAAAAACATTGGCTTCCGAAAACCCTCACAGTTCGGCCATGAGGGACTCACGGCAGAGGCTGAGATTACTTTCTTCTGGGATGACACCTTGAAGTCTGGTAGGAATTTATACGTTTTTGTAGCAACATGCTGCCTCAAGGCAAAAGGTAAAGTTGCTTCTGTCCACGCCATAAACGAATACATTAGAAAACCTCTGCATTAGATGGTGGTAAGTTAACTTCACGTCCCGGCCGCTTTACCCCGGAGGAAAAACCCGGTACCCATTGAACAGGAGGCTGGGTGGACCCTAGAGCCAATCTAGACGCTTTGGAGAAAAGAACAATCTCCCGGATTGGAACCCCGGACCGTCCAGCCCGCTACCTCAACTCCTATTCGTCAGATAAGTACAAAAAGTAACACCCAGGCCAATCGGCACAATATACCCTACGTCCTGACGAGTCAAAGTTCCCACACTTTCGGAGTTCCAGTTAACGAAAAAACGTGAATTCGGCAAGGGACGGTAACAGACCACACCAATGCTGCATTAGGCCGTGCCATGGCTCAGGCGGTTAGTCGCCGGCCTCTCACCACGGAGGCCCGGGGTTCGGTCCCAGGTCAAGTCCATGTGAGATTTGTGGTGGACAAAGTGGCACTGGGACAGGTTTTTCTCCGAGTTGTCGGTTTCCCCTGTCAATTTCATTCCACTGGTGCTCCATTAATTGTAAAAATTGGTAAAAATCTGCTCATCCACCTATCATCATCATTGGGGTTGCACAAAAAGCCTTAAGGCTGTGGTGCGGGAGCCCTTCATAAAAAAAACTGCATTACAAGACCAGAGGCAGAGAACAAATGCACTGCACGGTTCCGTGCGCTATAAATTAAATGCGCAACCCTGAGTTTTGAACCCCGGAATCAACGATGAAAAGCCAGCAATTAAGAGCGGCCTTCACGATAGTGAACACAATGCAATGGCAGGTTCAACACACCATCACCACCATCACCACCATCACCCCAGCTTTCTGCACACATCACAAAGGGCTGCTTAAAGAACACGCATTATAAAGCAGAGGTAGGGACGATCTGTCATAAGATTACGCTCTAGTTGGATGTGAAGCTGTGTAGTGCGGTACAAACGTTTCTGAGGAATCTGATTCGTGCATCTTCGTGGTACGAATTTGGTATCTCAGTACCAATCCTCAAGGCGTCATATCCTACAAAACAGTAAAGGCAATAGCCATTTACTGTGGTCAGAATAACTGTCACGTTCTCGGTACACTCCTAAAAGTTATCAAAATTAACTACCTAAATGAATTTAATAACATTTGTTCCGTGCAATGTCACTATAATCATCCACACACACCAACAAATGCACACAATTTATATAAAATCATAAATCATCCATATATATATATATATAAATTCTCTACATGTTTCAGCAATAAATCGTCATTCCCAGGGAGACATAATACAAACGAATATACTCCTTTGTATTAACGTCTCCCTAAGGATGGCGATTTATTGCTGAAACATGTACAGAATTCATATATATATGGATGATTTATGAGTTTATATAAATTGTGTTGCATAGTTGGTATACGTGGATGATTACCTAAATAAATGACTGGCATGACACAAAATGATTGCAGGACTAACTCAGTGTCTGACTTCATCAAAAAAACTGACTCAGCACCTAGCCAGTAGGCTTGCCTGAATGATTTGCCGACTAACTCAATAACTGGCGTACTAAAAAAATGAATTATTGGTCAAACAAACTCAAACAGGGCCGACGGATCAAATTTTTCCTTAAAAGCATTTCGGTCTTTTTAACTCCGCCCTCTTGGTTAGCAATGTGTAAATAAAACACTTTCCTGTTTAAAAAGAAACTTACTCTGTAATCACACAAGTTCAGGGTAAGATGGGCGAAGCTCCCAACTCAAAGACTGCGGGTGTGGTAATCTGGTGCCTGGTTAAGGCTACCACACACCGCAGGAGGAGATGATGGAAAGATTGTAGAGCAGCGGTGAAATGAAGAATAGCAGGAAAAAAACCGAAAAAAAAACCAAGTGTTATCCTCAAACCGAAGTACTTTGCATTTTCGCAATTTCGTTATCTTTGTTATTCTAAAAACTAACAATCTGCACACTTTTTAAAACATTCATCACCACAGAAATCACCAAACACCGTTACGACTGCACGTTGGCCTAAAATGATTGACTATAGTGTTGTTTCCACCACAGAAGTTCGCACAACAGCAATGTTGGTACTGTTAAAAATTTGGTGTTTTTGGGGTAGCCTACAATACAAAAATTCTCGTACTGTTACTACTGAGTATGAGGACTAACGGTTATTAGTTCTCACAGCGGTCATTCAGGTCTTCTGCGATGTGACGCTGTGTCGCTGGTTAGTGGTTTTCGACGTTTCGAAGGACCGTACTGCCTTCACTTTCAAGGGTTAAGGGATCCAAGCAGAGTTCTAACCACAAGTCGGCACATCTCAGGAGATCTGAATCCTCGGGCATTACTAAATTACATCGATTTTTAAAAGAACACTGACAGTCACATGCAGGCAGTTAATGGATGAGTAAAAATGAAGAAATATTGCAGGAACTAAGATGACAGCATTATCGTTTGTCAAAATGCCAATAAACGTGATCCACAGTCATAAGTTAACAACACAGCAGACTTGTTCCTCGGATTACATGTTATGCCTACTCACAATTTACTGTGGATGCCAAATCTGGCTGGACTTCATCGCTGCTCCCGATATGAGACACAAGGCACTGTTTTCATAGCAACATGTGTATAAAGTGCCTCTCTTTTGTTTTCTGATATTCGAACTCCTTTCCACGCGTTCTTTCTGTACCATGGTACGGAATGTCATAGGGGTGGAATGATTACAAAAAGAGGGAGAGGGGTGGAGGAGAATGAAAAACAATAAACAAACGCTGACTATGAAACGAAAATGGCGGAAAAGCTAGAACCCCTGAAAGCCTGCGATGTTTTAAGAGAGGATAAAAGATAAAGCGAGTTGACGTAAAGAAAATCATAAAGGGAATGGCGTGTAAGAACATTTATTTACGTGGCAGGCAATGTCATAACGCATGCGCATGTGTCCATGTCCCATTAGATATAGCGAGATTCGTGTTCAGCCCTTGCTCATCACGTTCCCCACAGGGGTTGGTTGGGGTTACGATGATACAGACCTAAAATTAAGAACCAGGATCTAGAAAATACCGCAGAAACACATTACGTACTAACAAGTACACACTAGCAGCCGAGGTCATAGACCCCCCCGCCACAGAAAAAAAAAAGAGGAATTGTATTACATAGGTCCAAGTTATGTCGCACCACATCAAAGAACTCGTCCGATACACATTCTGCTGCCCTGACCGAACGAGCAAGATGACACAAATCACGTTGAGACTTACCATTAATTTCGTCTAGAAAACTTTAAATCACAGTACACCGAACAGGCTAGTGCATCGGTAATGTCAGAGGTACCCACTTCGAATCACCACTGTGGCAAAATATTTTTGGTTGGCATTTGTTACTTCCTTCAGTTCCTCCGAGTGAATTTCGGAGTAGTGCGTTGAATTCTTTACCATCGTCGCACCAAACAACCTTCATAGTTAACAGCCCCAAATTCCAATCGACGTTGGCGTAGTAATTACGAATGTCCTCGGTCCAAGCAGTAATTAAATCAGTACAAGTATGACCTGAGTTTTTAAAACAATTATCTATACATCTTAATGCTAGGGGTCTCTCTTGATAATCTCATTATTGCTTCGAGCGCATTCCGTCAGCTTTCTGATTTCAGTTATTCTCACTGCTGGCTGCTGAACAGATCCCTTCGGGCCAATAATGCGATCTACATGCTCCTCCCACTCTCCCACTTGAACTTCACCCTCACCTTCACATTATTTGCCAGACGAGGCTCTGACATGTCCGGTGTAGTGAGGAATCTTGCCATAAATACATTTCAATAAAAACTTGGATCTGAAGTTTAAATTTATAACGCCGTTTCCAGACTACAAACTCTTCTAAAATAGTTGGATTTTTTTGACTTCCATCAACTCTCAAGCAAGAAATAAATTTTTGGTATTACATGCCACCGAATAAGTACACAAACGGACAAGAAAGGAGACTGAGCAAAAGCAAATTAAAGAAATAGTTGAAGAGACGAAAGAAAACGCTGTGAAAATGGTGTAGAGTGATGACTTTTGTAGCAGTTACACTGTTTCACACAGGTCCTACACGGTATATGCTAAATAATGTTCAATGAGATCGAGCGCTCAGAATTTCAAAGGAGCTGGTTGTGGCGGCCCATCAGAAATGTTGTTCAAATTTTTATTGACAATTACATTTTAAGGTGTATGGAGTGCACGTATTCTCAACCTCGACGCCAGATGGAGGTCAGGGGTCAGATTCATGTCTCGGTCACTTTACTCTCAGAAAAATAGTCCGTGGTGCGCAAAGGATATGAAGCCGGATGTGCTCCAGAGACTGTCTTGACGCTGTAAAGGACATAAAAATCTCTGCCCATGCCAGGAGTCGAACCCCAATAACCCTGTCGTCCACCATTTAGCTTAGCAACTATATTCACTGAACTAAAATTATGAAAACAATATTTTCGAAATCGGTAGGCGAGACGGATGATTATGAAACCCAAATACACGTAATGCACAGGACAGGTACAGGAAAGCGGAAGAGAGACAAGAATCAGTGGTACCAAGAAATTCATCCTGCGAAGCACTGGAAAGAAGTGTGTTAGATCCAAAACGGTGGAGTACGAGAATAGGAAATTTAATCAAAACGAGGGAAACTTCAAGAAGAAAATTATACGGATTCTCTCGTCGCTCCGCATGTCTCTCCTGCGCAGAGGAATGCTGACTTCAAGCCCGGAAGACAACTTTTAATTGCTTGCGGTAAAACTACAGAGCTGCAACAACACAGAACAAACACTGACATTGCAGTTTCTGTTACTCTGGTGGTCTGTAGATCAGGCAGGCTTGCTGCCCCGGGAAGGTCTCCATTACAGTCCAGACGTTTCACACGAGGGGCAACAAAATATACGTAATCAATCGACTATAAAACTGAGTAGTGAGATCTTACGGCTTACGGCGGTGAATATTACAATTACGGTCTTCTAAATGTAATTCCGTATAGTCTGGTGCAGGGTACTAACATTCTGGGGGGGGGGGGGGAACCCGCTACCTGGAATAGCAGTTTCACTCGAAACATTGGTACCTACATACACCAAGTTACACGGCGTCACATCCCAGAACGACGCAGTTTGAGCATAAAGTTAATACACGGTTATAAGCCTGTTGTTCGACTTATATTTACTTAAGGGAGGGTCGGGTAAGCGTCCGCAGCTTCTAAGACTGCGCAGTGTCAATTTCTCGAAACCAACGATAGGTAGCAGCACAATGCACACGGTGGCAGTTAACGCACCAACTACAGGCAGTGGAGCAAAAGACTCGGAGAGGTGTGACGCTTGTGTTGAACGTGAGTGGCATTTATCAGTTTTGGTTACAAAAACTGTAACTCTTTTATGCGACGCAGTTACGGCTTCTGTGGGGACGCGCTGCGACGTTGTCAGTACCTCGGACTATTGCGTCGGACTGGGTGGTAAAGGTCCAGGTAAATCTATTCCATTACAGACCTGGACAGGCCCTTAGGGTTCCAGGAGGTTGAGGCTCCCAGATTTCAAGTCAATCGGAACAGCCCTACGCACCGGCCGCCTTTACCCCCCCCCCCCCCCCCCCCCCAGGAAATATTCCTGGTACTCATTTCTGTTAGAGGTTGAGTCGACTCCAGGGCCATAGTGCGGCCGGAAGGATTATGCGAACGAAAAATACCAGTGACACCATCGGGAATCGAACCCGCGACCTTCCGGCTTGTAGCGCAGTGCCTCACCAACTGCGGCATCACATGCCCCGTCGGACGACTGGATGACAGTGAATAATTTGAAACAGTGAGGAACACACCGGCCGTGGCCTGATTTAAAGCACAATCCCGGAATTTTCAATTGGAACTGAGTAAAAACCATTAAAAAAAACCTCAACCAATATAACTGGTGTTTCAGTCGTGATTCAAACCCGGCACCCACAAAATACAAGCCAGGAACCTCATCGCGAGTTCGAACCCCGTGAAGAAAATATACGCTTTTGTGTAATTTTCAGTTTCGGCCAAAAATCGTCAGTCCTGTCACGGTCTTGCCCGCCGCCTCGTTACAGAGATAAACACGTTTCTAGAATTCTTGCAAACTCGGGAAATGCGGTAGAAGACAGGAACGACCGGGCACTTATGAACTTGACTGAAACACCACACATCTTACGTCCTGCATTCTCTCGGAGAAACACGTTTAATCCAGCTGTACCTACGAGGCAGGTATGAGTAATGTATACAACATGACACACGCCACAAAAATGTCATTCATCTCTGGCGTCGAAGTATAATTCACATACCGGCGACGCGTTTCAACTGACCATGTCATTTCCACAGACACATAAAATACGCTCTACATTCATGCACAGTTATAATTATCGCCATTAATTACAAACTGACAGTTACATGTCTCATTTACATACGTTTATCAAAATTATTTGTTTAAATATTTTACAATATTTTATTTGCAAAAAAAAAAATCTGTCTTATAATCACTGTTAAGTTAGCTTAATGAAACACATCTCGTTGCATTTATATATTTAACCAGTCAGTAAATCACTGACAAACACAATTGTACATTTATTATGCAACAACAAGCTACATGCTCATGTCTCGGTCTTAACAAATCCATCATCAGGCTATGTACAAAGCTTTAACGACGTAAAAAAAAAATATATATATATATATACACATATATATATATACATGAGATCTCACATGAAGTATATATATGGTGAATGTATTTTTTCTTCCTTAAATTATATATTTATTTAATATATATACACACACACACAACTCATGTGACATCTCACATGAGGTGCATATATGATGACTGTATTTTAATTTTTTTCTTAAATTTTTATACATCACCTGATGATGATTTGTTAAGACCGAAACATGAACATGTAGCTTGTTACGTAACAAGGGTACAGTTGTGTTTGATGGTAATATATTAATTAACCGATTAAATTAATGTTAAACTGTCTTCTTTCGACTTTTACATAATCATCATGTACACGTGTTAACTCTTCTTATCTCACATGAAATGAAATGTCTCGGAATACACCGCAATATAACTTACAATGTGCAGTGCCTCGTCTACACCTATTCGTCCCTGAATAGAATTAAAGTGAAGTCCTTACTTCACTCAGAGTACAATTAAACAGAACTATACAGTCTATGTAAGAAAGCGAACAGGGGTCGACAGAAAGATTCACAGTAAAATGGTAAAAATTACACAACGAGTGGTGAGTTATGAAGTGACAATAATACTTGAGGCTGTACATTCGAATGGACCTGTAACTGGGGTCCTGAAAATTGACGAATAAAGAAGACAAAAAATGATTAAAATAATGCTGGGAAATGGTACTGGACATTGTGTTTTCCAGTGGCGCCACAGTCACAATGGATTGTAGCGTTGCTGCTAGGATACGGGAGTACGGATGCAAATGCTCATGCGCAAAAAAAAAAAGTGGCGACTGTTTAAAATTTTTGCGACCTAAACGAAAACTGAAGTGCCTCGACAGTTAGTCGTAAAATTCCCCAGTCTCAAATTTCATAAAATCCGTTCAGGAGGAACTAAAACGCGCCTAATATAAACCTCCAAAGTGTCTCTGTGAGAAAATAGGCTACTGCCAGAAATGAACACCTATGTCTGAATATTTTCTTACATTATATGTGGCCAAAGTGTGGCATTACACGGGGGATAAAGTGAACCGACATACTTATAATACAAGAAATGGTACATTCCATTGCGACTGTAAATTAATTCCAAGAAGCACGAACCAAAGTAAACCGTCGTACAGGTTAAGACGTATCTGCAGTTGTAACGGATATTTCAGAGATTAAAACCGAGATACTAGGTGGGAAACGAGGATAAAGCAAATATCCATAATATGCATAATTCGCTGTGAAATTGAATTTCTGCTAAGCAAATAGCTAGCCAAACAGAACAGTAATAAGCAGTCAGCTACATTAGGCCTCTGAAATACGAATGTCATGTAACAGATTTAAAAATTCAGATCCTACCTCACAGTAAACACTCAGTCCCCATGACAAAGAACAACTAATGCTGTAAAAAGAAACACTCGCTGCTTGTTCTGATATCCATACATACATACGCGGCGTGAGCAAAATGCAGTTTTCCAATGTTAAAGAAGACAGCACATATACACACAGTAACCACTGTGCTTTAAGGTGTGAAGTTTCCTTTTAAGACAGCGCAAAATGGGGCGTGGCACGTTGGTCGCGACTGATAGGTTCAAAAGAATGTGGAAGGAAGTGGATGTGCTACATTTTATAACAAATATCGAAGGGACTCTAAAACCACGAAAAACCCTCAATCGGTATAACTTTGTCTCCGGATCGAGCGTCGTAGAATAATTACAGACGATTACGGATAATATGAGTGGAATCGATCAAGAATATGTAACAAGAATTATCCAATTAAGTTACAGACCAACTGATGCACACTAAAACCACTTTTTAAGTAGCTTTATTATTAAAATTGTTAAAATTGTACCCCTACACGTGTTTCGATCCTAGGATCATCGTCAGGGGGTTTTTTTGCTAAAAGCTACAGTCACTTCAAACACATGATTTTAAATATTCTATCGGCACTTTAAAACTTATATATTATAATTTAAAATCTTGTAAAAAGACTCGTTAAAAGTTGTAAAATTGTAAAAGTACTGTAGATAGTAGATTGCGGAAGTGCTGGCGTGTGGGATCGTGGTATTAAAGGCATGTGATATGTTTTTGTGGGGAGCGAAGTGTACTGCGTGTTGTGCGGTGAAGAGTACTATGGCACCATAAAGCTACTTAAAAAGTGGTTTTAGTGTGCATCAGTTGGTCTGTAACTTAATTTAATATGACGAAGATGCACGATGTCAACAGTGTGAAAGAACTATCCAATATTTGCCTGAGGGGACGAATAAAGCCTACGAAACAAAAGAGAGTCACATTGGCCGCAGTCCGTATTGTAACCGGGTACCTCTTGAATGCAAATATGAATAACAGAATGTCAGCAATGCGTTTGCACATTGGCGATGAACTATCATGGAGTAACGGGAAATCTGTATCACATTTGGCCGGACACGTTAGCAAGTCGAGAGGACCGCGGACATGTCCTACCGGAATGAAGCCATGTAACCAATCCAGGAAGGAAGAGAGGGTCAAATGATTAATAGAGGCCGGGCCGTGGAGCAATTAGTGAGATCACTGATAACAGCTCGAAAACCAAGCCCGGAGCATGTCGTTAATATGCATGTCGCTGCAACAGAACCTCCGACAACTTATTCACAATAGCTTCTCCTCAATTTACTTCCTTATTGACTGCAGAATTGAGAACTGAAATAATTATGGTGGAATTCCATTGCTTCAAGAAGGGCATTCAGGTGACAAGGAACGGACCACTGTGACAGGAAACTGGTAGTACTTCGTCAGTGGTAAGAAACCGGCAGGAGACAGAGCTAAGTTAGTAGTGTCTTGAACGAATGGAGAAGGGCTTACAGAGATGTTTTGCACTGGTCGCCACCAGGAGGAAGAGAATAAGGACACTTGCACAAGTATATGTGGAGACACATTCAGTCAGTTCTGGAAGATCGAAGTTGGAGGGTGGAGACTGGAAGAGCAACCTAGGCAGATGGGGATTAGAAGAGCAGTTTTGTGGACACTGAAGACGACAAATATATGAAGAGATAAAACCAAGAAGATAGAGACTGCAAGCTCAGTTTACTGTGTAAAATGAAAACGGAAAACGCGTGAATGGATACAAACAAAAAGCTGGAGACTGGAAGAGCAGTTTACTGTGGAAACTGAAGATGGAAAATGCGTGAAGGGTTAAAGTGGAAATTGGAGAGCAGTTTACTGTGGAAACTGGAGATGGAAAATGCGTGAAGGGTTAAAGTGGAAATTGGAGAGCAGTTTACTGTGGAAACTGGAGATGGAAAATGCGTGAAGGGTTAAAGTGGAAATTGGAGAGCAGTTTACTGTGGAAACTGGAGTTGGAAAATGCGTGAAGGGTTTAAAGTGGAAATTGGGGAGCAGTTTACTGTGGAAACTGGAGATGGAAAATGCGTGAAGGGTTAAAGTGGAAATTGGGGACCAGTTTACTGTGGAAACTGGAGATGGAAAATGCGTGAAGGGTTAAAGTGGAAATTGGAGAGCAGCTTACTGTGGAAACTGGACATGGAAAATGTGTGAAGGGTTAAAGTGGAAATTGGAGAGCAGTTTACTGTGGAAACTGGAGATGGAATATGCGTGAAGGGTTAAAGTGGAAATTGGAGAGCAGTTTACTGTGGAAACTGGAGATGGAAAATGTGTGAAGGGTTAAAGTGGAAATTGGAGATCAGATTACTGTGGAAACTGAAGACGGATAAAACCAAAAAGGTGGGCACTGGAAGTGGAGTTTACTGTGGAAACTGAAAATGAAATAACACGTGAAGGGATAAATCCAAAAAGGTGGAAACTGAAAGGGTAGTTTACTGTGGGAACTGAAGATGGAAAACACATGAAGAGGTTTAGGCCAGAAAGATGGAGACTAGGTGGGCAGTTTACGATGGAAAAAAAACACGGCAAACAAGATGGGGACGCAAAATCGCCACTTAATCTATTCGCTTCTTGGAAATCACGTAATAGTTCTACGTGATGGAGGCAATATTACGAGAAAACTAAATGAATATCTGCATAGAACATACATTTCTAAAAAGAGAACGGCACAGTCCAGTACCTCGCATAATGACTTCGTATTCGAAGGATCCCGGATTCACACTCCGGCCTGCTAATCGGCTATTCTGTGAGATTTTTTCGATATTTTCATCGATCCCTCCAAGAAAGCATCGTGGCAGTACCACAAATTAGGTTACGACCCCTTCCTTCCACATTGTTTCCAATTCACTTGTCAATAATCTTCATATAAGTTGACAGTATACAGTTTGAGCTACTGACAGCGCCATTAAGTAAACCGTAAGTCAATAAAACAAAATACATTTTGTTCCTATTTATAACTCAGCTGCTTAACTGCAACACAACAGGCGCAGAAACAGGATAAGGTGTTCAGATCACACAACATGCCGGGGAAAGAAAACGCGCACACCGTAAACTGTATGTTCTAAAACGTCATTGGAATAAATCAGAAGTAGATGGGGGGATAATACTAAAATTAATACCAGAAAATCCGATCATGTGGATAAGAACTGCTTTCAAATGGCTCATGATGACTCCAATGACAGGCTTTAGTGCCGGCGTCTAGGCAACCTTGTGTTCGTAAAAAGTAGCAGTTTCTTGTTCGTCCAAACATTCAATCCGTACAGCAGAATACGTACTTATTCAATACCGCAATGTAAGCCGCTTATAAATTCTGGGTTGTTTCTAACACGTTGCAGATGCAGACAAGCCCGTGTTCTGTCTGTTCTGGGGACAGTACCTTAGCGAACTCCTGTTTTGTAATATTACTAAATGTAATAGCGGCTTAACAACCTTCCGTAAACCAAAGACTATAAATTCTGATGAAATTAAATGGACGCCCAACCCTCTAAAGCACAGTTTTTATTATTATTATTATTATTATTATTATTATTATTATTATTAAAAGCTTTATTGACAGTACCAAGTTACATCAATAGAGAATACAAGAATAGTAATCTGTTGTGCCTTTTACCAACTTCCATTTCGCCTAGGAGCAGGAACTTAACCCTGGCCGCCATGTAGAAGATATTCCGGATAGTAATTGTAGTGAAAAACCGCACAGAAAAAAACACTACCTTACTCTAAAGCACAGTGTATATGTACCACACGCTTTAACATTAAATTATAATGCGTTTTGTTCACAGTGTAATTATATTTACTGTGACCCTCAGAACAAACAGCGGTCATTTCTCATTTCCGTAGACTGCAATGTTTTGATTTTTAAAAAACTTGACGGACCCCATAGCAATAAAAAGCATATGCCGAACAGTAATGTGGTGGAACGCCTTTATACCCAACTAAAATCAAAGGGCAGTCTAATGGAATACAAGTACACTGGAGCTACCCAACTGAATTCTTTGGTTTTCAGGCAAATTTCCTGTGACGTTTTTGTTTTGAGAACCATAGTTTCAGTAATATCTTACGGTAAGTTTGTTGGACCATTCGCCTACAGACAGTTTTGTAAGTACCAATTACTAGAGGCAGTGACAACACGAAATTACAAGAACCTCCTATTACTCTTAATGACATACCCCTAACAGTAAGCTTACTCACAGGCCGTGCCATGGCTCAGGCGGTTAGTCGCCGGCCTCTCACCACGGAGGACCCGGGTTCGGTCCCAGGTCAAGTCCATGTGAGATTTGTGGTGGACAAAGTGGCACTGGGACAGGTTTTTTTCTCCGAGTTGTCGGTTTTCCCCTGTCGATTTCATTCCACTGGTGCTCCATTAATTGTAAAAATTGGTAAAAAAAACTGCTCATCTTCATCATCATCATTGGGGTTGCACAAAAAGCCTTAAGGCTGTGGTGCGAGGGCCATTCATCCAGGGAAAGAAAAAAAAAGCTTACTCATTGAAGAATTCTGCACATCCAAAATGTCATTACAGCAGGTTCCCGCGAATCTTCATACAATAATTTGCGAAACATAGTTTCGGAACTGCTACCCTGATCTTTCTAATGAAGAGAGTGAGTGTTCTCTGTGAGGCAGAAACTCATATTTAAATATTTGTTACATGAAATTTGTGCTTCAAAAGGTAAGAGAGTAATGACCTTCAGTAGAGCGCCATCGATGCGGTCTGAAACGCGGAGTGAGTGACCTGAGAACAGCGGGCACTCAGATATGGGCCTCATGAAAAAGTCCCTGGAGGGTCTAAGTCTTATATCACGAGGCGCTACAAAACTCATTAACATTCATGACCCGAACAGCAGTGGCATGCAAACATGATAACACTTGTCTTTCAGCTTTTTCTTCTCTTATTTATCTTTCGACGTAATGTTCACATCTATTTCACCAGAAGCAGAAGATTATTTCAACCCCCAGCTTTCGTGTAACACTCACGTAACAACCGTAAGCTGTAGAAACAGCACACCAAGAGAGGCCTATACACGGAGACGAGAGCTCTTATGGGGTTTAAGCAACAGATGCACTTTCGGTCGTTTTCAGCCACTGTTACAAACATTTCAAACATCGGCACGGTGAAATGTAACATATTTTTTTGCTCAGACCATAGGGTTACTCTTTGCAATGTTTACATTTACGGACTGTTTACATAATTACAGAGAGTGACAGGATCAAAGCAGAGACTTTGTCCTGCCTCAGTCACAACTGGCAGGTAGCCTGCGGAGAGATCTCCCGGAAACGAAACAGGAGCGATGACATTACACAATGAAAGACATTAAAGCAATTCAAATAATTTCGATAAGGACATAACACTATCAAAACCAGATATGATTATGAAAGGCGATTAACGTGTCACCTGAATTCATCTTTTAGTGGCAGCAGAAACTACAGCTACTAAAAAATCTGAAGCACACGATATCGACATCAATTGCCATTAAACATTTTGCAGGATACAAATGTCCGATTATTGTTGTATGTGACAAGTATCATTGGTCACCTCTCGCCACTCATCCGCCGCGGATGTTGACGGTCCGTTTCTTTCAAAGCGCTACGGTAATGCGATAAACGAGCCGACAGCAACTGGCCAACCGAAAGTTGTCAGATAAAATACTGACCATATACAGTGATACCTCGGCTAACGAGTGACCCTGCTAACGAATTTTTCGGCTAACGAAGATTTTTTTCGCTGTTTTTCGGGCTCGGCTAACGAATATGGATTCGGCTAACGAATGTTTTAGTGGATGCAAAGAGACAGAGGCCAGCTACTGAAGAAGAGGAGACTTACCTTGAATAAACTTTGAAAATTTGGAAGAAGAATAGTAAAAACGCTGTGTACATATTTTCAGCATAATAGTGTAAAGATCGTCAGTTTTTCATTCTACTTTCCATTCTCCTTCTTCCAATTCGGTAGCTGTTCATCTCAGCCTTTGGTGAGTTTTTGCCCTTTTACAGTGTGCTTTTTACTATTTTATAAAACTTATCTTTAAATAGTGGGCAGCATCCAGAACGAATTAAACGATTTTCTATAGAAACCTACGGGAAATCACGTTTCGGCTAACGAAGATTTCGGCTAACGAATGTGATTCCGGAACGAATTATCTTCGTTAGCCGAGGTATCACTGTATATCGCAATGATACGCCAAAATCTTACTCATATCTCGGTACGCTTAGTGTGTGAATTTATCAGTGATGAAAAAAGCTATCCCGCCGTGTCTCAACAACTTACGCTACTTGTACCTTACAGGGAACTTTGTAAGCCTGAGATCTGCGATCTTCTGGGATATTACGCAGCGTTGAGTGGTAGTTCTGTACCGACGTTTCAGGACAACCTATCGGGTCCCATATTCAAGGGTCAAGAAGTTCAAGAAGATGAACTTCTTGGCCCTAGAAGATGTAACCGATAACTTGTCCCGAAACGTTGGTACAGACCTAACACTCAACGCTGCGTAATATCCCAGAAGAGCGCATATCTCATCTACATCGCGGCGGAAGCCTGAAATCACTCAATGCAGGCCTGCAACTTACGAAAAGTAGAACGAAACTGGAGAAACCCAAAGAAGGGCGGGGCTAATACTTCTCAGTTTTGATACGAAGGCGATTACCGAACGGCAGAACGCGCTGTCCAGCAAGTAACGATCAACGCCAATGGGAAATGCATGTGTCAATGGCAGTGGGTTTAGCGTATCCTCATCCTCGCACAGCGGCCAGCCCGATTCGCTTTTAATAGGTTGGAAGCCGGAATCTGTCTATCCAAGTTTCTATCGTCCAGACGGTTCGTTTTTCTTTCCACTGCTATATAGTGGACAGACGAACAAGACCAGACTCACTACAAAGCAACGCTGCCTGCTTGCTTGGTTATCGGCTGCCAATCCCAGCGGCTGCGAAGACGCGCGACCCACCCTCCACGTGTCAAACACACTCATCCGACCCCTCACATTCGCAGGTAACTTACGGCCAGGTAGAACTCGACTCAAATATCTTTTCCGCGACGCAGAGACCGAAATCAGTCAGCCCCCACTACTCTCTTTCTGTCCTTTTAGCATCACCGTTGTTGCTACATCAGTCATTTTCCTTTCAGCCACCGTCCTGAGAAGGTTATTTAGTAGCGTATAGGAGTGGGAGGTATTTGTCTTTACGTATAACAACGTGGGAGCGTTGCGTTGATTGCCCAGGTCTGGTACAGTGCGCTATTGCAAGTCGAAATAAACTGTTCCCAATATATGCCCGTTTAGTAATACGTTTAAACGATGTTACCTCTGTGAAAATTGAGAGAGAGTGACTTGTGGCAAACATGGTGCCAGAGCCCTCTACCTTGCACTTAGCTCCGCACCTTCCTCTCTTTCTACATTTTTCCTCGCGCAGGACGCGGAAAAATATGTGTCGTATTATATTACAGTTTCTGCCTCAGAAGTTTCGAATGTGTGGGTAAACAGTCCAGCAGTAAGAGTCTGAATATCAGGAGAACTTTATTTTAAAGTGTCATCAATTCACAGACAGTGAGTTGGATTCAACAAGTAAACAAAGAACAAACCAACCTCTTTGTCATGAAAAATTCTTCGAGCTGACTAGCACGTGTATTCCAGCGCTGATTACAGGCTATCTGTTGCAGTGCAGATAACATAAACAGCGCCTAATTAAAATGCAGGAAAGTAGAGCACGACAGAAGACAAACTCGAAAGGAAATAACGCAAAACAAATTAAAAAAAGAAATAAAGAATAAAGAAAAATTAATAACAAGTTAGGAAGTGTAAGCAAATGTTAAAATTCAGGCACTTCGTTCATTTTTGTTTAGTTACCTCAAAAACTCTAAGAGTTACTGGGCATAAACATCTTTATTAAATTCCTGTCAATTACCTTTGTCATAAACATTTTCTCGAAGATAATTAGCATATTATCTTAGAGATGCGCGCAGAAACCCATGTTAAGTGTCCGTCATTCTTTTCAGATTTAACCAAGATCTAACGTGTTTACAAACCATACTACGGCTGCCCTATATCAAATTTCATGAAAATCTGTTAGCGCTTCAGTTGTTACGTGAAATTTAATTTTTTCCCGTGCTTAAAAAATGACGTGCGGAGGAGTGAAGATGAAGCTCCACTTATTCATACGTTCCTCACAACACAGTGTGACTTTTAACCCGCAGAAAGGGCCCCAGTACCCACTAAAATGGAAGACGTGGGGCCTAAGAGCCTGTCTGAATCTTGCAGCAAGACACATATCCCTGTTCGAGCTCGAAGTCACACTGCAATTTTGCAGACCGTCGGGAATCAATTTGGTGGGTGATCTAATCCTGCTAATCCCACACACGAATGACTTCAATTAATTATTATAATCAATTTAATTACATCAGAAATCAAGCACGTATATACGGTTACAGATAACTAACAACACTGGATACCAACATTTTAAACTGGTTTTTAATGAGACTGGTATTTTTCACTGTTGCCCGCGATTTAAAAAATCCACATACAACCACAGTCGACCTCGGTGGACTAGTGGTTAGCGTGCTCGCCACTGGACCCAAGGTTCGCTGGTTCGATCCCGACCGAGGTCGATGGATTTTTAAGGGTGATAAAAATCCGGAGCACCACTTCCTTCGGAGGGGAAGTAAAGCCGTCGGTCCCATGTCGTAGATTTACGGCATGTAAAAGAACCTTACGGGCATGAATAGAAATGTTACGTAAGCTAAATTCAAAGCCTCCATTTCTCACCCAAGTCTCCTGACTGCCTTCCAGATGGCTCTGGCGGACACATCAGGATCGTAGAATAGTAGCGCGGCCAGTTGGCCAGTCACCAACTGCCACGAATGCATACGACTTAGTAACCTCGGAAAGAGGAGGCAAGAGGAGGCCCGAGCCCATACAGGGCTGTTCAGCCATGGTTATTATTATATTATTATTACATACGCGTTTCCCTTGATCCACGGAATATGAGTTAGGATCCTTCTACGTAGAGTTATTAAGCCTGCATTACTTGCATTTTGCTTATCCTGATCACGGTAAATAAATCACAACATAAACTGACAGATGGAGAGAGATATGCAACTTGTTAAACGTGTTCGGTAGAAGGAAGCCTCTTCTTTCGCAGCGCTAAAACAATAAGAGCATCGCATGGTTCAGGCAACGTAAACCAGAATCGAAGTTAAAGATTAATCCAAAGAGGATGTTTAGCCTCAGGAAGCAACGCTGTGGCGACGTGACAATTAGCAGTGTTTAGCGGAGCCCTTACGGCTACATCAGACCACTTGCCAGTTCGCCACACTATACAGGCAACTTATTCTGCTTCGCTGCATAACGGATCGCAAGGAACTACGCGGAACAGGTTACGCTGACAATGTTACATTTATGTGGGCTTCCGGTTGTTCAAAGCAGCGTTGCTCAAACTATCTGATACCACGGACCCTTACAATATCTCGCATATTTTGAGGATCCCCTTCCCAGAATCACACCAAGTCGAGGACCTCTTAGGCACAACTCGCCGTAACATTTTAAAGTTGCAATATTTACAAACAAGAAACATACGCCCACTTGACTATAACACGCCTTTAGTCAACACCAACATCTCACAAAAAGTTTCCCTAGCACTAACGAAAATAAAACCTAGACCAGGAAAACCCTAAAGGAAAAACTTTGTTCTACTGAGAGGCAGTCGGTATAGCGATTTGCTACGGGTTGGACGGTCCGGGGTTCGAATGACGGTGAGGGCAAGAGATTTTTCTCTTCTCCAAAACGTCCAGACCGGCTCTGGGGACTACCCAGCGTATTTCCGGGGAGATAAGCGGCCGGGGCGTGAAGTTAACCATTCACCTCCATCTAGTGCTGACGTTAAGAATGAGCAGAACTCTACATCTAGTCCCCTACATGCCTTCCTGGCGTTGACAGGTAAAATTTAGCTTTATTCGACTGACAGGAATCCACTCATATTGCAGAACCTATACTCCGCGTATCCCCGGTTGGAAAACATTGCGTACGGCCTGCGTTAACAATGAAATATTACGAATTCTCTCAACACAGTATGTTTGTTTGTTCTGTAAGCTGTTCACAATAAACACCGGTAACACCAATAACACCAGTCGTCCGGTATTTGTAAAGACCACACTGCAATGCAAGAGCTGAATATTCAAATACAATTCACATACATTTCATACGTAAAATGGTCAATTACTTTAGTTGCTCTTCTTGATTCTGCAACATCACTGTCCCTCGTACTGCAAGAATGCCATTTGAGAACTCAGAGGCGATATACACAGCGTACCAAAAATATATCTACACATTACGTATACGCATGGTTTTCGTACATTAACAACGATAAGAAAGCGTCACGTAATGTCTCGCAGAATTAGTCGCAGAAGTCTGCTGCAGTGCAAGTGACCAACGGAAGTATATCAATAAATACTGGTGCACGAGACATGGCCAATGACAGAAATCGGGCAATGTCGCAGGTCGATCAATGCCCGCTCCTCAGTCACCACTGACCGGTCATTGCCGATAACGCCATCCTGTTTTGCCCAGTGTCTGCTGTACTTCCTGGTCTTACAAGGAATACCGGCGGACAGTGGCAGTGGTACAGACCGTTCCTAATCATCTCTGGACATTGGTTTCCCGTGCTTCACTTGAAGTGCCACGGCAGTTTGTCACGCGGTAAGAAATATATATTTAATACTGTAGCGCGACTTCACGATTGGTTCCTGTCACGCTGTACACAATTTTTTTTCATACTGACATTAATAAAACTTTCGGACCTTCAGAGTACTTGCGCAAAATAAGTTGCGGTAACTCTTCAGGATTGTTTTTACTTATCTTTTCAAACCTGTAGCTTGAAAGTTGCCGTTCACTCCTTTTAAAGACCTGCGTTTGCATATGCAAACGCAAGTAGGAAAACACCCCTAGAAATTAATTTCATATATTTAGGCAACAAGGAGATTTACTGCACTTTTAAAACATGCTGTATAACCTGTTTTATTTTCCACAAAATGCCGTTTATTTCATAATCTTATCTTTTGGGTTCAAACATTAGGGTTTTCTTAGACCATACACTAACATTTAAACACCCACCCCAACAGAATAAAGATGCAATTCCATGTCCTCAGTTCATCACCGAGCAAGCTGACACAAGCGGTATAGCTTCCGTCTACTATTTGAGAATAGCCCGGTTCGAATCTCGGCAGTGGAAATGACTGAGATTTTGCGTGGTTCTCCTCGAGCCCTACAGGCGAATTCTGGGATAGTCGTTGACATAGGCCAGGGGTGCACAAATCCCGGGTAACTAAATTTTATAGCAAGGCGCCTAGTATTTGTCGGTCCCTAGTGTGGAACTTTCTTCGGGTCACCCTTCTGGGGCCTAGAATTTAGAGATGGCTCCTACATATTTGGAAAATTTGTGTACCCCTAACAAAGTCTACATCTTTTACAAATCATCATTCATTAAACATTCTACCATTTGATACTACATACAGTGAGTCTGTGATACAGTCGTTAAATAAACCATACATACATATACAATAAACTCTAACTGACCATCTGCTGTTAGGAGTTTGTGACCGTTTCCGGCCAGTCATTGTACTGATATAAGCTATCAGGTTCTCACGGCGTGTGTTGCTGAAATGATGATATGCGGGGTTACTGCACAGGATAAGAAGTCTATTCCGATGTAAAGAAGGAGCGTGGTGCCTCCGTCTTCAGGATGAATTAATTCAGTTGAGGTGCGAGTAGTTAGGATGCGATGTGTCGATTATATAGGAAGGCTGCAACGATTTTCGCCAATCAGAGCCACGCAAAATGAAGATATGATAGATCTTGTACCGAACCAATGGGAAATGAGAATCTGAAATGAGATAAAAGGCCCTAACTCTGCCACTCTGAAGATGGAGGCAGCATCTTCTTCCAAAACATCGGAACAAACTTACCCTACACGATGTATGAACACAGATTACTATTCCTTGTATTTTCCGAGTCCTGTGATCACTGATGTAGCCGAATACCGGGTTACAATCCCAGGCAAGTCACCCCTTAGTGAACGTGAATTAGGAAATATTCTAAAAACTGAAGTCTGACAAAAGTGGACGGGCAGGTGTTCATCAGTGCAGTTATATCTTCAGCCTAATTGGAAACCAACACCATAACTTCTCAAATGCCCCATGCTTCTTTTTAATTGTGACATCTAGGAGTATGTTATTTCGTTCCGCAAAACCAGGCCAATAGGACATTACGTTTCGATAAACTGAAAACTCAATTTGACAATTTTAATGGACCCTAAATGTGAAGAAAGTTGGACTGCTAACCTTTTGGCTCGAAGCTGTAAGTGAGGGTTTCAGCTTTTCTCGCTGTTATGTTTCCTCCAGGAAAAATTTAGTGAAATTTGACGAAGGATATATATGTAGTATCTCCTAACAAAGCATTGGTCAACCAGCGACAGAAGACTCTCTTTTTTCTCGACCAATCAAAGAAGTCTGACTGACCAATCAAAGAAGTCGAAGACACATTTGTCAGAAATGTCACTCCTTATAACAAGAAATACGAACAGGTCATGCAACGGGAGATGGAAGGTCACTCAGAGAGTTCTGGTCAGTAGGTCACAGGCCGTATTCACTACTGCGTATCGGGGAAACCAAAGATACCCAGCGTTTACAATGAGCTTGAATTCACCACTGTCTAGCTATCAGCCGCTCGTTGGTCAAAGTGTGCATAATAATTGTGATAAAGTGGACGGGAAATATTTGTGAATGTACAAACGTGTGATATGATACCTATCATCGGATCAAATAAGAATTTCACCAGCAGTGCCAAGTCTGTTCATTTCCTCAGCACCCTCATCTGAACCGCCGGAGTGTAGCCCGTTACAACACTGAAAAGAAAGCTCGTACCTTCAGTATCACTGAGCGAAGCCGTGCAGTTCGCCTTATAACAGACACCACCTGCTACGATTATCAGTTCCATCCCAGTGGTAGGAAACAGAAGTGAGAGGCACAGGCAGAAGTTGCGTAGGCAGCAGGACTCATTGTGGACGGCGGCATTTTCGGCAACGGCATGCCAGTGTCAACGAAGAGATTTCGGTTCTTGGCCGTAACTTCACCACACCGAGTGAAGCACGTTGAGGAAATTAGCCTTCATTATTAGTTCATCCCATGCCTTAATATGATGCTCTTTATTTGCCAGTCGGAATTCCGTGGCAAAGTACGTATAGCGTTACTATTAAGGCCAGTTCGCCCTGCTACAAAAAGTTGCACGTAACGCGAAACCCCTCAAAAATCTACTGTACAATCTACGACATACCAGAGCAGGTTTTTGGAAATTACCTCCTATAACTAACACTCAGACAAGCTTGAAACCTGGTGAATATTATATTAAAAGCTGTTGGTCTTGTCTAGAAACTGACGATACTACGAGCCAGATAATTCCTTTAAGGTCGTTCTCCCTGTGTCATGCTTTATATAAACGTCTCTGAAACATACCCCACACAATAGTCACATGGCGACAGATCGGGTGAACAAGCACGCCACAAAGGACGGCTACTTATTAGGTGCCCAAAAATGTTACTTACGGCAACCACTGAATTACAGGTTTTGTGGGCGGTCGCACTGTCTTGCTGGAAGAACCTCTGTAATCACTCTCCTCAAAGAAAGGTGCGAGTATTTGTTCAGTGCAACTTCCCCAATTTAATATGTCCGAAAAGAAGATACGTCACATTATTATTGCCGCATTGACAGCACACCATACACCATAATTTGACGTCATGTAACGGCACCTAGTGTACGTATTAAGACTGGGATTATCTGCTGACCAGTTAACTATTATTCTGAGTATTTATGTGGCTCTTTAAGTAACCTCGTCCACAATATGTTAGCAATGGATCGCTTCACGAATATACACTGCTTCATATAACTAATTACAAAACCGCCCTCTCGCAACAAAGATTTTCGTGATTATTCATCTAACATTATCCAGTACGATCTAATGTGTCTTCTGCACAAATAAGTCGTGCCCATTCTTGCTTATTCTCTAACGTAGAACCTGTTCGAAATTTGTTCACCGTTCGATGTAGTGATGACATCGTAGGAACTGAAACACTTCTAAATGCACGGAACTTTGTATAATATTTCTTCCAGACTCAGCTTTTGGAAAAAGAACACTCTGTTACACTGGATTTAATATTCACGAATAACAATTTACTTCTCTTACGCAAGCTTATGAAAGTTAACTGTTCTGAAATTTCTATCGATACCGATATGTGTGAATGAGCCTTTAGTTCATATGTAACGGAACGCGCGGCGATAAAATTACTGAGAAATGGGTCGGACGCAGCCGAAAAGCTGGCCGCTTGCTTGTGTGGGTTTCGCACTGAGAAGGACGCACTGTAAAGCCCCAGCAACAGCTCTAAAATTGATACTCGCCTGCAGCGCTGTTGCTGGTATGCGAAAAAAAAAGTCTGTAGTAACGAATTTCGATATTTTGGCACACGATATAAAAGAAGAAAAGTCTGGATTTAATTTACCTCTTTACATTTGGGTCCAAAGCGTCGCAGGAGATGTGCATGAGCAGAATTATCAACACTCTACACAAAACATGGGTATGAGGGCTCATACACGCAGATGATCGTTAATACTATCCAATCTAGATGTAAAATGGAATGGGCCAGCAATTCTTCGCAACGTTTTGCAGTGTCAGACTTCATGGAGACCCGTTCAGTGGTTCTCGAATTATCACACGACCACAGACAGAGTCACTTTAACAGGCGTTCTGTTCCGCAAATAAGCGGACGCCCCTCAAATGGATTTTGGCGCTGCTTCTTCGTTATTTATTCAGAAACACGTGCCTTGTTTAGGCGAAAAATTATATGGGATGCTCTATATATGTTATAAAAACTTATTTATCAGGCGCCCCACGTGCTGAAGTTCCGGAAATAGTATATGTTTAAGATTACTCGTACCACCACGCGGTGTAATGTATTGATTCACAGCACCGTCATTGCTACATACATTATGCACATGGCACTTGGTGGGGACGAAGGGATTCACACCTCCCCACGCCCCGCAATCCACGTGACCACATGTAAAATGCACAACTTCAAGCACAGACATTGGAAACAAAAATACAGAGTAAGCTGACCCCAGAGACACGGCAAAATTCAGGAACGCGTGTGCACTCGCTTTTCCGTACATCACGACGCCTTGAAGTTGAACCTCGCTTATAAAGAAGCGGGAAGAAACGGCAGGAACCAATCAACTTACTGCAGAGTGACGAACCGCAACACGCGCGGGTTTGTATGCTTCATATATACAAATCCGAAACTTCTTCCGAATGAAATTTAAAGCACACAGCACCAAATAAACACTACCACTTCGGGGAAAGGAGCGGAGGAAATAAATTTAATGTAATTCTGCCCACCGTGTTGGTGCTACCTAAAAGACGTAACCTGCCACATTTCTATCTCCTCCAAGGTCCCTTTTTCAAATTGGAAGTTCCAGTTTCTGGCAAAAATTCCTAACGCAAGTAAATAAAAAGATACTTCCAAGAGAAATACTGGGGCCCGCAAAGGACGAATACGAATGGAGAATACTGCACAATAACAAATATTATGGCTACATCTCTCACACTGTTTGTGGTAGTCGTAGATAGGTGAGGGCTAACACGAAGTTCGGAAATGAGAAATTCATAAATGTGTCCAGAATTTTGATGGAAAACTCACTGCATACATAAAATTACAAACACATGCACACACAGAATGATTCTTACACGAATGTACAAAGCCATGAAAGTAAAACCAGTAACAACAAACCAACTTCTTTCTTCTGTCAAAAACCTTCTTAATAAGCCAAAAAAGTAAAATTGCCCTCTCCACGCCATGAAGGCATAAAAAGAGGAAGTACAGCACCATTCTTAACCTCGACATCAGATAGAAGTGATTGGTTAACTTCGCGACCCGGCCGCTCCTGGATAAGAGAAAATATCTTGATACTGCCGGGATTTGAAATCTGGCTTCGCAAATTCCGCAAAAAATGACAGAATTTAATAATATTTTCAACGTACTAAAAGAGCTCTTTGGATAGGGTGGGCCACGTACAGGACCTCTTTTCAAGTTGCAATACTGATAAAAGAGTTCGATGCAGACAACTAAGCATCTCAAAGACATAGCGCAAAGCCGGATATTGTTTGGCATCGGTTTTATAAAAGGACAAAACACCAGTCGGTGTAAAAACACGACTGACGAAGTACATAATGGAAACTGGAGAAAAAACAGAACCGAATACGAAAGTAATTCGTATTAAAAGACAGCGTAACATGAAACTAAACAATCAACTGATGAATTACAAAAATGAATGAGTACAAAAACAGAATGAAGGAAACAAGAACAATATTGCAAATAAAACAGGAGATACAAAATGCTAACAGGAAGATCATGACGGAGATCGAAAGAGACGGGCGGCGGAAACTTTTTAATCAACGCAAAGCAGAAAAGTAGGGAAAAGCACCAGATAATTGTCTTTTACGGCATGCTATACTCACAAGCCGCCAAATATACTGAGGACATGGAAAGATGTCCTATGGTTGATGTGCATGACGGTTCTCCACGCTTCGCATTCTCTGCCTACAATTTAATTCCCCTCCAGACCTTTTTGACCTAAGCCAGCCAGCCCAAAGCGGTCGTCGTGACTCCCAACTTTCGTGGGAACCGAATGGGCAGACGACTGAAGGGATATACACAGAAGTACGCTAGAGAGTGAGGGTAACGACTGACTGAGAACAGGAGGGGGACGGGACGGACCAATAGGCCTTGTATGCTTTGCCTCAGTCTAGGTAGCGACGTGAGTTGGAGGACTTGCGAAACGGACTGACGAACCATCGACCGTAACTGCGAGGCTTGTTCGTATGCGAGACGACTACAGAGCATAAGGACACAGAACTTTTCGGTTTCGACCGTCAATTACGCATGCAAATAATAACCACATGCCTTCAAAGCAGTTCCACATTTATCTGCAAGCCTGGGCTATTCAAACCGCAAAGACATAGGTCAGGTCATGGGCAATAACAACAAACAACCTTTTCACGTTAACGGAATTAACAGTAACCATCCAGATGGCCGAGAAATTTTACTACGATTTATAAAGAAAATGTACATGCACGCTGACTGCTGGGCATATTGAAATATTTCACCTTCAAGGCACCAGGTATCGCTGCGGCATAAATCAGCAACAAAATGCTTCACCTTGTCCTCACACGAAACCCCCCAGTAAACGCGAGGCTGAAGGCACATCTCAAGTATCACAGAAAGTATGATGACGCAATACTGTTCTCATACTGCGGATAAAGATAATGCTGAGTGCGTATGTACTGAGCCAGTGATCGCAGAGAGACAAGCCGTCATAAGACTTCGGTGTTCGCCGCTGGCTCAACAACTCCGCCGGGTAAAACAACCAGGCCTCGGTATATACCTTATCAAAACCAAGACAATGAACGTGAGTTGAAGTAAAGTTTTCCCCGTGCAATATCAGGAAGACGTGTGGGGAAATGAAGGTATAGCCCCAACTCGGTACTAGATAGAACTCGACTCAAATATCTTTTCCGCGACGCAGAGACCGAAATCAGTCAGCCCCCACTACTCCCTTTCTGTCCTTTTAGCATCACCGTTGTTGCTACATCAGTCATTTTCCTTTCAGCCACCGTCCTGAGAAGGTTATTTAGTAGCGTATAGGTGTGGGAGGTATTTGTCTTTACGTTATAACAACGTGGCAGCGTTGCGTTGATTGCCCAGGTCTGGGTACAGTGCGCTATTGCCAAGTCGAAATAAACTGTTCCCAATATATGCTCCGTTAGTAATACGTTTAAACGATGTTACCTCTGTGAAAATTGAGAGAGAGTGACTATGTGGCAAACAGGGTGCAAGGAGCCCTCTACCTTTGCACTTAGCTCCGCCCCTTCCTCTCTCTCTACATTTTTCCTAGCTCAGGACGCGGAAAAATTATATGTGTCGCATTATACAGGTTACTGGTCAGCATCACATGCCGGGGAAAGAGCCGTCGGTACCAATTAAATACAAGGCTGGGTGAGCACCAGAGCTAATCTGGACGCTTTGGAAAAGAGATAAATCTCTTGACAATGCCGGGGAGAGAACCACGATCCCTTGGAAGTCGAGCCCAGAGTGCAGTCACTATACCAAACACACAGATTAAAACACGCGAAAATAAATTTTAAAACAACATCCTCAAGAGTATAAAATAATCCCTTACTGTACAGAATACTTGCAGGGAAAACGACTTAAGGTTAGCATCTTCTAGGCTATGACGCCGTGTAGCTGCCAGACTCGTATCCTACTACAGATCGCTAATATTGCATTGCGACAAAACAACAAAATTGTCGCACAAAACATGCAGTAGTACTCACCAAGGCTTGCTCAAAGAAAGCGGCGTGAAAAATTCTGCTCTCTTACCTGAAAAGAAAGAGAAATTACCCGTGAGTCAACGGAACTACATAAAAAATGCTCGTCTTTTGTTATCATTGCGCGAGTCTCAAAAGAGACTTTGCTCCATGGAATTTATTATCACTCTACAGATTCTATGTTACATCATATTCTGAGCCTACATTATTGGATGAGGTGTGAAGACTACATCACTGGCAACGCCACACGGACAAGTATACTTACGTTATATGTAGAGCTAGACAGCCAAACCGCTAAATGCGAGGTCAGAGAAATATTGACCACTCTACAGGGTGTCATAAGAAAAGTACACACACTGCCCCACAGATACTCATGAGCAAGGACACCTCAGTGAAGTGACTGACTGGTGTTCAATTCTTGGCAGAGGCACAGACTTTTATTATTCACACTATATCTTGAGTGGATCTGAGGTACACTCAGGTTTTTATTCCAGAGCTTTCCAGAAATCTTTATCGGGGGTAAAGTGGCAGGAGCGTGAAGCTCTCCACTCACCACAACGTAAGTTGAGACTACGGCCGCGTTCTCACGGGGCGTGAACCACGCGCGTGAATCACACTGGCGTGCTCACTCGTGTTGCCTCCACGCTTGGTGGAAAGCGTGAGCTGTTCACACGGACAAAAGGTTTCAGTACAATCGTGACCGTGTACGGGACAGTTGCTGAGGGCTGTGCCGTAGTGTGCTCTGTGTTTTGTGGAATTTTAGCATATAAAATTGTTCGCGCACTCGACAAAAGACAAGAAAAACGTCGGAGAAAGCGTTGGTGGGTTAAGGAGTGGATAACACGGCGCCCACTTGTGGGAGCATCCAGATTTATTGATACCGAACTTAAACATCGCTATCCAGATGACTTCAAAAATTTACAGCGAATGACAGAAATACAGTTTGAATACTTGTTAAGCAGAGTTAAGAAACGTAAAGTTTCGCTGTCACTGAGTCTTAGCATTTGTGACGACATCTTACCTCACGAACGCCAGCACCACGACTGAAAATCAAACATGGTTTGATCCTGCCACGACAGGATCGTGGACTGCTGACGTCACACGCAAGGTCCACGACTCCGCGTTCACACGGGTAGTGGCCCACGAAAGTGTGATTCACGCGCGTGGTTCACGCCCCGTGAGAACGCGGCCTACGTGGAACTCGTACCTCCACTCCCACACATGCCCTCGTGGCGTTGTTTTTAATGACGCGCAGATAACGTCACTTACAAGCATTAAGCATAGTTAAACGTCGAACCACGTGACTGTACCCCACGGACGGTATCTGATGTGTTCTGAAAGGATGTGAGGTCCAATGTCCCATATGTATATATGCTGTCCTACAGTCTGTAGAAATACCATATGGGGAAACATTTCTGCAACTTACGGTTTCCAGTGTTCACATTTAAATGCAGAGGCAAAAAGACGTTAATGAGAATTTGATACGTAATACGGACAACAAAGCGCAAGGCGCATTTACATAACAAGTACCTACAACCTCTGTCGTGGCCCACTGCAGTTCGTAACAACATTGAGGCGCGTTCACGTAACCATTGTTGCCGTGGAAAGCAATAAGTATTACATATTATGAGCGAGTGTCTGCAGCCTTAGTTATCCAGCATGCAAAGCGCATGCGCCGTATTATATTGTCATCTGTGGCCTGTCTGGCTCTACAATATCTTTACACATTATCTCATAAACGGCACGACTTTCGGAAAAAGGTTATTGAGCATAAAATTGTTTTACTTCTGTCTGAAACAGTTTAAGAAGAATTCGGCAAGATATTATTATAAATCTACATACGTATTCATGTCAAGTAACCGTTATTATTGTAAGATTTCAACGAAACTTGAATTTTCTCGACAGATTTTCGAAAGATACTCAAATGTCAAATTTCATGAAAATCCCTCCAGCGGGAACCGAGTTTTTCCATGCGGACGGACAGACAGACAGACAGAGAGAGCTTAAACGTTCCGATAACTGTGAGCTATGCTGAAAACGGTTAACTAAGTCCTATACTAACGCTAAGCGTGGTTGGGCTTGCACTGTCTAGGAGCCTCGCCTCTTTAAGGTATTGGGTTCGAAATCTCTCGGGTCATGTATATATATATCTTGCGATATAAAGAGCCTGGAAAATGGGTGGTCCTACATGCCTACTTGCTTAAAAATCTCACAACTCAGAATTCCGAGAAGGCATGACAAGAGTGTGTGAAATATAAGAGACTTCCAGTTTAATTTTCAACATGCCTTTTCCAATGGCACAATGTAACCACGAAAACTTCGCTCTCCAAGGACAAATGTAACATCCAATACGCATGATACTGACCACACGCACATGTACTCATAGTATTTCCAAATATGCAATCAGTGATTCACACAGACGTAAGAAATGCTTAGCAAGGCGATGTCCCTACAGCTCAGTTACTTAACACTCTGACACAAGCATACAACCGGAACAAAAAATGCTACAAATGACTGGCATTTAGCTGTAGTCAGTTTACGGGAGTTTTGTAATTAAAAAACTCTGGAACAGATTTCGTACTACAGGAGACGTGCTAAGTACAGAGGGGACAAGAAGTAGCAGTGAGAAAATTCAAGCAGCAACAAACCTGCAGCATGAAGCAGCACAGAATAAGAGAGAAAAACAAATGATATACTGAGTGACACCAGGGTTACCACTTTCAATGAACGCGAGATTTAACATCGCAGTCTTCACGGACGTGATTCCACGCAGTTTGGTAGATGCCGATCAACACTCTGGAGGAACATGGTGCCTCCGCTTTCGGCGTATATGAGTTACCTGTTGATGGGGACAGCAAGTTCCTCCCTCCGTAACTCTGGTACCTAAGTACCTACTACTTTGGTACCTAAGTACCTACTACTTTAACAAGGCATTACATCCCATCAAGCCGTAACATTAACTTCTGGGCCGTTTATAATTGAAATAGACCTAGGAATCATAGAAATTAAACAAAACATTAAGGAGAGACTCAGCAATTAAACTAACAAATGCACTTTATTTCTTAAGCATGTCCACTAATCCTACTTATGTTTCGGCTGTTACAGTTAGTGGACATGCTTAAGAAATAAAGCGCATTTGTTTGTTTAATTGCTGAGTGATATCAGAATGCACGGCGAAGACAACGTAACATTTATTAAGGAGAGAATTGCAACATCGGACAGTCAAAATAATTAATACAAGACGTCAGAGAGAAAGACCAAAAATACTGCGGTACCAATTTATAAAAACAAAGAGCAGGATAGAATGTGAGGGACGGATCTCCACTGACAGATATGGAGCAAGCGAACAGGGAAACTGTGGAAACGGGAAGGCATCAAACTGACAAATTTGGTTGAAGGCCAAGTAAGTCCCTTGCAACATAATTCAAAACTTTCACGACGACTGAATTCAATTAAATATTCTCGGCCTAGCAGCCGCGTCAGGTGGTTGAATGGCGAGTAAACCGCTGTTTCGAGGAACATCTCTGTCCTCTTCAGGGTACTAAGTCAGATGTCCGTCCACGTCATGATGTACCTGCCCGAATCCTTGGCTCATAGCTGGCGGCCAAAAGTTCGGGCAGGTACATCCTGACGTGGACGGACATCTGTGTCAGTTCCCTGACGAGGACAGAGATGGTCCTCGAAACAGTGGTTTATTCGCCATTCAGCCACCTGACGTGGCTGCTAGACCGACAGCATTATATTCAGTCCCTTGTTCCATCGCCTGGAATCATGGCAACTTGCAGCAGTATTCCTGCGCTCCAACTATGGGGAACTGTCAGAAGTAACTGTCGAACAAACAATTTCGTGGCGAATCCAGCGTTGTAGCGCGAAATAACGTAGGCCTCGGGTATGTTTACCCTTCTGGAGGTATCGGTGTCTGAAGTGAAGCAGTGTAAATTGTTTTGGAACGGAGTGCGCAGTAAGCTGAAGAACGGTCTTGACGTCGTTAGGGTATGGACGTACGACGTCCGCCCAGCCACTTAAATCAGCCAGAAATCCGAAAAGGAAGCGGAAAGACTAAACAGCTTGTAACTTAACGTCTTCACTACAAGATACAGGATTTTAGTAGTGTTCATTGCATAGTAAACAGGCGCGTTTTGCAAAACGAATTGTAGACGACAAGCCAACACCCACGCTAAAGTACTTATTGCGCTACGCTTAAATATTTTTCAGTTATTTCTTCAATATTTATTATCTTACTTAGAATTATTTTAATTAAACATAGTCAGTTCTGCTATTACGCCTGTTTCGTTAACGGTAATCGACTGTAACGCGAATGATGAATAGGTGAACGCTGTTTGTATAACGCGAACTTTCTCATATGCATGTTGGCTATTACGCGATTTCAAGGACAAGGATGAAGACTAGGTTGGATTACACGTTACATTTTTTTTTCTGATCTGACCCTATTTTTATTACGTGACTTTCTATTTATAACGCGAGGTCTCACAATAACGCACTTATCGCGTTATAGCAGAACCGACTGTATAAATGTACATATTTATTGCCTACAAGTGAAGTGTAGAAACCAACTGCCGATTGTTCCGTAATCGTTGCAAGGTAGGAATACAGTTGTTGATTGTCAAATATGAGATCATATGCTAGGAAATATACAGCCTAACAATGCTTACGTAATTATCCCTAAAATAGCAAGACATGTGGAAAAAGTGTACTAGGTACAAAAGTGTCGCCTCTTTCTATAGCGTTTGTTCTGAATATTGAACGTCTTACTCGTACACACTCGAGAGGCAGGCACAAACGCAAGTATGATATAACATATCCCCATTATTTGTGTCGGATCTTAACCACATTATACTGTGTTCACAAATTTTAGTAAACCTCCCTAATATCTGAGTCTTTTTGTGGTGAAGGGCCCCGCAGCAGAAGCTACGGACGCACGGCAGCCTTGAGGCTTATTGTGCAACCCTGTGATGAATATGATTAGTTTTTTTCGTTTTTCCGTGTAATGGGGAACCGGTGAAATGAAACTGACAGAGGAAAATCGAATTACTCGGGGGAAAACCTGTCCCAGTGCCACTTTGTCCACCACAAATCCCACATGGACACTCGGGATCGAACCCGGGCCTCCGCGGTGAGAGGCCGGCGACTAACCGCCTGAGCCATGGCACGGCCTAATATCTGAGTTAGTGAAAATCCGTTCTTTGGGTCTCGAGATGCGTCATCTGCACAGACGGACGGACAGACACATCTAGTTTGAATAGGCGCGCCAATGGATTCTTAAATCGCCTAAACAAAATACAGGCCTGGATAGGCCTTACGGTTCCAGAAGGTTGAGGTTCCCAGAATTTCTAGACAATCGGCACGTGAAGGTGATAGGCTGTCAGCCCTACAAGCTCCCTCCCCTTGTATCGCAGCATTCAGTCAGTGTCACATGACATCAGCTGTAATGAAAAGGGGCGGGGATCAAAACAGTAGACTTATGACTGCCAGCGCATTTCATTTTACACGCATCTAGCGCTGCGAATAAGCGGAAATTAATTCAACAAGTCAGGCTCACTTTATTTAAACCCATTCCGCGTTTATGTATTCGCCTTTTGCACGTTCGTTCTCGTTTTGACTTCATTCATCTGGAAGAAAACACATTCCTACATCTGCAGGATTTCGGAACAGCTTTCTTGGAGTCATCTACACGACTTATAATGTAGCACAACATTTTGTGTTGTTTCAGTACAAATATTTGTTTCTAAATTACGTCACCCGAATATACAGGGTGATCGAAAAGTCGCGCAACCCAGTTTGATATTAGTACTAGCTAGGAATGAGATCGATGAAGTTGAATTGTTGGATGAATATGTTGGTATGACTGTGTAGAAGCTGTGTAAGGGCAAGCACAGGTCACGTGACCTGACGCCATCTCAGCAGTGGCTTTAAAACCGCGCGTCCACCGCTGTCTTTTTCACACATGATGAAGCTAACAGTCGTTTTTTTGTAATTTTGCGAACGCGCCTAAAAACTCTGCATTTAACCCCTTCAATGTATTTGTGTTTCACTGTCAATAAATGACGATTCATTCCCTAAACATCACTTACCCACACAGAAACTGTGTTCTTTGTGAGGTAGAAACTAAGTTTTATATATAATTTGGATTTCAGTCTTTAGATGCTTAATACGTCCGACGTCTTTTGACAGGGGGGGGGGGGGGGTTCACATTATTTAACGCTTCTCTAAATACGGCGCTCCGTGAAGACTCAGAACTATCCCGATTTTCACTGCACTGGCTGCAAAAACAAGACGCCCGTCAGAACATGACGGCAGACATTCAGCTGAACCGTCACTTGCAGCTGTTTTGCTGGGGCAAATCTGGAAGAAAAGACAGGCTCACCCGATCGACAGGGGATGTGAGCAGCATCACTGAAGCAAAAACCTCAATTTATACGAGTGAAAACTAAAGATCTGCGTAAAGGAAAACACTAGTAAAGATTCCAGGGTCATATGTATTCGGGTGAGCATATCATTTAGGTCTGTATTACTTACAGACTAACGCCTTAATTTAATCCGCTCACAAAAATAAGTCTATTCCACGCGCACACCAACTCATTCACACGTTCGCCAAACCTCTCATTGTGCTCAGATTATGCAACAGGCTCTTTACATCCGTTTCGAACATACTTTTAAGAACACCTGTCAGTTTCGTAAATCCCCCGGCAGAAAGCATTTTGACTTGTACTTATTCACCTACCAGCCCGACTGTTCAGCAAAATCTGCACCGAACTGCTAACCCCGCATCCTAGCAACGGTGCCATAATCGAAGGCTGGGTTCTTCCAGAGTGCCATACGTATTGCCTAGCGGTGTTCCATCTCCCAGCAATGGCGACAGTTTGTGTTTTCCCTGAACGAAGGGATTTCCCCGCATCCTAGCGACGACACTAGTGTAGTTACTTCACGAGCGTTCACAGTGCAGAACATAATGGGGCTGATGTTTAATTGGACTCGACCCTATGTATGTAACAGCAAACATAGCAATTTTCCCGAGTTTTTCTTCCTAAAACGAACAACTTTCACTATGACATCCGTTACCGTCTGCTGTGCGTGGCTGCACTGGCGGCCAACGACCATCTTACGTATGACACTCTCTCCTATCGGCCCTCATTACTTCCCGCAACCCTGATCTACCCTTTCGCATTACCTGCAGCTACCTCAAGAAATGGTGGGCCGGGATAGCGCAGTCGATATAGCGACTCGCTACGAGCTGGGCGGTCCGGGGATCGAATGCCGGTGGGGGCGAGATATTCAGCACCCGTCCAGACCGGCCCTGGGGCCTACCCAGCCTCCTGTACAATGGGTACCGGGTCATTTCCGGGGGGTAAAGCGGCCGTGGCGTGGCGTTGACCACCCACCCCCATCTAGTGCCGAGGTTAAATAAAGAGTAGAGCTATACCTCTACTCCCCCTCTGGGCCTTCATGGCCTGTTCTTGGGTGAACTTTACCTTACATTTACCTCAAGAAATGTCTCCGTGTTCAATGCTTGACCTGACAACTAGTTCCAAATTTTGATTTCAGGCTTCCGCCGCGATGTTGATATAATCTGTGGTATTTTGGGTAATTACACGGCGTCGTGTGGTAATTGTTTACCATAATTACCACACGACGCCGTGTAATTACCCAAAAGACCACAGATTAAGTTCCAAATTTTGTTTCGGACTTGGAATTATGAACTGAGATTTGGTTTCAGCAGGCTTGTGTACCCGGGCCCTTGGAGTGTTGTGCGTTGTTTACTTCAACCTGTGTTTCCGTCTTTTGTTTTTTTAATGTTTCGGCAACACCATGCAAATAATTTATTTTATTTAACGTTGTATCTACCGTGCATTTTCAAATGAGATGTGTTCAAAAATCACCAACTAATGCACATAAACTTTTCAATAGTTTATTCTTAAAATACCCCTATACGTATTTCGGTGGTTTAAACCACCATCTTCAGGGGGTCGTGGAGATTAAAATGCATATAATTATAGTTATTACATATATGGTTACATTCATATATGTAGAATATGAGTGGGCTAGTATTGCTCACTTCGTACAGTATGTAAAATTATGTAAAATTACTATAAAATGAATTAAAGGCTGTTAAAATGATTACATCGTTTGTAGTTTTCCTGAAAATTATTGGCAGTTTGGCCTTGTAGTAAGGTGGTCATCTGTGTGTACTTCGTAAGCTGCATGACGCCGGTGTTGTGCTGTTGCAGAATATTTTAAGAATAAACTATTGAAAAGTTTATGTGCATTAGTTGGTGATTTTTGAACACATCTAATTTATCTTATGTTCGTAAAACGTGTGCAGCCTTTCTGGATTCGTTTCTGTTTATCAGACTGATGTCAAGCGGCGCGTTTTCATTCTAGTGTTTGTGTTACATTTGAGTCTTCCAACAGACAAACTGTAAGAATCTCACATCCTTCTTTATATCGTGCATCTTTATTATTGAGTTACTGTCTACAACGTTTCCAACAATACAGCACCGTTTAATGATTTTACAAAGGTATTACATTAAACAATGCATTATTGTTGGAAACTTTTTAGACAGTAATTCAAGGTAAGAATTTGGTCATTGTTATTTATATTTATTTTACAACATATTTGCTCTTTGTCATCCATTTTCTTCTTTGTTCTCATCTGACGTCACCCGTTAGAGGTACTTCCCCCACCAGTGATTCTAGGGTTCCCTTTTTAGGATAGGTGAATTCTGTGTTGTAAATTGTGTACTTATGACGCTTTGCTAAACAGATCGCGAGGGGCAGATAAAACGAAGGCACTGAAAAATTTATTTTCTTATTAGTTTAATGTACTGTTTATGTGACGACGCCATCAGTAACTCAAAATTATGTAGCGTCCACTTATAGGGCGACTAATGAATAAATCTAAGAGACGTGCGTTCGTAGACTAATTTAAGGTTGCACGCCTATTTCGTGCATTTGCCCAGAAAGACTCAGCAAATGCACGAAAACCTTCAGTCACGACAACCGTAGTCCACGCCCGATAATACAATCCGGGACGTCAAAAATACGAAGAAGGAGGTGCGCTATCCACTTGACCCCCGAAGTTTCGGTATTCTGTTGGACCCAAAAGTATACATCAATTAGGACAATTTGTACACGTAAGAATTAATTGTTTTATGTGTCCAGGTTATTCAGAAACATTCTAATGTAGATGCAACTTGTCAGCACCCTCAGCTGTGTTACTCGGACTCTGATTTATTTACGTAAACCTAGGGGGTGTGGCTTGAAACTCGTTGCTACAGTCCTTACATGCAGCACCGTATAAAATGGAACAGCAGGCCATCGTATGGCTTCGTTGCGTTCTGCAAATCAAAGTGAACGAATAATTATGAGACTACAAGGATGACAGAAGACGCATAGAACTATTTTAAGGCCTCGATTCTAAATTTCTGCAGCACTGAGTTACACAATACTGGGCATTGTCTTGTCACCATCAACTGCAGTTACAGACTTTGACTGCATAAACACGGGACATCTCAAAAGAAAACATTAATTGAGTTTTAAGACGGCGCTGCTCATACCGTAGTAGGACTTAACTTTCCTTTACACTTTATGTACGAGTACAACTTTAGAAACTTCTATGCAACTTTCTGGCTGTTTGTAGAGGCTTCGCTATACGTAATATGCGAGCCATAACTCTCGGCCTGTGAAGGATCCAATGCTGTAAGCACAAAATTTTTTTTTTTTGCACTATAAAAGTAGCTTTATGAAGATGATTAATTGCCCAAGTTTAAGCTGCCAGCATACTTTATTAACTACCCTTAATTAACCAACTTCGCCATTTCATGTGTCACTCTCTCTGATGAAGCAATTTGTTATTGATTATTTTGGTATTTCAGATATTATAAGGGGTGGGAGAAGGGCTTTTATTACGTGAAGAGGTTCCATTGTTTCGCAAAGAGTTGTTGAAACACAGATATCGATTATCGATACGCAGCGACATGGGCTGATACACGTAAGCCTCCACAGAAGTACGGCTTCTGTCAACTGGAACTCCTTCTATGTTAAGCAGGCACAGGCCTCTCGAAATAGCGGCCACAACAATGACGCACAGAGGAATTAATAAGGGCATGTCTGTGTTTTGAAGTCAGAGAACGCATCTCGTGCAAGGACTGCATTTTTACACAAAAATCCAATGGCTATCATCACAGGGTGACCAACCAACACGATCCTAGAGCAGCGAACGTCGCATTCGTATTGGAAGGTCCCGCTTTCAAATGTCAGCCTGGATATCGACTCTACTGAGGTTTAACGTGACATCACGTAGTGCGATCATGTACGTGCTAGATCTGGGGTTCTCACAACGGCGTTCCTGAAGATTTACATCTTCTGAGATATTGCATTCTATCGTAGGGGAAACAGATCCCGACGTTCCGAAAGCACTACGATTCTTCGAAAACGTCTGAAACTATTCACTCAACTACACGACGTAACATCCCAGAGGACTTGACCCATCAAATTCAAGGACAGTTTATAAAATCAGGCCACGACCGCTTCCATGCACATCGTTTCGAATTCAGTATTCATTAATCATCGTCTCATTCGACGTTAAAAGTTTGAGCTACGGACAGCATCGTTAAATAACTACAAAAATATGGCAAGAAGAATTGTTAAACACGCTACAGAGATAATAAATAATCATACGGGTATCCAATAAAGTGCAAAACTGTAGAAACATTTTTACTAAAGGCGGAGGAAAAGGAGGGAAATCAGGTGATGCTGTGACAGGCACTGCATTTATTATTATGGGGAAACGGAAAAGTTACAGCTCTGATGGTTCCCAGGGCGTGTCCGCTCGTCCTTCTAGTGAAGATAAGCTGGAGGCAAGGTAAAGCGTAGAGATGATGCCTTTAAGGTGATGGGGAGTGGAGTGTTTGGGTATGCAGCGCAGGGAACAAGTTGGGCATTTGGGCGAAGTTTTGTATTTGGAGGGCCGCTTTTCCATACGAATTATGTAATTTCAGTTTCAAGACAAAATCCACATAAACACACACACACATCCACAACCTGAAGATGACATAAATGGTCGAAACATGTTGTTCTGTAAATAAATGGAACGTAGTTGTGTTTAGACGGATTTTATCTTGATTCTGACATAAATAACACAGCGGAATGACGTCCATTAAAAAAGCAATTTCATTTCTTATATACAAAAGCACATTGCGTCTGGATTACAAATACCAGTTTCTTAGTGCTGTTTATAGAAAATAATTGCTGCTTAATGTGGGAATTAAGCGGAACACATTAATACACTGTGCTAAAAAAAAAAGACGCCCAGTCGTTATATTAAAGCCGGTGGTACATATAGTAACCACTGTATTTTAGAAGTTTGAGAAGTATACTTTTGGAATATTTTGATATTTTGGAAAGGAACAATTCTGAATTTCGGTATTCTAAAAATACGTCCACACAATTCCACTGCTATTCTGCCTCAGTAGAACATGTATAGATTACAAATCCACGCACAGCCTGTGACACTGAGCCCTGCAATAGTCGTTATCGCGGCACCCAGGCCTGGCACGTACAAAGACAGCAGGGACAGTTAAGGTGGGCAAAAAGCTACTTTTGGTCACAAAGTCTGGGTGTGCTACGTAACGCCATACAAGTAAGCCGAGCTAGCAGCCATGCTGCTCTAAGTTCCTGATGCGAATATGTAACGACACATTGTCTACGTCACACACAATCGCACGTGCGATGTATATGCACTCGAACTTTGGAAATACATATGAGTATTCGGTTAGGGTTTAAATGTTCGAGTATGCGCCTCATTCAGGGGTGCACAAATCCTGGGCGACTAAATTTTTACTGTAGCACATAATACGTCGTATGTGTGGGTCCTCAGTGAGGAACTGCTATGTGTCGCCATTCGGCGCCGCCTAGAATTTTGACGCAGCTTCTAGATCTTTGGAAAATTTGCGGACCCCTGGTCAAATTAACATACTACATGCAACAGAGCCATTCTCGAGTTGCTAGCAGTCACTTCGTTAAGGACTTCTGCGCCTTTAACGGAACCCTTAAAATGATTATAACAAGTTCATAACAGCCCGGCCTTGACACATACTCTATGAAAGATCAATGCAGCAGCCAAACTTATTCCCTAAGTTCTGATTCAATTGTATCTCTCCATCTGCCATTGTGTGTTCCAAGCGGTCTTTTCCTTTAAGATTTTCCGAACAAAATTACGTACTCATTTTTCTTGTTTCCAATGTCCACTCATGGCCCTCTTCTCATCCTAAAATTTACATAATTTTGCAACAAAAAAAAAAAAATAAGGCACGGGTTGTAGAAACATGACTCTACAACCCTTTACATAACAGCAGCACGTATATGTACCTCCAATGTTAAAAAGCACAAACGCTCTACATTTCGTCCTACAGTGCCTTCTAAACCAGCAGTGCACAAGTCCCGGCAGCAAGGTCGCCAGCGCGACTAAACTTTGTACCGTGGGGCCTAATATTGTGGGCCCTCACAGCAGAACTTGCTTCATGACACTCTTCTAGCGCCTAGAGATTTACAGTTGCTCCTAGATTTTTGAAAAATTTGTACACCGCTACCTTAGACAACATTCTAATGGAGACACAGGGTGTCGTGTGAGGTAGTAATTAAATATAGTTAAACCAACGATGCACACTAACACTTTAGTACTTTATTATAAAATTGTTAAATTGTACCTCACGTGTTCGATCTAGATCATCGTCAGGGGTTTTCTTGTAAAGCTACAGTCACTTCAACACATGATTTAAATATTCTATCTGCACTTACTGTAGCTTTTACAGAAAACCCCTGACTGATCTAGATCGAAACACGTGTAGGGTACAATTTAACAATTTTATAAAAAGCTACTAAAGAGTGGTTTAGTGTGCTCGGTTGGTTTTACTTAATTAATAGACGAAGATGCACGGTGGAACAATGTAAAATTAGTAATTAAATGTTTGTGTACTATTATTCACTAAATTCATGCTTTACATGCACTAAAGAACGTCTGTGCCATACTAGTCAAGCAAAGTTACTACAAGTAACGTGTTAGGTACTCGTGAATGTAACCTTGACCAAATCAAGATGTGTTAAGATGGCAACTTGATTCTGTCTACGTTCGCTGTGAATGGCTATGCGTGTCGGAGACAAAACAAGAAATAAACTTTATGTCACTTTATTCTCACAAAGCCGCCCGAGTGTAGTAAGAGATGACGACAGACAGACGTGCGTCGCTGTAACAGGACCTCAGTCGTGCAACACAATGGACACCTGAAGCACTGAACAGGCACACAGTTCGCAGTTACTGTCGCAACTTACCATGCACATCATTGCAAGTCTGAATGGACTCAATACACATTATATTAAGGAAGGTAGAACGGGGGCATTCCTCGTGACGTGTCATCGTGCGTGTCAGCTTCTGCAGTTATTTTAACATGTATAAAAGAAACTTAAAAATCCACGACAAAACAACAGGAAAATTACAAAACTGAAAGTTTATAACTATTACGTGTGTTACATGACTATGTAGGTGTGATATGTCGCTCTCAAGCCATAGCGGTTTTCTACAGTTCTACGTTCGAAACTGCACCATGTGAAGGATACAGACATATCTCAATTCACTGTTGTAACCAACGAAGTAGCGAGAATAAAGGCATGGAAGGGATAAAATAAAGGAAAGAAAGGGGCAAAGGATGAAGACATGAAAGCAATTCTGACTCTCAAACAGGCATGGTAGTAAACAGTGCGTGAAGGGCACAACGCAAGACTTATGCCTCGCCCAAGAACTAAATGAGAAACAGCAAATCTTTATAGAATTAAGCAATACGTTTATTAAAATGAATATCGGTATTACATAGTGGAATACACGGTGTCGTTACACGCGTATGGACACAGTAATTTCATGTTTATCTTATGAGAAATTTTAATGAATGCCGGTGAGACATAAATGTGCTTCACGACGCAATTCTGCGTCAAACTTGGTATCAACCACGGCGCTGACAATGATGAGTAACTGTACGAGAATACAGAGCATCAGAGCTTGGAGCAGACTGTCCAGACATATTCGTACAATATCACATTATCTCTACTGACCTGTCCCGTCACAGCGACAGTGGTTATGTGAATTAAAAAAAAAGATGCTCGTTGGACTATATGATAAATTCTTGCAGGAGAGGGAAGAGTGCTCATTAAAATGTATATACCCACCATACATTTAAGCGCAGAAATAAAAGAAACCTCGAAACAGACGACTGTGCATTTTACAAAAACCATAAGCTCATTAGTTTCATAAACAGTGGCCACAAAAGGGGGGAATGTTCGGAACTGCTTCGCCAGTGCCATATACTGAATGCAAAAAGGGGTCAAGTGGAGTTGTGTCTCCTTCCTCATTTTTCTTCTCAAAATCACGGAATAAACTGCTATTAATTCAGTATACAGACCTACACTAGAAACTGCTGAACGAAAGCGAGAGGTGAAACATCTGCGCTTAGCTATCGCTGAGATTTTTCGACACTCCTTTTCGCTTATCTACATTATAAGACTGTGTATACAAGAGGCAGATGTCCTTTATGCGAGGAGGAAGAGAATGAATCACAGGGACCCTCGAACTTCGAACGGTTTGATGTTCGAACAACTTGAAACTCGAACAAAAATTTCGAGGAAAATCCGGTTTTGAAACTCGAACAAAAACTCGAAAAGTCGAACAAAGAATCACGTGGTCGTCACGTGGTCGCCTTCTCTCTCTGCTTGGTCCAGATGAAAGAAGGGTAATTCACCTTCCAGTGAACAGTAATATCCCTCCTACTATTATTATTGATTGATTATTATACAATATTTTTATGTATGTACTATTATGAATAAAAATTTTCAATTATTGAAATTAAATATACTTGTTTTATCATTATTTACCAATGATGATATTTTGAAATAGGCACTTAAAACGTTTTATCTTGGGTAAATTTTGGGGGTCTGGAACGGATTAATTCAATTTACATTATTTCTTATGGGGAAATTTAACTCGATAGTCGAACAACTTGAAAGTCGAACCGTCTCCTGGAACGGATTGTGTTCGAAGTTCGAGGTTCCACTGTACTTCTGAAATGCGAAGAGACTAAAAAAAATGGAGAGAACAATTTTTCAACAAAAAATGGCTACAAATGAACGAAGAAATAGCGTACAGAATATCACTCAGCAACACTAAGACATTAAAATTACAAAACTTTGGTAAATTTTTATAAAAATAAAACGCAAATGGGAACATAAAATAGACAAGTTAGGCAATGAACGTATAACGCATCACTGCGGCGCGTTCGGATTTTGCTGTCCTTAATGGAAGCAACAGTCGAAATATTTTGCTGGAATAAAGATCAAAACGCGCCACAATGTTACATTATGCATAGACTGCCTATCTTGTTTAAGTACATTGTATTGTTATCACAATGAACAGCAATTATTTCCCCCACGATGAAACGCGGAAAGTATCCATCGGAATGAAGATATACCCACAGGTACAGTACGGTATTCACTCAGGCGATTTTCAGGAAGCTCGCACAAATGGTCAGCGGCAGTACGTGTACACCGACTTTCATCCGGGCTGTGTGAATACGCAGAAAATACAATCAAGCATCCATTTGTGCCTTTATGTAAACTACGGCTGTCACTGTACAAGTTGTCACGAAACAAACAGCGGATTACGTGTTCATATCTTAAAGCAAATTTAACTCAAACCGTTTAAGAAATGTCGATATTGCAGGTAAAAGTATGAAAGTAACTGATAGGATTTTCATGAAATCAGGGAATGTTTAACGAACCTCTGTCTTGATCTCCCGTCGTAAGTTTCGTCTGGGTCGGGCAATTAAAATGGTATATAGGGTAAAAATGCATTTATGCCCTGAAGTATGGTCTTCCCTGTACGGATTTTCACGCAACTCATTGTAGCTTAGCAGAAATATGTGGATCACCAGTTCCACATTTCAACTACAGGTCTGAAGAAATACGAAAACGACGGGTTCATATTCAGATATGCCAATGCGCAAAGTTCCTTTTTCACTCCATGGATTTTCATGTAACTCGTACCTGTACAACAGCGATAAGTGCAGACATACTCATTACCGATTGTGACCAAAATCAGTCAAGAAATGCGGAAGTTATGGGCATAAACTCATGTACGCCGCTACGAAAATTGTTGCCCTTGCGACAGGGATCTTAATGAAATTCACAACTTCTAAAGGGAATCTTTCGGTAGCGGATTTCATAAAAATCGGTCACGAATTGTGGAAATTACGGGTAGAATTTCACTTACCCCCCCCCCCCCTCCCCCGTATGTAAAATACAGACTTTTCTCCTCTCCCGAGCGTCCTGATTTGCTTTGGGGCCCACGCAGCACTTCCATCCACCGCCCAGTGGAGCTGTACCTCCATTCCTCACACGTATTCAGACGTGTGCTTAAATAAACATAGCGCCTTTACCTTTTACCTTTAAAGGTAATGAAGAACGACAGCAGCTGCGTCACTCTACTCCGCATTTCTGTCGCCTCGCTCCCACACGAAAATGGGGAGACAGGAAGAAATTTTCGTTTCTTAAATAATGAATGTATGATCCTGGTACTGTCAACACACATAAAGGTTCAATTCAGACGTTGGCAGAAAACTGTCGAAGACGGGGTGCAGAAAGATGGCTTCTATGCGTGCCATGCAAAAAGAAAATTGCACGAAATGAAATAATAAACAATGTCGTGACTGTCTCTCCGTGTTACTCATCTTCAGCATCGTCGGGAGGACCTGAGCAATATATACACTAAACCCTTCCGACGAAATTAGTTTCATCAGTGTTCATAAACGCCGATCCCAGTGGCCGTGCGGTCTAAGACGTGGGTCTGCGGCCGCTTGCTTACTAGGATCGTGGGTTCGAATCCCACCCGGGGCATGGATGTCTGTCTCTTGTGAGTGTTGTGTGTTGTCAGGTAGAGGTCTCTGCGTCGAGCTGGTCCCTCGTCCAGAGGAGTCCTACCGACTGTGGTGTGTCTCAAATGTGTGTGACCATGAAACCTCGACGAAAACGAGGAGGCCCAGGCACCCGAAAAGGGGCTGTTGAGCCATAGGGGGAAAAAAAAGTGTTCATAAACATTGCGTACACAGATCACACTACTGGTCCCTGTCTTGAGCCATATGCATCCAACCCATATCCTCACACCGTGTCTTCAGCCATATCGATTGCCGTTATGACACTCCAAAGAATCCGTCAATTCCGTGAGTCTGTATAACATTTCTTAGCGTGCTGTATTTCTAAAGGAAATTTTTCTTCGCGATATACAAGGCCAGTCCTTGTGCACATGTCAGACTTTATGATATTGGTTACAGAGTGGAAGTCACAGTGAATGTACAGTTCTTACGGTTGCAATAAGTGTTGCAGGTGACACCGGCAGCATGTGACTGAGGTCACGTATGTTTTTTCTTTTTGTGTGGGACTTCGCCACTTCGAGCACTGTGCAGCATCTTTCATGCACAGGGGAAGAGGGAGACAGGCTCACACTGTATTTAGCGACGGTGTCAGTATCCAGACTTACAGCGTCTATGGTAGATGAATGGTTATGAATATGGAGCATTGGTGAAATTATAACTGACAGGGGAAAACAGAATCACTTAGAGGAAATCCTGTCTCAGTGCCACTGTCACAAGATAATAAACACTCTGACTCCATACAAGCTAGGACATTTTTTGACAACCTGAGATACTGAGATCTGCGTTCTTCTGGGATATTACGCAGAGTCAAGTGGTAATCCTTTACCAACGTTTCGGGACCCCTGAAGACGGGACCGATACTTTGTCCCGAAACGTCGGTAAAGGATTACCACTCGGCGCTGCGTAATATTCCAGAAGAGCGCAGATCTCATGAACATCGTGGCGGAAGCCTGAAGTCAAGGTTACCTGAGGTACCGTTAGATTAGACAACAGGGTTAAACCAATGCGTTTGTACTATAAGCCAATCACAGATACTGGCAGATTGATAGTGTTGGGCCTCAAAGTAAAATTCGATGAAGCGTTCGTAGCCAAGCTACAGGACAACTTCTTGTGGCTGCCTGCCACCGTTTGTTCAATCGACTATCCGAGTCTCCCATCTGGAGGCCGCCTATTCCTTTTCCAGCATCAGGAACCTCCACACATATGTAGTTATATAAACATTATGGAGACTAACAGAACGTAAGCAGGAATGTCTGTGTAGGTTTCTGCTGTTCACTGGTTTTCGGCGACGTTCTTGTGTCTGCAGTCAAAGAATATCGAGGGCAATGATGAATCGCAGAACGCCTTAGCACACAACAGGCCTATTACCGCCTCGTTACCAGCTTTGCGAAAAGGATCAGACCCTAAGACTGGAAGTTCTCACGGCGATGAGCATCTAGACTACTGTCTTCTGGAATATGACGCCGTAAATTTTGTAAATAGTACCGACGTTTCGGAGGAACCTCATGTCTCCATCTTCAGATCCTGTCTCCGTCTTTACGGCAGCCTAATATAAAGATGGAGGCAGCACATCCGAAATTTGGTATGCCCCTACCAAACTACACGGCGTCATATCTCAGAAGATCGTGTATTAACAAACATGCCTGTCTGGTATTATCATCTTTAAGTTGCCAAAGTGTATTCCGTTCGAAGCGACAGGACCCTATATATTCGAATCCTTTTTTCGGTTTTTAATGAGAGTTCCGTCGTTAGAACAGGGCTGAAAGGGAAGGGTGGAGTATCGGGTCGCAGCTTTAAAAGTACGATCAATTTGTGCTGTAACCCAGCAAGGGCTGGCAGTGGGGCTCAGCTGGATGGAGACTACGTAACGACAATGACAATAATAATAATGACAATAACAGTAATAATAATCCGAACTTTCCTTACCGCTTGTTTATTCTGACACGCAAACTCACGACCCTCAGGCATAACTAGTCACATCTTTATACATGATTCAGAAGCAGGAACTCTCTCTTTACCTCTCACCGGAGAGCGGAGATTGACAATTTTACGACTGGTCATATGTTCGCTGCACGGATACCCGAGCAACATCAAACTTAGATGCGAGGGGTATAAAGCTGCGCCGGGAAACAGCATCTGCTGCCACTGTGTTCAGGATTAGCATTAAAGGTGATGCATTTATTCGCGCCTCCTTTCATTTATTATGGCACTTGTGACATGATCTGCAGTTCTTTTGGATTAGGGGCACATTTTGTGTTCTTTCTGACATACTGATCATATTATTAAATTGAAATAGTTTCATATCAGATGCTATGTCAGCATACCACCTGGACAAAACTTATGCTTCTGTAATTTGTATTCTGAGTTTTGACACCGTGTAGTCTGGTAGGTAGATACTAAAGATTCAAAAGAATATACGAGTATTAGATACCTTGAAGCCTCGGGCAATATGTTCCTCCGAAATGGTGGTACCCAGTTACCAGACTACACCGTGCCACAACCCCCAGAAAACCTGAGTACGAAACTGTTGGCCCACAGGCCGGATATCCTGAATGATATCTTCCGCAGTTTTCTACAGGCAACTGCTGGGAAAGTACACTAAAAGAAGCTACGTCTATCCCCGTTCGTAATTCTTCCAAGTCAACGTTACATATAACAAACAGTTAACGCTTTACAGCACAGTGATCAGTATGAACCATACGCATTAAAATTATCACACTGCATTTCGTAAACAGAGTGTATTTGTTTCGTGTGATTTTCACAATAAACACAGAATTTCCCTAACCACCTGGTCTTAATAAAGGAGACGTTCATCTTCCGTGAGGTGCACACTTGATCCTTAAATAATACGTAAAAGAAATTCGTGTTTTGACGGCGAAAGAAGATATGGAAAACAAAAACAGTGCATGAAGGTAGGAATGACGCACCTTTTAGGGTGGGGGTGACAAATTAGTACAAAACTTTCACCACAGGAATATAAATTTCATCCCCCCCCCCAAATACACATCTTTGGGCGCACAACACTTCGTTAGTAATCTACTTAGGTGAAACTAGTTTGTATTAAAATATTTAATTGAAACCAAGGTTTTAAGCAAGCCATTTTTGGTGCGCTATCACAACGCTGCCAAATTACGTGAAAATCAATTGTCGAAAAGGGTCACACGCAGGATACACACTGACAGCACGGTCATATAATAAACCCACTGACTGACCAAGTCGCTGCCTACACAGATATGAGTCCTCCTTGCAAAGACGGTCCTGTTTTAGCTAGTTACAAAATTTTTCGCATTTTATGGATCCCGAGGGTTCAAAGCATGTTCACATGATCCCGCCACTGGCCCCTATCTCTTGCAAGATGAATTAATTTCACACCTATTTTATTAAGATCCATTTTGATATTATCTTAAGTTATGCCTTGGTATTCCAAGCGGCGACTTGCCTTCCGGCATTCTCATAGACCTAATGAACTAACATTTCACGTACGAGTATTCAGGTATATTAAGATTCTGAATTAACTACTAACGTTTCAAAAGGAATGCAAGAAGGTATGTACTAATAATGAAGAGGAAGGGATGTGACAGGAACAAAACGTCAGCTTCTAAACACTGATCTGGAGAAAGTTAAAACCACGGATAATACCAGATCGGGGATCGAATGGATATCTGCTGAATGCGAGTCAAGACGCGTTACCGCTGAGCCAACCGGCTTTCTGACATATGAAATATCTGTCAACCTTCTGTCATGAAATACCAGTGGAATTTCGGTTCGTTAAAACCTCGGATACCCTTCTTATTGTCGTGCACATAAAATATTTAAACGCACATTGCAGATTATACATTAGATTTGGAAAGAATGATCTCACGTACGAGTTGACTGCCTGGCCGAATGATGGCGGAGAATCAGTAAGTCACTAGATGTAACTAGATACCAGGTTGATCGAACGACCATAAAATGACTACACATACTTCACGAACTGATGATTGTCAGTTGTGAGGTTTGAGTCTTGAAGCAATGTCCTTCTGACAGATTGCTATGTCATGAGGTGACTAAAATAAATAAATGTGATATTTAAGGAAGTCACGATGACCACGAAGGCCCCAGCATTTCGAATGTGACGCCCTGTAATTTAATAAAAGTGTACTGACGCCTTACAACAACCTGATGCCTCAATCATGAAGAATCATCACCATCTTTGACGATTCAGGCAGCAGGTTCCACCTACAGGTTGGTACACTTCAGTTAGGCTACACGGCGTCACATCCCATAAAACTGATATTCAAAATAAATACAGATTATTTATTATACGACGCGATCATAGTGACGTGGTGGGTTCGAATCCAGGCAGTAGCAAGCAGAGTACCTTCTCTCCCAGACAGGTCCATATGATGTCCAGTAATTTTGATCGGCTCTTTAAAACTCAACTAGCAGAGTAGGCGACTGGCCACCTATTGATCTGCGATCGGAAGCCGATCGAGTTTCGACAACGCTGTGTCCTGTTCGGAATCTTCAGTGGCAGTAATGCTTGTAACAGCCTTTCGCCATATTCCAGCGAAGCCGGTGTCACAATGCAAATCGGTTACGCCAAGTAAAATGTCCAAGCTTCAGTATAATTTACAATTTACGGTTTAATGAAGCTGCCACTGACATAAATTATACAACGTCGTATTACAGGATGAGTCATGAATAAATAATTATAAAGAATATGGAAGGAACGGGTATTCTCATAAATTGAGGTACAATCCAAGAATTTTCCTGGGGTCCAGACGGGCTATGAAGCTCACGCAGTTTCCTATTCAATGAGTAGCATTGGTAAAGCGGCGGCGGTGTGAAGCTGAGGGCCGAGGTTAAGAATGAGTGGAGTTATACCTCCACTCACACATAGGCCTTCATGGCGTGAACAGGGGCAACTTTATATTGTACTTCTTTTTTATAAATACACCTTCGTCAGAACCATTTAGAGTTGATAACCTTTCATTTTGCGTTAAAACCTGAGGAAACGTACGGAAAACCTGTCAATTACTGATAGCCAGCCGAGGTTTAAAGGCCGTTACTCTCAAATACAAGTCCAGAGGGCTATCTGTACACCAGGCAGCTAGGTGGAGAACAATGTGGAGCAGCTGAGGTGAGCTCAATCAATAAATCCCCCCCACTCTACCTTGTTACAACATTAGTTTTGTTTATGTGTACCACGGGGCCAGGCAACTCGGTCAGTATGGTATTTACTATGGGACGACCAGTAATCGGGGTTCAATTCCTGGGGGGGGGGGGATAGGAGATTTCTCTTTTTGCATCCAGACCAATATTGGGGCCCACACAAACTCCTCTCCACTGTGTACCAGAGGTCCTTCGTTCGAGGGCAAAACGGCCGGCGAGTGACGCTAGCGCCTCACTTCCATCTAGTGCCGAAAGGTAAGCAACACTGATGTTATACATCGAAAAGAGGGCCAAGGCTCACAGTGGGCTGAAGTGTCATGACTTAGCAACAGCGCCAACGAATTTCCGGAATTTGCTACTTCTTGTACCAGGCACTTGAAAGTAAAAGTCAATACCGTGCAGTACACGTGTAGCAACATGAGTTCCGGAGTTTATTATTCTGAAACGGGATGCATAAACTGAGAAGCTTTAAGTAGACTCTTACAACAAAAGAAAAATGGAAACGACATCGAAGTCATTTCTGCAAAACAGCGTTTTCTGAAGGAGAGGGGTGGGGGGTCAGGAGAGCTTGCGGAAGTGACAGTATAATCATCGTCGCGTCAGCAGCGAGCCCGAGCTTACATGAAAACAATCTCGCTCGCAAACAATACAGTGCCGTACAAATACTCACAACTAACACCCACAGGGACATTAAACAATCGGTTTTCGTAATATTCCCGTCACCTCTGTAGGAGGAAAGCAGTTTTAAAAACACTCGACGGTGGGATATTCGTTTCTGGGTTTCAAGAACTGGACCTGGCGAAGTTTAATACCAGCAGGTGCCTTTTTAGTGTCGCCGACTTCATGAAAGGTATTTACAGCATGCCAACACAGACACTTCTGCAAGCAATCATGCAGCAATCGACCAGAAATATTTCAGATGGCCAGAATACTGTTACTCTGAACTTCAATACAAAATTTTCAAACTAAGAATGCATCTGTCTACATTTAAAAGAAAATGTAAAGACCCGTCAATGAACGGCCAAATTTTAGTCGGAACGCCAGAAGGAAAGAGATAACTTGAAGAACTAAGCCTATTTTGGAGGACAATATTAGAGTGTACTGTCATGAGCTAGCGCGGTAGGGTGGACACGATTAATTTGACACAGGGCAGGGGCCAGTGACAGGCACTTCTGACCACGGCAATGAACTTTCAGGTTCCGTGAAATTTATTAAATTGCTCGATTAGTTGAGAACGTAATAGCTTCTCAACAAAGACGTTGCCCAGTGCACTAACTTACTTACTTGGTCAGTAAGTTAGTTGCACTGGATGGCGCCAGTGTTGTTCTCAAGTCAGAAGTTCGCATGACCGCCATGTTTATGCCGATGACAGATATAAGCTAAAATGTCTGAGAGGTATTTACTGGCATAACGTCAATGCGTTTAGTTACACCAAAGGAGATCAATTAGTGGACTATACTGCAGTGTCCCTAACCGAATAAGCAGACAGCGAGACACACAGTTTGAGACACGGCCATCTTGTTACTAAGACAGCCATCTTGTTTCTAAACTGTGGAAGTAACACAGTGCATTCTCGGCATCTCAGTCCCTCTGTGCTAACCAACAAAAACACAAGCGTTAGTTATTTATTTGTTATGTATTTAACGCTGCTGTCAGTATTTCAAGATTAATTTAGTCGAATGGCCGGGGTAATTAATTAATAACAACATGCAGCGATATGGAAGGAAGCGGTGGCTGCCTGATTCGGGTAATGACGTTTGGCATGACAACCCGAGGCAAACCTCAGCCAAGGCAGTAGATGGACGGGCCACGATCCGAAAGAGACATCGCTACAGTAACCTGCTCGGTGATTTCCAATGTTACTTGGGCGACACAAGTACACCGGCCGGTGATCATGTTCAGACACCAGACATAAAAAAGGACACCGTTATGTGTGTGATGATGAGTTTGTTAATATCTCACACATGAAGAAGATAAACATTTATGAAGATTGCTGTCATATGGAACGTGACGCCATAGAGTCTGGTAAAGATTTACCAGATTACACGGCGTTACATCTAAGAAGAAGGCGCCCTTCAAAGTCACCACCGTGAGAACCTTAAATCTTGCAACAGTGATTAATTCCGTTCTGTTTTCCAATTTGCCCTCTTTCTCCTTCTCTTCACACTCTCACTTCTTTCGTTTCTCTCAGCCGATTCTTTCTCCCTTTTTGTCCATTTTCTATTTATCGGTTTATTAACCTTAAATCCTGCAACAGTGATTAATTCCGTTCTGTTTTCCAATTTGCCCTCTTTCTCCTTCTCTTCACACTCTCACTTCTTTCGTTTCTCTCAGCCGATTCTTTCTCCCTTTTTGTCCATTTTCTATTTATCGGTTTATTCATTCGTGGTTCGTTTAACGCCGCTGTCAGTACAGGTCCGATTATACAGCGTCGAATAGAATGATCAGATAACGAAACAGAGCGGAGGAGAAGGACGCTGTCGTGGCGTAGTGTGAGGTACTACCCTGAAACTTGCCTGGAGAGACTGAGGAATATCACAAAGGCCTAAGTCAAGACAGACAGTCCTCGGTACGAAATTTGAATCTGCGATGTACCGAAAACGAGGCACGAGTGCTGGGCTTCGACCGTGACGTTCGTCCATTTTTCTTAAGCCGTGAGAACGCAAGCATCAGTAGCTGTCTCACCGCGGAGAAAGGGTACTGGGACGGGTTTTCTCCAAACACTTCGCTTTTTCCCCATATTCACATTTCTTTTATTCACCAACCACCGACGTTATTTAATCTTAGCAATTGACAGGAATGTAAAATTCCTACTTCTTCTCTACTGATACCCTGACTCCTTCAATATCTTGATCCATGCAACTGTGGATTATGAATCTGAACGGGTTATGGAATACAAGTACTGTTACCCTATAACGTACACAGATGTATCGAAATGGCGAGGAAAGGAAGGCGCCTAGTACGTAGACAGCATTAAAAAAATCTGCTGCGATCGCCAGTTCACAGTTCGCATTAAATGAGTTGTGTAATTCAACACCACCAAGGATTCGTTCGGTACATTAGCTAGCCGCAACACAGTGGCGTGTATCTGTGGCCTAACGCTGACAAATTGACTCCTTCTGCATCACGTAAAGGTGCAATGTTTCAAACACGAAAAAAATTCTGTACAGCAGAGATAGTTGGTTGGTTATTTTACGACGATATCAACTGTTGAGAACAGTGTTTGTGGGTGATGACTAAAAGATATGTCAGAGAATAAGGAATCGGGGACTAATATCCCAGCATTCGCTTACATAGACCGAAAGCATTAAAAGCATTAACGTACAGTCATAGCAGTCGCTTAAGAGGTCCAGAAAAAGCGATACAACTCGTCAGAAACGGGAGACGCGATGGGACGACCGCATTTGCTTACCGTAAGACAGAAATAAACGGTCAAAACTGAGGGCTAGGAGTTACAGCAAGGGGAACTGTTCATCGTTGCGTTATGTAATCACGGGCATTGAAGATGGCCACATAAAAAACGTCGAAAAGCATAATATCATCACTATCACCATCACCACGCAGTCTGTCTTTCGAGGAGTCCACAGCCTCTTCCAAAGCGAGTTCTCCACAGAGTGCGATCTAGAGCTTCCTCTTTAAAGTTCCAGTATCATCGCGTTTCCTTAAAGGAATCTAGTAGCTCCTTATGCCTTCTTCCTTGTCTTCCCGTCACTTCTATCTTTGCTTCAAAAACATGTTTTAGAAGGCAGTTCCTACGCAAGATGTGACCTGTCCAGTTAGCCTTCCCCTCCTTCTTTTTATAGTATGCATGATATTCCTTTCCACCTTGACTCTTACATGACACTCTTCATTTTTAACACAATCTGTCCAACTGATCTTCTCCAGCACCACACTTCAAAACTTCCAAGGTATTTTTGGTCTGCTTTCCGAAGTGTCCAAGTCTGAGCACCATACAAAGCTGAGCTCCAAATATAGCACTTTACTAGTTCCTTCTTGTAATTAAGTCCAAGTTGCTGGCGAAAAGAGCCTTCTTCATTCTGAATGCTGCTTTTGCCATGGCAATCCTGCATTTAATTTCACGCATCTTGCATCATTTGTTATCAGGCTACCCAAATAGTTGAAATATTCTAACTTCTCCAGTTGGTTTTGTAGGAATTTCAACTATTTGGGTAGCCCCCCTATTACATTTTGCTGCACATGCGCGAAAACAGTACGTCAGTGAAAGTGGCTGAAGTGTTTAAAGGCTGTTTGTTGCGATACCATTAACATTATAGGTGTAATAAGTTGAAGCAATGACCCAACCTTCCGGGTAATAAATACTATTTCAAAAACACCAGGGAATTTAGCTGTCAATTGAAATCGTCTATTTTAAGGCCGAAGATTTTGGCTTTCTTGTGGCCTCCTTTTGTACAGGAAGTTGGTAGGGGTTCTGTCAAAACAGCCGGTATCCGGTCACAATTAGAAGTGAGTACTCTCGAATGGAAGTCAAAAGTTTTATCCATCCGCTGACGAAGAAACACGAACTGCCTATATCACCGAGAGGCACAGATAAGACGCCCCTCTTCCAAAGCACTGTATCACAACGGTTTAGCTCACTACATCAGACGCAGGTGATCCAGCCTAACTTATTGCCGGTGAAAGAGCTTCTGGGACCCTCTGGGTCGGGCCCCAGAGCCATGCTGGGTGTGGAGTGATCATTAAAAACTAGACGACTGGGATGAAGTAAATTTAAGTCAAATTTTAAATTGCCTTGCAAGTTGTGGAACTATGCATGTGCGAGACGAAACGGTGTTCGCGCTGTTGAAGCAGATATGCGCCTATGTAAAGGCCTGTATTGTTACAACTGCTAGAGGAACCAAGCCAGTTTTGCAATGCCATCTGGAAGCGGACGTGCCTATAATTTGCGACATCTTGACCTCGAGATCTGCTCTGGTAGAGGATATCAATCTTTCCTAAAAAGGAAGTATAAAAACTTCGCAGATAAACATGCCTCATGTTTAAATGCGAACGAGGCAAGAAGTTGAACCAAGTTTTAATACTTCAATAAATATTATGTCACAAACATGCAGCTTGCATATAGGTTTAAAAATATTGTAAGGACTGACGGAACTAAGAACACTTATATAGAAGTTAGTTCAGGAGACCAAGGGCTCATTTCTCGGTAATTTTTAAGCTGATGTTACAGCTGATATGAGTCTCAGCAGTCAAATTATTTAACAATAGCTAAACACATTACTGCTGCCGAGAACCGGAGCCTTCCAGTGTTCTGCACAAGCTCAGCAGGAACTTTTAAGCAAAACCAGACTTAGAGATTAGGCCTTCTATATCTGCAGTGTCATGATCTCTCCCCGCACTATACAAACGTACGAGTATTTAACCCACAGGTATCCAAACCGCGACCACATTCGTAAATTATGAATATGCCATAGAAATTACACAATAATTTGGATGGGCAGGTGTCCCATTTATTGTTATTTTTCCACGTGCGGTCCGCGAACCAGCGCACAATAACAGGTTAGACGAATGAGGTCGATCTGCATATTTAGTGAGAGTTTTTCACTACGGCTACAACTCTAGATGTCAGCTACTTGGATACCAGGGTTAAGTTCCTGAGCGCAGGGCTCGTGGGCAGTTGGTAAAAGGAACAACTGAGGTAAAATGTTTGTATTATTTCTATGGATGTACTTATTAAATGCTAATAAACCAATTTAATAATAAAAAATCTGCATATTTAAAAATTCAGTTCGTACCTCACAGTAAACATCGTCCGTCGCCATGACAAAGACCAACCGGCACGGGGAAAAAACTGTTATTTTATCACTCCTGTTATTTGATGTGAAACAGTATTTGAATAGACAAGCACATAATACACCGCGTGAAGAAAATACAAAGTTCATAATGTAAAGTGGGCGCCATATGCACTTCCCACGGTGCTTTACAAGTTTGACAGTGTGCAATGTTAAGCTGTCTAAACAATACTTAACAATCAGTTTGAAACGCACAGACAAACACACTACGTCTACATTACAAGAACCAATCGGCTTTGCTGGTTGAGGAAGTAATCGCTGTTTATTGTGAGAATCATACAAAACAAGTAAATACACTGTGACGGTACATAAGTGAGCTCTTTAATATTATCAAGACATGCAATGTACGTATAAATATAACACTGAGGCGCATTCGCGTAACCACTGTTTCTGTGGCAAAGCAATAAGTATTACATATTCTGATTGTGTGTCTGTAGCCTTAGTTATCTATCCAGTATGCAAAGCGCATGCGCCGTATTATATTGTCATCTGTGGCCTGTCTGGCTGTACCGTGCTTTTCCACATTATCTCAGAAACGGCACGATTTTCGGAGGGAAAAAAAAAAAAAGTTATTGAACATAAAATGTGTGCTTTGATTTTCTCTTCAACTTTGAAATATTTCTTGTTCTAAGAAGAATTCAGCGAGATATTATCATAAATGTACGTAATAAGTCTTCATGTAAAGTACCCGTTATTCTTGTCAGGTTTTAATAAAACTTGAATTTTATCGGCAGATTTTCGAACAATAGGGCCTACTCAAATGTCAAATTTAATTAAAGTCCGTCAAATGGGAACCGAGTTGTTCCATACGGACGTGCAGACAGACAGACAGACAGACAGGACGAAGCTAAGGCCGGAAACAGACGAAGTGACTTTGGTCGAGCCGACCGTTGCCATGACGTCGCGCGCAAGTGTCCACACGGAAGGACTCTTGTCGAGACGGCTGTCGTGACGGCGGTCGACTTGCTTGACTTGTCTCACGGCGTCTAAACAGTCTGGCTCCTTCACATGTGAACTCTTCCACTGTCAACCATGGACTGATGTGTCGAAACGACCTTCGTGCCGCTCCAAAGTCTCGGGAAAATCATGAGTCGATTTGACCTTCGAGCGGCGGCAGGCCGCGTCGAGTGTCATGTGTTTTGTTACTTTTAACTATATTGAGTGACGCGTCGACTCGACCAAAGTCGCTTCGTCTGTTTTCAGACTAATAGTCGCTTTTCGCAATTCCGCGAACGCGCCTAAACATGTGGTACGCGTAATTACCACAGCGCTTGTAAAGAGTAAAACGTAACTGTAATCTGTAAGAAATGGGACAAGAACACGCTAACTTGAACATTTTCTCCTTGTACTTCAGTAATACAGTTGTAAAATAAGCGAAAGTAGTGAGCTGTATTTAGAAGACCGTGGAAGTAAGACAGTGTCTGCTTCAAGCTCGATGAGCAGAGGTCAGTTCACTGAAGCAACACGGCGCCACTGCAGTCCTGCTCAGCTCTGTACCTTTCGTGAGCAGATGTCGTCGGCAGTAAGACGAGGCATATTAATTCCCTCTGTCGTAGTCCACTCCTACTTCACTAACTTGCTCTTCGTTATGCTGTGTTAAGGCGATATTCCTAAGACTCTCAGCTCCCTCCCCTTTTTTCCTGGAAACTCCCCCTCTGTTTATGTTTTTGTCTAATATACGCATGATGTACTATTTAGTCCTAAAAAAGAATTTTGCTATTACAGAGCTACTTTAAACAGAGTGCTGTTTTAAGTTCATTTCTAAAGGGCTACTTTTAGCCCGTTCGGAACGAAAAGTTGAAAAATCAATCTAATGTTTTCGCCATGTACCTACGTCTTTCCGCCTGACTCGAAGGATTTTCATGAGATATGACACGGAGAATTTTATCACACATTACTACCTTACACTTTCCTGGGGAAGGTTTACTAAAATTTGAGTTTGCTAAAGTCAGATAACAATAACGGACAATTTACATCAAGCTATACTGGCGTTTATGCACGAATCCGATAATAATGAGCAACAATTTACATCACGACCTACTGGCGTTTTTGCGCGAATCAGGTAATGATAAGCGACAATTTACATCACGACCTACTGGCGTTTTTGCGCGAATCAGGTAATGATGAGCGACAATTTACATCACGACCTACTGGCGTTTTTGCGCGAATCAGGTAATGATGAGCGACAATTTACATCACGACCTACTGGCGTTTTTGCGCGAATCAGGTAATGATGAGCGACAATTTACATCACGACCTACTGGCGTTTTTGCGCGAATCAGGTAATGATAAGCGACAATTTACATCACGACCTACTGGCGTTTTTTGCGCGAATCAGGTAATAATGAGCAACAATTTACATCACGACCTACTGGCGTTTTGCGCGAATCAGGTAATAATGAGCAACAATTTACATCATGACCTACTGGCGTTTTTGCGCGAATCAGGTACTGATGAGCGACAATTTACATCATGACCTACTGGCGTTTTTGCGCAAATCAGGTAATAATGAGCAACAATTTACATCACGACCTACTGGCGTTTTTGCGCGAATCAGGTAATAATGAGCAACAATTTACATCACGACCTACTGGCGCTTTTGCGCGAATCAAGTAATAATGAGCAACAATTTACATCACGACCTACTGGCGTTTTTGCGCGAATCAAGTAATAATGAGCGACAATTTACATCACGACCTACTGGCGTTTTTGCGCGAATCTCAAGTACAAAGCGCAGAACATTTAGTGGAACGAAAACCCGTACGTGTATTTCTTCCGCCTTTGTTTGCGCTCATAAAAAGACTCGCTGCACAAATGGTGACCAGAACCATCATCCCAACAGTTACGCAACATTCGATATGAATCTGACTGTGAGAGATTCAATTAAAAAGGCATGACACTAGTATTCCAGAAGAATCGGCTCTCTTATGCAGATGCCACCAGGGGGAAATCACTCTTGACGCATCATATTCCATCGCAGATGGGGATCGATTGTCCCGCAATTGAATTTAGGCATCGCAACGTTCCATGCACGATAATAACTGTAACCATATGCAGTTGCTGCACATTACGGAATCCGTGACAATCGGCCGAAAGGAGCACACAGGAAACACACAGCACTGTTACACGTAACGGGATGTTACAGATGTGCAATACACGACTGACAGAAACAGAAATGCCAGCGAAGTGCAAATGTTTCACAATATATGTTGCAATCTACATGACAATTATTTTGGGAACTGTCCAGCGTCTTGGGTTATTTCAAACATAATAAATCGGAGATCAGATCTTCTTCCTTTATAGGGTATAAAGATTCGGGTCCCATAGAAAAGCTACTCTGCAGTGTATGTGAGGACCTCTTTTTACGGCGCCAGAATGAGCAGGTAAGTACATAGGCCAAGAGAAGCAATCAAGAACTGGACTGAGTGTCAACATTTAACTACCTGGAACAGTATACCAGGTCACAAACATGGTAAACTCTTTATCAATGGACCATGCAAGAAGAAAGCTGATGGCCTGATTAAATTGAGCAGGAATCAACTTAGATCAGTAGTAGCATTCCTCACAGGACACGCACCTGTGAGGAAGCACTTGAACATTATGGGCATCTTCGAAGGAGATCCGACCTGCAGATTTTGTGGGTCGGAGACTGAAACTGTGCACCATATTGTTTGTGGTTGCGAGGCACTGGCTCGACAACGTTATAAGCTCTTTGGGAAGATGTTCGCTGAACCAAGAGATATAAGCTTGGCTCCACTAAAAGACCTGCGTCTCTATATTAGTAGTACAGGGCTAATGAACCAATGCTGAAAGAAAGACTAAGGGTGAGCACAATAAGCCTAAGGCTGCGGTGCATCCGGAGCGAATGCCGACGGGCCCATAGAAAGAAGTACATAGGCCTATCTGATAACGGACAAATGTACAAGTTCCGAGACGACGGACAGCGTCCGTCATGTTCGAGGAGAAGTCTGAAATACAGTTGGCCAAACGTCTAGCGCAGCGGTCAGCAAACTTTACAGGGACGGGCCACAAACTAAGATTTTAAGCTTCACGGGCCAAAAGGACGTGGTGACGTCAAAGATATATATATAACATCAGCAAACAGCATCTGCACAAACTGATTTTCAGAATACACGTATTGGAGAACAAGTAAAATTAGTGCAGTCTTATTTTGGGAGAAATTAGTGAGAAGCATGACTTTTTTGAGAGATAAATTACACTTAATTTTGGTTCAAAGTTTGTGTTCCCATCATCAAAATCGATTGTAAATGCCCGTTAGATAAGGCTCACCTGTAAAGAGATTTTACGCATATTTTCACCTTATCTGAAAAATCCCTTTTAAATAAACACTATATCTATAAAACTGAATAATTTTGAGTGATAACAGATAACGCTAAAAACTAAATTGCCAAGACTGCAACACTGTTAGACACTGTAAGTGCAGAAACTTCGTAACACTTGCAAAAGCTTACACAGTTACAAAATGTCAAAAGCATGTAAACTTAACTCCATTCTCCAGTTTTCTGTGACGTATAACAAATGGGCTACTGATTCTAAACGTCCATACATCGTTGGCGGGCCGGATAAAATAAAGCCGCGGGCCAGATGCGACCCGCGGGCCGTAGTTTGCCGACCCCTGGCCTAGAGCACAAACGCAAAACTTCGTTCTCAATACGTAATGAAATAATCATCGCTTGAGCACAGCTGTGGAAGTAAGGCTCACGCAAACCGGAACGGCCTCCGTTTACGGTACATTCATTCCATCCTTTATTTCCCCTTACAAGCATAATCACATAACGGTTTTTATCTCGGTGTTTATTTATCAGTTACAAGTAAAAAATTTCAAATATGCGCGCGCGCACTGTGAATGAACCACAGACTTCCAATAGCAGAACTGTATTTGTGTGTATCGTATGACTCTCAGAATTAACAGCTATTATTTCACTGGTCTTTCTGCGACATAGTCTCTTCTTTGCAAGGAGAGTAGGAACTGAATTTGTAAATACTATTATTTAGACCAGTGGTTCCCAAAGTGGGCGGTACCGCCCCCTGGGGGGCGGTGGGATTACCAAGGTGGGCGCTAATAGGTACGAGAGGTGGAAGGGAGCGCTGTTATTATCACAGGGGGCGCTAGTAGACAAGTAGTGCATTTATTTTTATAATAAAATTCAAATAAAGTAATTTTTGTGTTAAAAATAAAATATGAACTACATTTCTTAGTATTTTAATTTATGAATCATATTCAAGCACATATTGTTTTTTAATAAACTGTTGCTAGATGAATTACTGTTAATCATAAAACATATAATAAATTCTAATTTATTAATTAACACATAAAACATTAAGTTTAACTCTTATAATTTTATTTAAACGATTTTTTAAATATAAAATAAAAAAGTGGAAACAAAAGCGCATTTATGCTTTTTAAAAAAGGCAGGGGGGCGCTGTGGATGTGTATATGGAACCAAGGGGGCGGTGGACCGAAAAAGTTTGGGAACCACTGATTTAGACGAATCTCAGCCTTCAAAAGGTTGTCCAAGCTTTCTGTAGCTCAGGCTACGCGGCGTCCACTGATGGGATGGTTTGGAAATGGCGCTGAAGGAAGCTGTCGTAGCCTACTTATAAACTGTCCAGGCACATCTGCTGGGACTGACGGAAAGCACAAAGTAAGGAGAGGCGGTCTCCGGGCCGAAATATGAACCCGGCAGCTCTAGCATGAGAACCAGAGTGCTGCCAACTCTGCGGCGACGTACAGAAAAGCGTCCTAATCATAAATATCAATGAGAATGAGGAACATCTGAAAGTCTGATAGACACAAAAGGTTTCAAGTGGGTTAAATACAGAGATGAATAATGGGAGCAATGTACTGAATTAATAGGATAAGCACATGGCATCCGTTGTATTATGTAAGATACGTATACAACAGCTATGTTGCGGTTAGCCAATTTTTATGCACTAGACGCAAGCAGCTATACTGATAGCAGAATTTCTGAAACCCCATTTTGAAAATGACCGTAAACTGAACCACTAGATAGATAGGCCTGTACATGAAGCCCATCAATCTTGTGGAACGTCCACACCAAGACTATATTGCCGCGGTGCAGCTTTTCTTGATGTGGTTGTGACCTCCTCCACTGAACACAGCCATGATTAAATGATCCGTCTCTTTGCGCTGGGAAGTTTCCATGTTCATTGCTAGTCGTAATGAGTTTAAAATCCTTTCAAGCTCCTTTGTGGCAATATAAACCTCATGCTTATACATACAAAGCACAGTAAAAAAAAACCCCCCAAACACAAAAACAGAAGTACAAACATAGCCTTTGATACGATCATTATCTGGCACTGCAGATGGTGGCTTATAGAATTACACTTACTGTACTAGGCCTCAGTATTTATGGCAGGAACTGTACCGGTATTTAAAATACGGATCGAGAACACAGTGAACTAGACAAAGAGTAGCAACGCACGGACAGCCAGCTGGTCTGTGATTAAAAAAACTTGAATTACTCGAAACTCAGTTTGTCTGTAGTTACTGGCACACGAACAAGCATTACAACGATACAGTCCCACCTGTGGCACAGACTTCCAAAAAGATCTTAATAGGCTATAAGATATCTGATGTTCTCTCCAATTGGTAAAAATTAAGACCACGGTCCTCTGAGATATGAGGCCGTATAGCTTGGTAGTTGGCTGCCGTCGTTATCTTTGGGGAGTTTAGGGTAGCGAATTTGTTGAAAGGGCCCAAAACCGTTGGTCTGACAGGCATACGCATTCGCATAAACCTCCATCTGCAAAGCGATTTGTGACCAAAACCAATGCTGGACCACAAATAGCCTATACGCCGTATTTGGTCTCATTGTGTGATGTTTCAAAGCATGAGAAAATAAAAATCTTTGAAAAAAAATCAGTTTTTAATAACTTAGGCACATAGAGCAATGTGACGACAGTACTGAAATGCATTTTGCAGGATGATCTCCAGAGATGTTCCTAAATGTGCAATGGACGCTGCAATGCGAGTATATCCGAGAATAAAGTACTTTGGAGATAACCAGAATCCACATAACAATAAATAAATAAAAATAAATGTGTAGTATATAAGCATAGGCTATATTCAGTTTTACAGCATTAGGCCGGTGGAATAAGATGGCGGATGTTATTTGTCTAATCTGAAATAGGCGACAGATTCAATAGTCCTTCAGGTGGAGCAATATGCCTTCTGCAGGAGCACAAATTAATATCTCTTCTAGCAGTCTAAAGCTCTACAACTGTCTTCAATGTGCAACACAGGCAAGGTAAGTGCACAAGACAATTTGAGTGCAGAAATCTAGTAAAAATCAGCAAAAAAACTTTGCTTAGAATACCAGTACCTTCTCTGGAATCTGGAAGAGTGCCTTACTGTCCACAAGCAAGTACTGTACTGCGCAGTACAGCAAATGGTTCGGTTGTAAAATCCTTCTGAACTTACCGCTAAACAGTCCAATCAACGGCCAGTCACCCTGTAGCTAGGTAACGTCTGCAGTCGAAACAGCATCGTTAAGTACACCAAGAAAGAAATTACACAAACGACGTAATTTATATTCAGATGCTACTGTACAAGTTTTCCGATGTTTATTACACATCCAGCAGCATAATGACACTGACTGGCCCCCTACTTCCGCCATAAAAATACGCTGTGTCTGAAGCACGCCGCTTGTTCGAAGACTTGGCAGTAATGCTACAGAATTTTCAATAAAACCCTACGCATCTTCATGAAAATTAAACTATAAAGGATTCAATCGACATGGCTTATATGGGCTAACTTCAATGGAATTCAATGGGGTCACACCGATGACGTCTCCCAATCTAACATCACAGCGCTCTTTCGAACCATCCGGGCTTTCTAGTTTAATTAAATATTTAGCGAGTATCATCCGAGCCACTTCTGTCCGAAAATGATATGAAATCGATGTGCCTTGTTTTAACGTTCAAAACGACATATTCGTCGGCTTAATTAACTGGAATTATGTACTTTATAATGGAAACCTCAAGGAATGCCACGAATGTCAGCTTCACTTAGGCCGTGCCATGGCTCAGGCGGTTAGTCGCCGGCCTCTCACCACGGAGGCCCGGGGTTCGGTCCTAGGTCAAGTCCATGTGAGATTTGTGGTGGACAAAGTGGCACTGGGACAGGTTTTTCTCCGAGTTGTCGGTTTTACCCTGTCGATTTCATTCCACTGGTGCTCCATTAATTGTAAAAATTGGTAAAAAAAAACTGCTCATCCTCATCATCTTCATTGGGGTTGCACAAAAAGCCTTCAGGCTGTGGTGCGAGGGCCATTCATAAAAAAAAAAAGTCAGCTTCACTCGGGGCTTCAGATGGATGAGACTCAACTTTCTACCGAGGCTGTTGTATCAACTACAATTTTGTTTGCATGCATGTAAATGGCAGTATGCGTGAATAAGCCAAGGGGTTTATTTTAGAGTAAACAGAAGTATAGAAAAATTAGATTGCGCACTGCATTGAAGAACATACGACACTGTTTCTCGCCATACTTACTATAAAACATTTATTAATCTGTCAGTGAAGACGCAAAGCAATTTAAAAAATATTGTCTACCTTTGGTATCATAAAGGTAAAGCAATCCCATTACAGGCCTGGACAGACCCTTAGGGGTCCAGGAGGTTGAGGCTCCCAGATTTCTAGACAATCGGCACATGAAGGTGGTAAGGTTGTCAGCCCTAAGCACCGGCCGCCTTTACCCCCACGAAATATTCCTGGTACTCATTTCTGTTAGAGACTGAGTCGACCCCAGGGCCATAGTGCAACTGAAAGGATTATGTCAATGAAAAATTCCAATGACAAAAACGGGAATCGAACCCGTGACCTTCCGGCTTGTACCGCAGTGCCTCAACCAACTGCGCCACCGCGTGCCCCTCCTTTGGTATCATGACTAATAATAAAGGACATGATGTCACTCGCACACGCACACACACACACACACACACAAACCTGTACCTTTCCTCCGGAACATAATAAGGCACTTCCAAAAGTATACATCTACTCCATACCCTTGCAAATAGGTACGGTAGCCACGGCTTTTAAACCGATTCAAAAGAGGGTCCATACGGCAAAGTTTTTGAATGCAATTCGAATCCTCATGCCCATTTTTAATTACAGGAGTATAATTTAATTTACTGATTAGATATTCATTCTTCAAATTTTTAAGTATCTTGTGATACAGCAAGCATATACCGAGCGAAGAAAAGGTACTTCTGTTTGAACAAACTGTCACGAAACGTTGGCAACTACGAAAGTAGTTACAACGACCCTGTATGTGCGATTTCAGTACACTTCACAGGCACAGTAAACAATGAAATGGTTTCAGTTTTCAGATTTTCACGGTGGGTGGTAATCAAATGATAGTCTTCTGATTATTCATGCTGTGTAGGGTAACTGTTTGAGACGTTTCGGAGGAACATGCTGCCGCTATCTTCAGGGTCATCGAATTTGGTTGAGGTGGAAGGTAAAGCTCAACCACATTCAAACACAGTACTCTACACGGTTTAAAATCCAGAATACCATAATCTGAGTAAAGCGTACTTTATCTACTGACTGACATGTATTTTAGTGCGTTGTAATAAATAAACAAAGGATTATTCTTACTTACCATTTAATTCGCGCATAACAGACAAAAAAATGTAACAACACACATCCCTTTGTATACTAAGTACAACCGCATCGCCGTAAGGTGATCTGGAGTGGAAATATAAGTACGAAAAATAATTATTAGTACTACACTTACCAACATAGTACACCAATATATATATATATATATATATATATATATATATATATATACACAGTGATACCTCGGCTAACGAAGATAATTCGTTCCGGAATCACATTCGTTAGCCGAAATCTCGTAGCCGAAACGTGAGCAACTTTCTGCTTCCCTTGGGTTTGTCGCTTACTTTTTTTGGTTGGTGAGTCTCCCCTATGTGATGTGGTCAGCTCATTCTTTGTCACACACATACAGAAGGAAAAGATAAGCTCCTGGAATGGCCCGACCGTTCATGTTTGCTGCTTTATGTTAGCGCGAGCATCCACTAAAACATTCGTTAGCCGAATCCATATTCGTTAGCCGAGTCCGAAAAGCAGCGAAAAAAATCTTCGTTAGCCGAAAAATTCGTTAGCAGGGTCACTCGTTAGCCGAGGTATCACTGTATATCACGCCAATATTTACTGCTTAGCTCTTACATGTTACGGCCTCAACTGGTAATTCTGACGGAGACTTTGTTCTGAGAATCAATCTAAGGCAGTAAATAATTTACAATTACGTTAAATGCATTAAAATATGTCCTTGTGTGGATTAATATGTACACACTTTCAGTTAACATAAAACTTACAATAAGGTTTAGGTTAACTAAAATATGCACACAGTAATCCAGAAAAGGACATCTTTGTGGGTGTACTCAAGTCTCTCCAGCCTACTGGGCTGAAAGTGTTACGTGATCTGGAAACAAGTGTTCATTAACTTCTGTGTTGTTCTGTAAACAACAAGTGTTTGTAGTCCCCTATACTCCAGTTTCGACCCTTCAGGTGCAGATTACAAGTTTTTACAAATTCTTAAAATCAAGAAACGTGCATTTCATTTCATTGTCGTTCAGTCGCTATAGTGACTAGCCTACTGGCTGGATAACCGAAGAATCAGGGTTCCATTGCCGCAGAAGCATCAGATTTATTTCCTCCGAATCCTCCAGACCGGCTCTCGGGTCCACACAACCTCCTACCCAACAGGCACCCGCGGACTCCGTCCGGGGGTTAAGCGGCCGAGGAGTAAAGCTCCTTCGAGTGCTGAGGTTAAGAATACGTAGAACTATCCCTCTTCTTCCCCACATGCCTTCATGGCGTTGCGCCTAATCACGCACCAAAACAATTTTGCCTTATACTGACGTCGTTTGGTGAGGCTGTTTCACTCAGCCATCAGTTTGTATATACATTATACGCAATTTCTTTATTGGCAATCTCCCTCAAGCTGCGTACTGCGTCACACACAGTCCTAACAAAACATAAAGCACGGACTTACAAACACAAATTTCTAAAGAACTACGTGTCAAGTATATTACAAACCGATATTAACATAACGCTGAAATGCGGATCCTAATAAACAGAAACAAAAGCAAACTCCAAACAAAGGACACGAAACTTCTGAGAATTAGTGGGTTGGAAAAGAAGGGATAGACACACTTAGAAATTAAATTTTTAGAGAAGAGATTGGGATTAAAACTTTGTTAAAAGACTTACAAGAAAAGTGATTACGACAGTCTGGTCACGTTAAAAGAGTGGATAGAATAAGGATAACGTGATGGGCATCGGAATTAAAATTAATGAAACGGGCCTTGTAGGACGACCCAGAATACGATGGTTCAACCACGTACTAGACAAGAAGACATGAAACGATCGGCTAGAATGGTAAGTGAAACATGATGGAGAGAAATACAAAGTGGCGAATATTTGTCCACTGATTTTTATAAAACTGAAAAGATTCTAGAAGAAAACGACCAATTTATGAATGTATGTCGACCTCGGTGGACTAGTGGTTAGCGTGCTCGCCACTGGACCCAAGGTTCGCGGGTTCGATCCCGACCGAGGTCGATGGATTTTTAAGGGTGATAAAAATCCGAAGCACCACTTCCTTCGGAGGGGAAGTAAAGCCGTCGGTCCCATGTCGTAGATTTACGGCATGTAAAAGAACCGTATTGGCATGCATAGAAATGTTACGTAAGCTAAATTCAAAACCTGCATTTCTCACCCAAGTCTCCTGACTGCCTGCCAGATGGCTCTGGCGGACACATCAGGATCGACAGAATAGTAGCGCGGCCAGTTGGTCAGTCACCAACTGCCACGAATGCGCACGACTTAGTAACCTCGGAAAGAGGAGGCAAGAGGAGGCCCGAGCCCATATAGGGCTGTTGAGCCATGGTATTATATTTATTATTATTATTATTATTACATATGGTGTGCATATCTGTGTGTACAAAAGTTGCTGTTTGCTGTGGCAAATAATGCCGTGCGAATCTCTCATTCGGGAAACGTGAGACATGGGAACTTGCGCAGTCAATAGGCAAAATCCCCTTCATCAGCCATTCAATAAGCAATGATGTCCACAGACATGACACTTTGATATTCCACAGTTATATCATCACAGTTATAAACACGCCACCCTTTTTGTAGACATAAGCCCAAACATGTCCCCAAAATGGACTTGACAAACATAACACCGTACAACTTCGTGCATTTAGAGAGTTAATTTAAAGTCAATACATCTAACCAATGAATGGAAAGCAGATGGAATCCACTGAAAACAAGCAGAACACTGCTGTCACCTGTGAATAGACTAACTGGAGCGTATGGACAACTGAAAATTCAGACATGACGAGAATCTCAACTACAAAAGCTCATCACGATTTTGACATGGTGGCGGCAGGACATGCGGGTAAAGGTAAGATAAGGGGACGGTCCACCACAGGAAGTAACGTGAAATAGATTGCTGAGCGGAAATGGGAGGGGCGGCGAAACGCACAAAGACTGTTGGGATGACACTCCTCACTCGCTATAAGTATACGAACGATAATACTGGCTACAACTGCACTACTCAATAAAATATCAATCCACAGTTACATACGTGGTTATCGTTCACCTAAAGACAGCTGTCTCTAGGACGTGACGCGGTGCAGTATGATGGACAGATACCCAAGGTTTCGGAAGAAAATGCTTCCATTATGTTCAGGTTAAAAGAATATCGGTCTACCAAACTAATTGCAATCACAGCCCCCTACACAGTCACGTATGTCAGAACCTCAAATCTCCCATGACTTGACCTACTGGCTTCACATTACTAGACCTGGTGTCGAGGCAACTCTGAAACAACCAATCGGTATTGCCTGGTCTCTTCTCGGTCGGACTATATCATGTATCTCTCCGCACTTCTCTTCAGCATCGCCAAGTTAAATCCGTGACAGCATACTAAGCAATTTCCTTTGAAATCCTGACGCATTCACCATTCACGACCATCTTATTACCGCATTCAATACCATATCAGTTAACCTCCGTAGCTGAAGCAACGAACTTAAAGAATCAGTCAACCAAAACCAGCTGTTACAGCGTTCATTTTTTAGAGTAAGGCGGCCGAAGCGTGAGGCTGAAGACTTACCGCCACACCACATGCAACCACGAACGGCGCAGGATCCCCAGTAACTGAGCGTGTGCTTTAATTGTCAGCGCACACGGCTGATCGAGCAGTGGCAATGTGTTAGAACACGGTTTGTGATCGATGCCATCCATTACAGACAGGCCTTCTCATGGTACAGCATGCGGTCCCAGACACTAATTAACACGAACCGCGCCCGAGCTGATCCCATATAAACACAGCAGCAGGGACATATATGGGAGGAGACACTGTGCCAAGCCAACACACAAACTGCGACAGTGCCACACCATTGTCACTCCCACTCCAACCCCCTCACCCTTAACCATCACCATACGTTTGGCCATTAGTAAGGGTAAAGGATTATCGATTCCGCAAACATTGATGATAAACATTTTGTTTATAGAAGATGAATGTTGAAACTGTGACATTTTATTTTGATAGTTTGCAGGTTGTGAGGTTTCAAATCGGAATTTCGCAGAATATACCACACTGCTACGTAGTAAATATTAAAATTGTATTATATTTTACCAGAAGGTCCATTAACACGTTCACAAGAAAGCGCTACACAATTTGGAATATGTAGTTGCATCCAGTCTCTTGTGTTTATCCACTTCAAACCCAGTGGTTACCGTATATATCACCAGGTTTAACATTCAAAAATTCCAAGCTCTGTCCGAAGAGAGTATTTATTAGGTTATGTGTTTTGAATGGTTCTCAGAACAAATAGCGATTATTTCACCACACAGCATTAAATGAGCGGTTTTCACAATCAAGGAGAAGTGTGTTTACTGAGCGGTACGAACTAAATCTTTAAATACAGTTCATGTCAGACTTAGTCTCAGTCATTAATAAAGAAATCGCATTAAAGGTCTAGTAGCCACAGTACATCAAAGGTGGCATTCATTGAGAATTACCAGCTTCAAGAATTAGGACAATAAGACCCCATCCATGAGAACTATCAGCACCCCAGACCCTTACTGCAAGACAACCATCCATTATGCCAAATACAAATTACGCAATAATATTAAATACTTTTTTTTCCTATGGCTCGACAGCCCTATATGGGCCTGGGCCTCCTCGTTTCGTCGAGGCTTCACGATCACACACATTTGAGCCACACCGCAGTCGGTAGGACTCCTCTGGACGAGGGACCAGCTCGTCGCAGAGACCTGTACCTGACAACACACAACACTCACAAGAGACAGACATCCATGCCGCCGGTGGGATTCGAACCCACGATCCCAGTAAGCGAGCGGCCGAAGACCCACGCCTTAGACCGCACGGCCACTGGGATCGGCATTAAATACTTAATATAAGAAAATAATAAAAATTCATATAATCCAATAGTTACAATAAAGTAGTTACTGGACAGGGAACAAGTATCATCTGCACCCCCCCCCCCCCCCCGAAAAACATATTTAGTCTCTATCCCCATACACATTTCTAAACAGCGAGATGATTTCCTTTCAGGTTCCGGAGTACTTCTGAGGCCATCCAGAGAGGTAAGGTACACAAGAGGTCTCTTCCCTACGCTGCAACAAATAGATACCCTCAACAGCCAGAAGACGAAAAAGAAATCATCATAAAATAAAGTAAATAAAAACAAAATGAAAAAAGCGTAATTGCATGTGCAAACAGATGTTTGTATAATTATACAGGATATACACAAAAGAATGGTGCGGTTTTAATAGTGTTCACTATTAAAACCGCACTATTCTTTTGTGTATGCCCTGTATATATATTGTCTACTGAATTAGTTAAACAGTTTGTTACTCATCCATCGAAAAATGCAAGTCTCTGTAAAACAAATTTGCATGTTGTTATAAATAAAAGAACTGAAAAAATAGGAACGCCGTTAGGATTCGTGTATTTGACCGCAGGACTGCTGGCTAGCAGTCAGTATGCGTTTGGAAGGTCCTGTGACCGGCCAACCGGACCCAGATTTCCGTGGTTTTACTCGGTCCTAGAGCAAATACTGAGTTGGTAAATTCCACGTTGCACTGCACGCTTCTCGCGCAGCCCTCCTCTAAAATTAATTCCAAAATTTTCACCAAAACGCAGCCCTCCCAACGCTATCAAAATTTCGTCACAATACTGCCCTCTAAGCACAAAATTCAGCCCACTTTTCCTCTTCTGCATACTTCCAACAGTCCACGTCCCTTCAACGTACCTTCTCCACTTCCCAATGTTTTAGCTTGTACCAGACTACCTTTACCAGAAGGACAAGCGGGGGCAGCCTAGGAACCTTCCGAGCAGTAGACTTTTCCGAATCTCCTTAATGATGATGATGATAATGATGATAATAATAATAATAACAATAATATAAATGCAGTGCCTGTCACTGCACCTCCCGACTTTTCCTCTCTCTTTCTTTCTCAGTCTTTACTAGCTTAAATACTGTCCAGCGCATTCCTTGCTCAATCAATGTAAGTAGGTCTGTGTTATTTATTCCCTTAACAGACCCAGATAAAATTACACGGCTCTAATACAGAACAGCATAAGCATTCTACAGTGTGATTAAAATTTCAAGCCACACACAGTAAATATATATTTTTTTTTTGTATGGCTCGACAGCCCTACATGGGCCTGGGCCTCCTCGTTTCGTCGAGGTTTCATGGTCACACACATTTGAGACACACCACACTCGGTAGGACTCCTCTGGACGAGGGACCAGCCCGTCGCAGAGACCTCTACCTGACAACACACAACACTCTCAAGAGACAGACATCCATGCCCCCGGTGGGATTCGAACCCACGATCCTAGTAAGCGAGCGGCCGAAGACCCACGCCTTAGTCTGAAAACAGACAAAGCGACTTTGGTCGAGCCGACTGTCGAGTCGATCGTCGAATCGATGCGTCACTCAATATAGTTAAAAGTAACAAAACACATGACACTCGACGCGGCCTGCCGCCGCTCGAAGGTCGACTCGACTCATGATTTCCCCACGACTTTGGAGCGGCACGGAAGGTCGTTTCGACACATCAGTCCATGGTTGACAGTGGAAGAGTTCACATGTGAAGGAGCCAGACTGTTTAGACGCCGTGAGACAAGCCAAGCAAGTCGACCGCCGTCACGACAGCCGTCTCGACAAGAGTCCTTCCGTGTGGACACTTGCGCGCGACGTCATGGCAACGGTCGGCTCGACCAAAGTCGCTTCGTCTGTTTCCGGCCTTAGACTGCAAGGTCACTGGGATCGGCACACAGTAAATACACGTAACTGAAATAAGAGAGACAAGCGGCCTTATCCCACACTCTTCCTATCTCTAAGCAATAAAATGGAAGTAAATGGTGTCCAAATAAGACAAATTAATTTCACATGATGTTCCAAGAAGTATACCAAACTAACACATTGTGAACAAAACTATTTCCCTAAAAGGCAAGCATGAGACAAAACTGAAAGGAAATAACAATGATTTCCGTCTACTAAACCTGCAACAATAGCCAAAGGATACTTACAAGTGTGCATACAGAATCACGTTCCTGTGATCAAAACGTATATAGGCCTACAAACGTATATCGAAAAGAGTATCGGAGTTTTCATATTTTTAAGTAGGACAATTAAATAGCGGATGTGATTTAGACTTTATGTTCGTCACGTTCTGGAATAACTGAACTGAATCCTATCATATAAAAACAGGAAATACTGCTAATTTTATTACCACACAGACGAGCATTTCTGACTGGTGCAACCAAATATAAACAACACCCAGAACCAAAATATGTATCTTACCACATACTCCAGCTGGTGGAAATTTATGCAAATACCTTAAAGCCAATGACATTTTAATCTCACATTTGTGAAAGGACTAACAGTTGCCGGTACGTTAATTTTCAGTCCAGGGTTTCCTGTAAACCACAACGGAACTGCTAAGTTGCTTTTCGCGGCTCTGTATGTTCCGGCAATAAATAAACGATATAAACATAACAAGCTAAGTTATGCTATTGGATTCTATGCTCTCCCTCTACACATGAACGTTTCCAATTGCATACTCAGATAGTCAATTAAAATATAAGAGAATGGAAAAGGAAGAGCGTTAGGACGCCTTAAATCATTTAAAGCACAGTGGTTACTACTACGTACAAGCACCACATGATTTAGAATTCCAGAAACTCTGCATTTACCTGTTAGCCAACACAGCGAACTTACGGCTTGCATTGCCATTGTTTCCCATATAACACTAAACGACTGGTCTTTGTATTGCGAATTCCGTTCGGTCTGTATGGTATGAACTACATTTTTAAACACCATTTACGTATACTTCAGGCTTCAGATGGTTAAAATATAATTGCAGAAATGAAAAAATATATTGCCTAAATGTGGTATGGCAAATCGTAACGTGTTCTCCTGTAATGTCTAGTAGCGACGATAAAGTCAAGAGGCAGATAAACGTTTTGTAGGGGTTTCCTCTGAACGGGGCTGCAAAACCCCTTGAATCACTACTCAAACGCAACCGAGATCACAGGACATGGCGGTCTATCTTAAGAACAGATTACGAAGCACGATGTCAGATAAGCATGAGTTGAGATGTCAGGTTCTCATGGCAGACTATGAATATGCCGTCGTCTGAGTTGTGACGCCATGCAGCCTGGTGGAAGCGTACAGATATTTCAGAAGATCCTGCTGGCTGCACCTTCAAGGTAGATCATGTAGGCAGCAGAATACTGTGCCCTGGTTATCGGACGTCAATAACTATACATTAATATCGAGATTAAGTCTCACAGGAACAATCTTCAGTGTGTGTGTGGGGGGGGGGGGGGGGGGGGGGGGGGGGGCAGGAGAAGCAAAGCTATCCCTGTGCTTAATGGGGGAAGTGGAAGTATAGCTCTGCCCATTATGAGCCCCGACACTGGGCAGGAATGTTCAGCCTCACGCCCCAGCCACTTTACCACCGGGTAAAGAGCTGCCGGCACTCTTGGATAAGAGAATATTGGCCCTGCAGGAAATCAAAACCCAACTCCTCCGCCCACAGCCTGGTCCATACCCTGACGGAGCTATCCCGGCTCATCCCATGGACAGGCAAAGTGCAAAACAGGGCTAGCACAGAGCATGTTATACTATCGCGAAACATCCTTTCACATTAAAGGTAAATCCACCCGTTCGTGACATGGTTTATCTGGTAGTTCGATCTCTGACGCCTCTTTAAACTGGAGAGCCCCGGTGGAACGGCAACGACTAAACCCCACACACTCGACATGCTCCTGACACACGTAGTGCAGTAAGAAGGTAATAATGCAGTATGGCTTTCACCACATTTTAAATTCTGGTGACCAAAATGTGGGACTGGCGCATTAATGCCCTACATCCGTAATTTAAATTCTTTAAATACCCAAATTTATCGCAACCGATTTATAATTCCAGTTGAAATTGCCTGAATAAAGTATGAAAGCATAAGCACGTGGAGTGCCTTGCTTGACACATACAGAACCACAGACACTTATCAAGCTGATATAAAACAAAACTGGGAGAACTGTAAGTTAAACAAAGTTAAACAATGTTTAAAAAAAAAGCATAGCCTTCGAAAGAAATAATACAGATGTGCGGTCACTCAGTAATGTGGGCACTGATTCGCCCCACCGGCCGACCATCAGAGGACACGCCACAGGCTACGGTACTCTAAATTTGCCACGAAGTCACGTGTATGTGTGCGTGCGACAGTTAGTTTTAACGGCTCCCAATAGGTGGCTCCATAAATGACATTGTGAAGCACACCCAATTTCGTGCATAATGTATTCTCGTATCACGAAATAAGGTAGGCTACTGGGTTAATTTGCCCCATGAAACGATTTCTTCAGCACTATCGCTAACAAAACTGTCAGCACAGTGAATACACTACTGGCTGGATCACCGAACACACGGGGTTCGATACCCGACAGCGGATCAATTCTCGTGATATAGAAGAACATATCGACACAATCAATCAGCAATGATATCATGATACGCAATTTTATAGTATTATGAAGGTTTTGTACCACACGCATTACCACCAACTCGTACACAATACTGAAGTACAATGTAACAAACGTTATAAGACTCCCGACATGTTTCGATGTAACATCACACCATCCTCAGGGGAGACACATAGAACAGTTAAAGATACACAAGCCTAGTTGTTTAGGAATTCGTTGTAAAACATGTTTTCAAAATACCACATGACGCCGTGTGTTAAAATTATACAAAAGTTGCTGATGCGTTGTAAATTCTCCATCGACGAATGTGCCAAGAAATGTAGTGTAGCAGAGTACAGGCATCAGGTATTGTTATTTAGCCTGGTACTGGCCTCGTCGGGAATACCTGAATGTTGTTTGTGTGGTGATGGTTATGGGCTGACTGCTGGCCAGCAAGCGTTATACGTTTATGCATGCACTAACTGGCTCATGTTTGTTTTATGCAATTAGTTTAATTTTATCATAAAACATACACTGCATAGTCTACAGTTTGTAAGCACGCAGCCTGGGCCATGCCATGGCTCAGGCGATTAGTCGCCGGCCTCCCACCACGGAGGCCCGGGTTCGATCCCGGGTCAGTCCATGTGGGATTTGTAGTGGACAAAGTGGCACTGAGACAGGGTTTTCCCCTGTCGGTTTCATTCTGCCGGTGCTCAATTACTTGGAAAAATTAAAAAAAAAACTGATCACTTTTCTCTTAATCTTGATCACAGGGTTGCACAATAAGCCTTAAGGCTGAGGTGCGTCCGTAGCATCTGCTGCGGGGCCCTTCTCCACCATAAAAAGGCACGCAGCCTGAAGATGACACGATGGTGTCGAAACGCGTAGTGTAAGAGACACACTTCACTGTGCTGCACTGCAGACTGAGGCATACAGTAGCACCGTGTTATAGGCCTGCAGCTCAAATCACCACATACAGTAGCACCGTGTTATAGGCCTGCAGCTCAAATCACCACATACAGTAGCACCGTGTTACAGGCCTGCAGCTCAAATCACCACATACAGTAGCACCGTGTTATAGGCCTGCAGCTCAAATCACCACATACAGTAGCACCGTGTTATAGGCCTGCAGCTCAAATCACCACATACAGTAGCACCGAGTTATAGGCCTGCAGCTCAAATCACCACATACAGTAGCACCGTGTTATAGGCCTGCAGCTCAAATCACCACATACAGCAGCACCGTGTTATAGGCCTGCAGCTCAAATCACCACATACAGTAGCACCGTGTTATAGGCCTGCAGCTCAAATCACCACATACAGTAGCACCGTGTTATAGGCCTGCAGCTCAAATCACCACATACAGTAGCACCGTGTTATAGGCCTGCAGCTCAAATCACCACAACCAGTAGCACCGTGTTATAGGCCTGCAGCTCAAATCACCACATAAGTAGCACCGTGTTATAGGCCTGCAGCTCAAATCACCACATCGACACGTATTCTGCACACGTGTTCTAACTCCAACGCCTATCCCTTTTCTTTAGAGCGCCTTCATACGAATAATTAATTCTGGATGCGAAACCATTTTTTAAAAATCGGATATGAAATCATTTCTTCTTGTCATGTTGAAGACACAAGCGTAAGCCACAGTAAGCAATTCCAACGTACACATCTTCATTCACGTTTAATTTACAGAACAATTTCAGTACGTCGCTGAACATGGCGCGCAGCGTAACAAAAGCAACAGCAAATTTATAGGGAAACATTTTATGGCATGAAATATGAATGCATCCAGAAGACCCTTACACAAAAGGCCAGACGATGTGCTCAGTATAAAGGTCACATAGCATTCAGGATCCTTATTTCAACGTCATGCTTCCTCTCATTCCCCTGCATTTATTCTGAACATCAAATGCAGCTTCTTGCTTCTTATGGTTACTACGGTATTTGCGCTAGCGTCGCTCTCACATCACAAATTCGTGCGTCAGCCACGTGGACGTTATTGATTGTACGAAACAAAATAAGAAATACAGATTTTTGGTGACCTGTAATGGCATTCATGTCCAGTTTCGTCACAATATATACCGCGATTCTGGATATGAATGAGGCGGACAGACATGACCAACCCTATAGGGACCTTTCCTTACGCGTTCAACAAAAAACGCATAAAGGTCAAGAAGCCTCAGTTTTCTGCGTAACAGATTGTACAAAGGGCAAACGAAATGGCTTCATTTGTCGTCACGAGACAGAACCGTCAAAATATCAACTTCGAGTGTGTCTAAAGCAGTGGTTCCCAAAGTGGGCGGTACCACCCCCGGGGGGACGGTGGGATTACCGAAGTAGGCGCTAATAGGTAAGAGAGGTGGAAGGGAGCGCTGTCATTATCACAGGGGGGCGCTAGTAGACAAGTAGTGAATTTGTTTTTATAATAAAATTCAAATAAAGTGATTTTTGTGTTAAAAATAAAAAATTAACTAAATTTCTTAGTATTTTAATTTATGAATCATATTCAAGCACATATTATTTTTTTAATAAACTATTGCTAGATGAATTATTGTTAATCATAAAAATATAATAAATTTTAGTTTATTAATTAACACATAAAACATTAAGTTTAACTCTTATAATATTATTTAAACGATTTTTTAAAATATACAATAAAAGTGGAAACAAAAGAGCATTTATGTTTTTTAAAAAAGGTAGGGGGCGCTGTGGGTGTGTATATGGAACGAAGGGGGCGGTGGACCGAAAAAGTTTGGGGACCACTGGTCTAAAGCATAGGCATATTTCATTACAGTAAGGTCTGCACCGGACTGGCACACGAGGCTGCTGACATCAGTAACCCAACGGAAACTTCGCGATTCGTGTCGATTTACGCAATCTGACTGTATGTTTCTTCAGAACACTACAAAGACGTTCAAAATTTTACTAACCCAGTGTCTATTCACATTTGTTTATGGTGTTGTGGATTGTGACGCCGCGAGGTCCTATCGAGGGACACCAACGTTTACACGGAACATGGCGACTCCATCTTCTGGGTTGAGGTGAGTAGGATAAGGGCATAAGGAATGCTGCACTCAGATCCACGGAAGGCGAAGACAGGATAGAGACCAGGCCGGACCAATAGGAACGGTGGACAGGATCGAACATTCTGTGGGCCAATGAGAAGACGGGCCTTTAAAGGTCCCGGAAGAGTTCCGTCACAGGGGAATGTCTTCTAAGCCCAATATGACGAACCGTGCTATGGCTCAGGCAGTTAATCGCCGACTTCTGCCCACGAAAGAGTCTCTGCGACTGGCCGATCCCTCGTTCAGAGGGGTCCTACCGAGTGCGTGTGTGTCACAGAGTGTCAAGTGCAACAATGACCTCTACACTTACCATGACTAGGTAGAAAGAGGTCAAGACTAAGAACGAAATAAATAAATATATAAACATGACGAAGTCTATATTTATTACAGACCAACACTCACTAGTTAACAGATGAAAGATACTCGTAATTACTAACATATTTCGGCTATTGATATTAGCTACCTTCAGGGAGTACAATGACACAAGCGGAGTGTATGTTGTTAAATTACACAGTCGTCGACAGTAAATGGTAAGTGGTACATTATAAAATGACACATTACAATATCAATATATATTAACAAATAAAATCAATTAAAATTTTTGGAATCTGTATTATTATATCATATATTGTTACTGTAATTATGTCGCTTTAGAATGTACCACTTACTATTCAATATCGACGACGGTATCATTTGACACCATATAGTTCCTTTGTGTAATTGTACTGCATGAAGAAGACTAATATCAAGAGCCGAAACATGTCGGAGTAATTATCTTATATAAGTTAACTTGTACAATTAGTTGGTAATAAATGTAACCTTGCATATTTATTGCACGGAAAACGTATAATATGAAGTGTGACAAAGTCTATACAACAATTTTATTGACGAAGTTAAATTTTTGATAAAGCGACAACGTCCCGCGTGAATTTGGTTTCGATCATTAAAGGGCAGTGGGAAGCCTACTGTGTGTGCCACCTGTTTTAATAGTAAAAAGCCCTCAGTTCTGTCCACAAACAGCGTTTGTGCCTTTCGCATGATTCAGAATAAACAGCAAACATTTCCCTAAATAGCAATCATCGATTGCCCTTCGTAAAGCAGACGCAGTAGCTTCACTGTGAGGTAAATGTATTGTGTAGGTGAAAATCGTGTTTAAGAATGGCAAATGAGGTGCCGCGGGGCGCGATAAGGATGAAAACGAAATAATTATCAACGAAACACATATAGTATCTCACAAGAAATATCTCCAAAATCCGTATAACGGTTTCGAAGGAGACCTCCCCGTTACAAATTCAATTGATGTCCTTCGTATAAACCACGTATTAAAACGACAACGCAAGATACAAAAGATTTGAGTTTCTGAATAAAACGTTCGAACTCTTTTATATTTAGAACATTTAAAATGAAGTTGTAGGAAAATTAAAAGCGTCGAATGGAAGCAAAGTTGTAAAATAACAGATCTAAAGTTCCAAGTGTGCCTTGATTAAAATATTCAGGCATGATTTTTTTTCTTAGTACACGGAGTTCGTACAATAAATTTACAAGCGGAATAATGTGACCTCCTCAAGAGAAGCAAGCAAAGCACACAATCCGCGAGAAACGTGATTTGATAATAAAGTAAGGCAAATAGGCTGTGGAACAGTCAAATTAAGTCCTTGATGATAATGAGTCGAAGAATGCGACTGGTGAAGTGGTTCCTCCAGTAATTAGTTCTCCCTGCACACGCCGTCTCGGCCACGAAAGGCGTGAAACTTAATTTTCAGCTACCAGTCAACATTCTGTAATATTTCAAGACTGAAAAAATATTACATTCCAGAAATATGAAACAGCAGAACTACGAAACAGATTGGACGGAATTTTAATCATGCAACAATCTGACATCACTCCAATATGCCAATATGTAAGGAAAGAGGATGAACATCAGCCGATCTGGAGGCAGAGTGGTTTAAGATGCCTGAAAGTTTCTACGTGCCCTGTGTTGTCTTGTGGACACAGATATCACAGGATTACCTGATATCAAAAGAAACGTACTTAATGTCTAAAAATTCAAAATTCTAAGTACGTGTGTGTTTATAAAACGGGCATTAAAAACTACTCTGTAACACAGATATTAACAGGAATTACGTGTCACTGATCTATTTATACTGTGGTTCATTTACAGCAACTACCAGGAGACCTACAGAGACTTCGAATTTAAAGTAAAAATTACTCATTTAGCAACTACCAGCAGACCTACACAGACTTCGAATTTAAAGTAAAAATTACTCATTTAGCAACTACCAGCAGACCTACACAGACTTCGAATTTAAAGTAAAAATTACTCATTTAGCAACTACCAGGAGACCTACACAGACTTCGAATTTAAAGTAAAAATTGCTCATTTAGCAACTACCAGCAGACCTACACAGACTTCGAATTTAAAGTAAAAATTACTCATTTAGCAACTACCAGCAGACCTACACAGACTTCGAATTTAAAGTAAAAATTACTCATTTAGCAACTACCAGCAGACCTACACAGACTTCGAATTTAAAGTAAAAATTACTCATTTAGCAACTACCAGCAGACCTACACAGACTTCGAATTTAAAGTAAAAATTACTAACAGATTTCGTTTAAATTTAACTTTACACAAAAATATAAGCATTCTATTTAGATGTCATGCCTCAAAACGGGCGATGTATTACCAACGATTTCCTGTACTTAGTGTAGCTCAGAGCACACGTTCTGCATCCAAAATATGTAATGAGTTAGGCTAGCTCCGAACACACGTTCCGTATCCAAAATATACAATTTCTGCGACTCAATTAAGATTATAATTTATTTATATAATAATAACCATGGCTCAACAGCCCTATATGGGCTCGGGCCTCCTCTTTCCGAGGTTACTAAGTCGTGCGCATTCGTGGCAGTTGGTGACTGGTCAACTGGCCGCGCTACTATTCTATCGATCCTGATGTGTCCGCCAGAGCCATCTGGCAGTCAGGAGACAGGAGAAATGGAGGCTTTGAATTTAGCTTTTATTCATGCCCGTAAGGTTCTTTTACATGCCGTAAATCTACGACATGGGACCGACGGCTTTACTTCCCCTCCGAAGGAAGTGGTGCTCCGGATTTTTATCACCCTTCAAAATCCATCGACCTCGGTCGGGATCGAACCCGCGAACCTTGGGTCCAGTGGCGAGCACGCTAACCACTAGTCCACCGAGGGCGACATGTTATTGTCTTACTTGAAACATAAAGTTCCAACCAACCAGCCACCCATATCAGGCCTCTTCATTCGCGGTTTACCTGCGCACGAACACAGGACCCTTCTCCTCAATGACATAAAATAAGACAGAAGACGACGGTGAATTACAAACCAAGATGTACAGTCACACTGTAACGAGAAACCTGTTCCTATGTAAACAGCTGTGGAGGATACAATTTGTATTCAAAGTCAATACAGTTAACACGCAAGAAATCTCAACGTGAAAATTCTATAAAGGACACACCTTACGAAATTCTACACTGTTAGGTAAATTTTCGGATAAACAACGGGGGTATTTGTTATCCGACAGAACAATTTGTGCAGTGACCTACAATTCATTGATTTGAACTAGTGTATCTGCTAACAGACAGCCAGCCGAAATTTGAACGGAAACTCTTGCGGTGCTCGACATAGTTGCTGAACGTAAAGCATCAAACACGCCGATTAAACAACATATGTGCAAGCGCAAAAATGTATGCACTTCAAAGTTCGGCAAAGAGAGCTACTGTTACAAAAACACATTAAGCGTAACAGAACAGCAAAATGTACTAAGCGGTTCTACTGCGTAAAGGGACGCTACGAACCTTCGCCGACACAAGTGGATATTGCTGTACTGGCTCAAGCATATCTGTCACTGTCGCTTGCAGCCACCATCTGCCGTTCGTGTTCGTAACTACTAACAGATCCCAATGCTAACACATATAACGACAAGTGTTAGTTATCTATACACAATTACAGGGTTCAGTGGGTGTCGTGGCGCGATAGGTTTAATTTTGTGAAAACTGACGTCACTGATTCAATTTATCCAATTCACTAAGCCATTCATTTGCTGAAACCGAATACAGAAGCAAAACAATCGTCACAGCAAAACAATAACAAGTACTTAGCAGGAAACATAATTTTCTTTACAAGCACTTTAATATTATACTAAACAAAAAAGTTCTGGAAAGAATGAGAAATGTGTTCATTAAGACACGACTCCAGAAATACGGTCGACCAATCGCGACGAGCGAACTGACGCGGACGGATAACAAACATGTGTTCAGCCTTTATCTAAAGGTACTGGAACTTAAGGGGCGCGCGGTGGCGTAGTTGGTTGAGGTAATACGCTACAAACCGGAACGTCGCGGGTTCGATTCCCGATGGTGTCATTGGAATTAATTCCTTGACATAATCGTTTCGGTCGCACTATGGCCCTGGAGTCGACTCAGCCTCTAACAGAAATGAGTATCAGGAATATTTCCTGGGGGAGGGTAAAGGCGGCCGGTGCGTAGGGCTGACAACCTTACCACCTTCATGTGCCGATTGTCTACAAATCTGGGAGACTCAACCTCCTGGACCCCTCAGGGCCAGTGTAGGCCTCTAATGGGGTTGCTTTACCTTTTACTGGAACTTAAATGGACAAATCACTGGTATGTACGGTGTAAAAGCGACGTAAGTAATAATGAGGCTGTGCCATGGCTGAGGCGGTTAGTCACCGGCCTGTCATATCGCCGCGTATGCCCGGGTTCGATCCGAGGTCAATCCAGGTGGGATTTGTGGTGGGCAAAGTGGCACTGGGACAGGTTTTTCTCCGAGTACTTCGGCGTTCCACTGTAAGTGTCATTCCACCAACACTCAATGCCATCCACTTGTCTATTAACGACACAAAATAATCTTTGCAGTTCATAGCACATTTTAAAAAACAATACAAAGAGAAATAACGTACTATTTTTGGTCACATTTAACACAGTACAAGGCTAAGTTTAAGAACATATGTGTGAAGAGACGCTAAGGGAGAGTGAACGTCATACAGGCCCTGAAGATTAAGTTTTGTTGCGGGACCACTACGTGTACAATTCCTGAGATAAATTGAAATAAAGAAAATGGAGATATGGACAATATTTTGGTGTGTTAACGACAAACGAAATCATTGAAATTCAGTTGGCATGTGGACTTCGCAGGGTGATATTAAGACGATAGATACCATAATGATTGCCTTCTGGGATGTGAGCTATGTACCAAGGCAGACGAAAACAAGTGTTTCGGAAGCTCATACTGCCTCTAACTTCACGGAAGAGGGAGTTGCAGTAGCCTACACAATCACATCCGTCAGAACCTCAAACATCACAGCCTATACTGTAAACGGAATGACGTAATCCTTCGAAATGAACTACAAGAGCGGGTGCTTTCGACACTTGCTTCACATCCGAAGAAACACAAGACCAAACCAAAACACAAGCTTATCAGTATTCCTCGTCTACTCTCTGCAATAACCCAAGCAGTTTCTTAACACACCATTGCAGGCAGAACAGGCGCAAACAAAAAGGGCTCTTACAGGGATTAGAGACCAGGCGTTTCCGGCGCCTTAACATACTTTGTTGTTCCATTTCCTCGGCCTTTGAGCAGAAACTTAAACTTCGTTCAAGTTGTGTTGAACGACGCCTCTCTTTTACATTGGCTCAGCGCAAGGTCCGTAGCGTGTCTTGTTAACGTTCGCCAGCCACACACGAGCTCTTTGTTCTGGATCAAGACGGCACACCATCACGCTCAGAGTTACAGGATGGCCACAAAGAGACCGAGAGTACATTGAATAAAGCTCCATGTTTCTCAAATAGTGGGACGGGTACCACTACAGAGACTCTAGGGTCGGCAGGGTGAAACGTGAAGTCTCCAAAATACGAATAAGTACAGTTAACAATTAATACAATATTAGAATACATATAATTGTAAAACTAAACAAGTCGGAAATGCACAAGCTTGCTTTATTATGGTAGGACTACAGTTTCTTGACAATATGACCCGCGGGACAATAGATTAGAAACAAGTGAGTATCACTGGTTTAGAGAATTCGCAGTTTCAGACACTGATTATGAATTGCAACTACGTAATCCTTAGAAGTTTAAAAGTAAAGGAGAAAAGGTACAGATCATAAAGGGACTCAGTATGTAATTTTGTCACATCCTTTTACTGCATCATTCATGTCAAAAAATTCGACAACCTTTTTCTCAGGCATTCTAAATCAACATTCTTCCGTTAAAACGAGGAAAATAATTTCAAGTCCTACCGAACTGACTGGACACAGGACAGGTACCTTTCTGTACAGCATTACGCAAGCCGGCGAGCTGCCCTGCCGCCTTGGAAATCGCTCTACAGTGCCTTCTATGTACTTGGAACGGAAGGATTACACCATCATAAACGACAGATGGTAATACTGGACAAGCTTTACTGCGTGCGTTACAACAAAATACATATGAAATCAATTCGACACACTTATATCAAATATTAAACCTTTCTCATACTTCTGCAGTGGAACTGCTGAAAACAGTGGCGACTGATTGGAATTCAGCCAATCCTCTTTGCGGCTCAACAAGTACGTCTAAAAGAGAACACAGTGCGGATATTCGAAACACTTTTGTCCTGGACTAGTCGTGTGTTGCGAATGTCATTCATTCGGTTACAATGGCGAACTTAACGTCAGAAGTTATTTGCATACAGTCAAGAATTTATATCTATATGAAATAGGTATTGCATCCTTTTGGACTGTTCCTGCATCTCAGAGTTTGAATTATACAATTTGCAGAGGTTGCGATAATACTATCTGCATACTTCCCAGCCATCACACCAACACACAATGTACATAAAACCTGCTACCATACATAATTACAAGGCCATAGATGAAGGTGCTCACAAGCCAGGTGTTAACCGTTTCGTTATTACAGACTGGGAAAAATTAGTACCTACGGCGTTGGGGTGTCCGGTAATTCCAAAAGGGTCTTACGAAATTTCGTGAAAAACATTAAACTGTTTCAAAAGTTGATACGGAAAACACACACCACTCACCACACACCACTCACCACACAACACACACCACTCACCACCACACACAACACCACCACTCACCACACACCACACAATACTCACCACTCCACCACACAACACACACCACTCACCACACACCACACAATACTCACCACTCACCACACAACACACACCACTCACCACACAACACACACCACTCACCACACAACACACACCACTCACCACACAACACACACCATTCACCACACACCACCACAATACTCACCACTCACCACACAACACACACCACTCACCACACAACACACACCACTCACCACACAACACACCCATTCACCACACACCACACAATACTCACCACTCACCACACAACACACACCACTCACCACACAACACACACCACTCACCACACAACACACACCACTCACCACACAACACACACCACTCACCACACACACACCACACCACACAACACACACCACTCACCACACAACACAACCACTCACCACACAACACACACCACCACCACACAACACACACCACTCACCACACACACACACACACACCACCACCAACAACACACACCACTCACCACACAACACACACCACCACCACACAACCACACACCACCACACACACAACACACAACTCACCACAACACACACACACCACCACCACACAACACACACCACACCCACCACAACAACACACACAACCACCACCCCACACACACAACACACACCACTACACCACACAACCCACACAACACACACCACACACCACACAACACACACCACTCAACACACACCACACAACACACCACACACACAACACAACACACCACACAACACACACCACACAACACACAACACACACACCACCACCACAACACCACACAACACACAACAAACACCACTCACCACACAACACACACCACACACCACACACACACAACCACACCAACACACACAACACACACCACTCACCACACAACACACACCACTCACCACACAACACACACCACTCACCACACAACACACACAACCACACACACACACACACACAACCACTACAACAACAACACACTCACCAACACACACACCACAACACACACCACTCACCACACAACACACCACTCACCACACAACACACACCACTCACCACACACACACACAAACACCACTCACCACACAACACAACCACTCACCACACAACACACACCACACAACACACCAACAACCACACACACACACCACACAACACACACCACTCACCACACAACACACACCACTCACCAACACCAACACCACACCACTACACCACACAACACACACCACACAACACACACCACCACACACACACCACCACACACAACACACACCACACAACACACACCACTCACCACACAACACACACACTCACCACACAACACACACCACTCACCACAAACACACACAACCACCACAACACACACACCACACACACACCACACAACACAAACCCACACAACACAACCACTCACCAACAACACCCCACCACCACACACACACACACCAACACACACCACACAACACCACCACACAACCACCCACACAACACACACCACTCACCACACAACACACACCACCACCACACAACACACACCACACCAAACAACACACAACCCACACCACACACACACACCACCCACACAACACACACCACTCACCACACAACACACACCACTCACCACACACACACACCATCACCACACAACACACACCACAACACACACCACACACAACACACACACCACACACACACCCCACCACACACAACACACACCACCACCACAAACACACACACACCACACAACACACACCAACAACACACACACACACACACACACACACACCACACAACACACACACACCACCACACAACACACACCACTCACCACACAACACAACCACAACCACCACCACACACACCAACACACACACACACAACACACACACCACTCACCACACAAACTCACCACTCACCACACAACACACACCACTCACCACACAACACACACCACACAACACACACCACTCACCACACAACACCCACCACACCACACCCACCACCACCACACAACACACACCACACACACACACCACTCACACACAACACACCACACACACACACACCACCACCACACACACACCACATCACCACACAACACACACACTCACCACACAACACACACCCTCACCACACACCACACAATACTCACCACACAACACACACCACTCACCACACACCACACAATACTCACACCACACACAACACACACCACCACCACCACCACCACACACCACACAAACCACCACACACAACACACACCACTCACCACACACCACACAATAACCACACAACACACACACTCACCACACACCACACAAACTCACACTCACCACACAACACACACCACTCACCACAACAACACACACACCACACACACCACACAACAACACTCACCACACAAACCACACCACTCACACACACTCACCACACAACACACACAATACCACACACACACACAAACCACCACTCACCACACAACACACACCACTCACACACACACACACACACACACACACACACACCACACACACAACCACACAACACACACCACCACCACACAACACACACCACTCACCACACAACACACACCCCTCACCACACAACACACACCACTCACCACACAACACACACCACCACACAACACACACCACTAACACACAACACAACCACACAACACACACCACTAACCACACAACACACACCACTAACCACACAACACACACCACTAACCACACAACACACACCACTAACCACACACCACTCACCACACAACAAGATGCCTGTTTTGCTCCTTGTTAGGCACGAAAGGTGCAATGAAAGGACAATAAGCGGCGATATTGAATAAAATTGATCAATTTTATAATTTTATAAGAATTACAAAGATTGTTGCTGAATTCCGAAAGAGAAAAATATGAGTGCATTCCGGAACGACCTTTCCTCACATCTCGATATTTTAACGTAAATGCACAGTTTCTAAGCTACTGTTACGTCTTACACAGCGAAAAGAACAAAACCGCCGGAATAAAATAGAAGAAGTATTAGAAATGGTCAAAATACTAGGCATACATAGGTCAGAAATTTGAGATAAAAATTGAAGTCTGTGAAACTACAAAATACTTGTAAAATACAGGCCAATAATGTCAAATAAAAACAGAAGAAATGTGTGAAACGATCAAAATAATCGAAAACACAAACAAATAATTTAAAATAAAAACAGAAGAAGTGTGGGACACAACGAAAACCCCGCATAATACAGGCCAATATTTTAAAATAAAAATATAAGTGGGTGGAACAATCAATTTTCTCAGCAAATATAGGTCTTAACAGAAAACAGGACAGATGAGCATTCAAAGATGGCAGGAGGTGAAATGAACATGATAAAAAAAACTGTTATTGCCATATGATAAACTGTTCTCCTCAAATGTCCGTTTTACTGTATCAGTACCTGAATGGTGTTCATTTGGTGGACAAAACAGAGATGTCACCACATTATTTAGTGACGGAATTAAAGCAAACGCACAATAGTGGAAAGATCTAAAATGACATAAAATTCACGACAATTTTTACGTGTGAAATTCTTCGTAATATATTAGGATTCAAAAGGGTATGGTGAAACCAAAAGCACATAAGCTTATATGTTAAGATAACGACAGTACGTACACTAAACAGCACTTGCATATTTGTGGCACATACGTCATCAATTAACATTTTGGGGTCTGGCATTATTATGCCAGTGGCGTCATCAGTCAGCAGTAGTACATCAATACCGCAACAAATGTCACACGTAAGACACAGTGGGCCATAAATAACGTACGCGATTCAAAGCCGAGCCGAGTACTGCTGCTCCGAGAGCTTCTGTGCAAAGCAAGCCACATAATGATCGAATCCGGCAACCTGCCTGTATTATTTACATTCTATCCGCTCAACAAACAGCAGCTGAACCCCCAGACATACGTCTCACCAACAAGCCAGGAATGTGGAAATATCTAATCCACATTCTATTAAGTCGGAGAAAAGTGTGCGAGACGCACCTGGTCATGACACTGTGTTCTGTGTACGGTAACAAGGTTGGAAACATAAGGTGTTATACTAAACTGTAATGTTTCTCACATCTGACAAAGAACAATGTTGTTATAGCTTCCATCAAGAACACTGTCGTCATTATCAGCAACGTATTTTACTATACAACTGAAAACTATAATAAAAAATGGTTCTATGCACCACGTCTTGTGATGAAACAGGATAAATAATTATGAAGCCACTTATGGTCAACTTTTAGAGCTCACACTGCGTATATTACTCAAGTAATATGAATGATAACAGTCCTATTACACCGCTGAAAAATTAAATCCAACAAAATGCCATTTAAAAATGTCGATCCCACGTCACACAATATAAGTTAACAGGACCAACATTTTACTAGTGATTAAGGAAGTAACTGCTGTTGTAATGTACCTGGTAAAATTCTTCGGATCCTTAACGTGGACCACATAAATGACGAGGTCGTTTAAAAGGTTAGTTTTGCGTGTCCAGAACGAAAGGCCTCATCGCCTGTGCTACTCCAGATACACACAACCGACTTCAGTCGCCCGACATGGTCAGCGCTTTCAAATTCAGTGGGTACGAGGCGTTAAGTGCGGACACTGCTAAGCCTCAGACGTGCGACAAGTGGAACGAACCAGAACTACCGCAAATATGAAGAATAAATTTAGCGTCCAAGCTCACCAACAAATAAATAACTTCTAATCCGATAACACAGACTAACAAGGTCATAGTTAACACACAAGAAAACTTCTTCAATGGCATCTGATATGCTGATTCAAAATCTGGAGACAATTGTAGGCGTGTTCACAAAATTGCGAAAAGCGACTATAAGCTTCGTCATGTCTATTCTCTGTCAGTCCGCATGGAAAAACTCGGCTCCCATTGGACGGATTTTCATGCAATTTGATATTTGATTATTTTTCGAAAATCTGTCTAGAAAATTCAAGTTTCATCAAAATCTGACAAGAATAACGGGTACTTTGCCTGAAGACTTAAGTACGTTTATGATATCTCGCTGAATTCTTCTTAGAATGAGAAATGTTTCCGACAAATTTGTTGAGAAACTCGAAACACACATTTTATATTCGATAACTTTTTCCGAAAATCGTGCCGTTTATGAGATAATGTGTAAAGATATTGTAGAGCCAGACAGTCCACAGGTCACAATGTAATATGGAGCCTGCGCACTACATACTGGATAACTAAGGCTACAGACACACACTCAGAATATGTAATACTTATTGCTTTTCCACAGCAACAGTGGTTACGCGAACGCGCCTCAATATTACGTTTATAGTACATTGCCTATCTTGTTGATAATGTGTTGAAAATAAGACAACTCTTTCTGAATTCAATACTGAGGTAATACAGCGCATATTTTTACTTTTCTCCTTTTATATTAGCCCTTTTAAAAATTTGTGTCAACCGTGATGCGAACATGTCTAACCCATTAAGGCACAGTGGTTACTATACGTACCATCTGAATTAACGTAAACAAACTGTGCAGTTTTCCCACACAGTCCATTATATTCCGCAGGCCTATAATGCTCAATAAAGAGAAATTATTTTCAGCATTAGTCGGTTGATAATTGTACTTACTGTTGCCTTATATTTACTGTGGAGCTGTAACTGAATCATTCCATACTTCAGATGAATTTCTTGCTTCACAGGTTTAAGACTGTGTGCGTAATGTCCGTGCGATTATCACGAATGCCTCTGTTCTAAATGGTGGACTGCAGCTGCAGGTATGAATTGTAAACGTAAGTGAAGATTCAGAATTCCGCATTAAATTTGTGTGTCACTAGCCACCAGAAGCCCCCTGTGCAATGGGTACCGGGTATCTTTCCCGGGGGTAAGGCGGCAGCGGCGTGGCGTTGATCAATCACCTCCACCCAGCGCCGAGGTTAAAGAAAGAGTAGAGCTATACCTCCACAACCCCTCTGAGCCTTCATGACCTGTTCTAGGGTGAACTTTACCTTGTTACCTTTCACCTAGACACCGGAACTCAGAATTTGTAAATATACTCGGTACGCTGTCTGTCAAACGGCACTAAAACCTCGAGCGATCAACCGCATAACGGTTCAGGAATAAACCAACGTTTGCTCGTGATGAGAGAGACCGAGAATCCTCCAAAAAGTTGGTTTTTAAATCAACCATGTTGTGGTTCGGCCCAAAAGATTTCAGTCATTTGTTCGCTGTTAAAGCTTCATGTCCTACAGGATAAATTAATCTTATTAGAGTCAGCGAGATAACGACATTTACAGTAGTAATACTAAGATGAACGCATATTTACTCTACTAGGTCAACGGAAAGAAGTTCCACAGACCGACCACCTCCACAACTCCCTCGAGTAGTTAACACTTTCCCATCCCGGTTTCTAGCCATTCTGTTTATACGAATGATGGTAGGCCAGAGCGGAACACAGCACTAAGCAGACAAGGAAAGTATCGAACATGTTATGCCCACCATTCACGGAACACCTTTTTTCTGTGACTTCATTCTAGCCTTGCTGACGATTAAAAATTAATATAAATTCTCAATTTCATTTTAGCTTAAAATAACTGCACAGTTTAATTACTGTTTAGATATTTTATGGCAAGGAGAATCCATGATTAAAGTACAGTACTTAGATTAGAAGGTCAATTCTGTGTAGATAGTTCACACTTTACTTCCCAAGCATTAGGGCAGAAGAGCAGGAAGTCACGGAGCTCCGGCAAGCCAGCGAACATCGCGCGAGAGAGAAGATAATTGAATTTTGACAGATATGTTTAACACAGTACCACATGAAGTGAGCTGATATTTACTTCTGGAGAAAGGGGATTACGCTGCCATTTGCCCCTCGCCTTTGGGAAACCATAAGAAATCCTCATGAGGATAGCTTCGCTCTTGACTTTAGCCAAATGTCAAGTTGGAAGTGAAGAGGATAAGGACAGATTACACGGTGGTGGGTCGAGCTTATACCATACTTGAGCGGGTGTGAGGTGTAGGTTCGAGGATAGCTCGAATGAGTAAACCGTATTACATTTGAGGTTCTCATGGCGGTGAATATAAGGTCACGGCTACACCTCCGACACGCTTGTTTGTATCTGTGTACCAAACTACACGGCGTCACATAAAATAACACAGCATTTTTCATAGTAACAACCGTAAAAACCTCAAATCTAACACGAATTACCGTATTTGAAAAATAATGTGGTAAAACATTATTTGGACCCAAGAAGGATGAAACAGGTAAAGTATGGGAGGCTAAAACCAGCTGAAATTGTGGCTAGGACGGGGACACAAAGAATGCACACAGAATTTTGGTGAGATGCATATTCAGACGATGAGTGGGATATGCGAGGATAACATTAACATAATCTCAGGGAAACAAGCTGTGTATTTTATGTGGTGGTCAGGACTGACTCGGAATCATGACCAACGGCTGGTTTTGATATCAATGACCATTGCGGTTCTGCTACAGCAGGACTACGACTAGTTATATTTCGTTAAATATACGTCATACTGAAAAACGTTCGAAATAAGGGGGACATATCGTAATGATACACACAATTGGTTGCATAGTTTCTTCTTAAGACGAGAGGTTTTCGAAAACGTTAGCTGCATTCAGGTCCAAGAGAAGTTTTCAAAGTCTTAAGGCAATCCATCCCCGTTGTCCTTTCAGTATAATCAGAAGTACAATATATTCAGAATAAGCACAACAATTTATTTATCGCGCAAAATCAGATTTTTCGCAGGTCGCCTAAGTTTTTTACTGCCTATGCAAAAAAAAAAGTTTATTGCAAGTGAGTTTTGTTGCTTTGATATTGCTTTGGCTTCCGGTTTGTGTGGATTAATGTTAGTTACCTTGGATTGTGTTCCATTTTGTGTTTGTTCTACGTGGCAGTTAAACTTTATTTCCGCTTTTTTGTTTTGATTTCGCATTATAAATAAACTGTCGTGTTTAGACTGAATACATTGTACTTCTGATTGAAATTGCTAAGGTTTGAGCTCTGCCTACACCATAACCTTACCTTTCAGCGTCCAGTTTTGGGCTACTCATTCAAGATGAATTCATATTAGATAGATGAATCGCATGAGATATTAGAGGTTCTCATGACGGTGACTAAGTGGAGTACCTTTCCACGGGAGGTGACCCTGTGGAATTCGTTAGAAACTTAGTAAAGTTTCGGAGTGATGTTTTTCCTCCATATTCCAGGCAAGTCTGAAGACGAAGGAAGTACTTTGTTCCGAAAAGTCGGTAATAATTCCTACCACATCATACCAAGTCACGCCTCCGAATGCTGTAATTTTTATAGAAGAGTCACAGTTTTTTTAAACACACTGTATCAAGTTAGTGTTATTTATCGTACAGTAACATGACAGGAGGATGGTAATGTTGGGTGACTTAAATGGACTGGTGAGGGGGGGGGGGGTAGTCCGTGGTTCATTTATTAGATACAATCCCGGCACTGGCCTGCAGAAACTGAGGAAATTCATGTACAAAGTGTGAGTCAGAACAGTCCGTACCCCAGCCAAGTCTCGATCCGAGCATCTCCGAGGCACAAAATATTAACATCAGCGCTGCAGCCAGTTTGCACGTCTTAAACACACTTACTGCACAGAGGCACTATCATAATGGGGTGTATATGAAATTCAAATCACTCACGCCTTTCCCGTTAGCGAAATCCTGCGATACCAACAAAGTTGGATGCATGCCTTTTAAATCCATTATCACGCCTACGGAAAAACTGCAAGTTATAATGGAGTCTTCAGGTATAACCGAAAGGGGATAAACGTAAAACTGAAACCATTAAATATTCAGCCAAGTTTAGTTTCATTTTCTTTTCGTCACGTGCTTATATTTTATAGAAAAAAAAAATCAGTCCTGGTCTAGGTAGACGCGCATTTTCCGATCAAGTCATTGTTATAACTTTTATGTAAGTAAATATTCAAAGAAAGTTTTTGCATATAAATTATGTCTGGAAATATCACTTTAAAATAAAGAGGCAATAAGTGGAGTCTATGGAGATACGTTGTGAAATACAAGAGGCAACAGGAATATATAAGCTACAGCATACACAAAATTGATTTTGCCCGGAGCTGTGTAATAAAACGTCTCCTTGTTCACACCACTACGCATGTCCCTGTGAGACTCTATACAAACAGTTCGGAGTGAGGGTACACAGAATTCGTGTCTCAAGTACTAAAACTGCTTATTAGAACACGTAAACACATAAACACGCGGCAACATTTCGTGCAAAAGAGATGAAAGTAAAGAAGATGCAAGATCATCAATTTTGCGCCCGGGATATGGTTATCATCCTTACCAGTATCGCAATACACAGACCTACGTCAGAGGCTACCGAAAACCTTTAAAGAAGGAAAAACACTATAGTGAATTTAAATTTACGCATGTAAATAAAAAACACTTGCAATCCACTTTCGAGTCACAACCAAAAATTCTACCGTAACACTTGCACATTGCTTGAAAATCCGCGGCTACCGTTCATACTATAAACACTGCGAATGAACTGGGGCTGTCTGTCTGCTCTGCAGCAATAGACACAAAACTAACATAATTACAGGCCTTATACCACAAGTGGGCCTCTGAATACAGGGTGTTCCGTGGGACGATACTACTCACTCAATCAAGAAATCCCGTTATGAAACCAATGCATACAACCGTCATCATAAAAGCTCTCCATTCAATCCTATCTCAGGCCAGCTGAATCCAGTTTGCAACTTCACAACGGCGTTATTCAAGAATTGCCCTACACTGGAAGCCCAGGTCACTGAGTCACAAGGCTTTTAAATCACAAGTCTGTAACCATTTGTTATTTTCTAGAAGAACACCGAATTCACAAGTAATGCAAAAGTAATTACCACACGACGCCGTGTAATATCCCAGAAGAACGCAGATCTTACAAACATCGCGGCGGAAGCCACAAATCAAGGTTAATTCAGCATGTTCTAACAACACGGTGCGATGTCTCGGTACAGCTCAGTTAAGAAACTGACTGGCTAACGACTACACGACCGGCCTTCAGTTTTCAGCCATAAGCTGTCAAGGGTACCGACGAATCTCCTTCAGCGCGTAGCTGAGCATGGAGCTGCATTCAACTATGATGATGTTCAGAATTCGTGAATCACCTCTAATCCCCGAAGCATTCACGGCGTAGTGCTGCACTTTTATCTCACATTTCGGGAAACTGTGCGAAGAGTATGGGCCACCACAAAACGAAATGCGAGGGAATAAATACATTTAAACATTTAAAACAGCTCCACCTGATTACTGTTTGTACCACCTGCTTTAACATTAAAACACTCTGCATTTTACCCACAGGTTGAAGTTTCGTGTTTCGTATCTATCAAAACAAACAGGTTTCTTTTTCTGAACAGCATTAAATGGTTGATCTTTTGAATCGCTGTGTGTTTACTGTGAGGCACGTGCGGTACAATTAGTGAGTGAAAGGGTAAAGTTGCAATCATCTGTGTTTCGCTTCTCCAAAGGTTTATACGATTACGCTGAATTAATTATTCAAGTTACAACCAACTGCAGAGTCTGCAGGTACTAACATCTTTCAAAGAGTTTGGGAAGACCACAGAGGAATGTCTTACTTATTGAATGCAGAGTCCAGCATATCACTACTGCTTTACGAGTACATTCAGGAGGTGGGCAACTGATCTTGGACTTTTTTCCTCAGTCTTTGCCACCGAAAACTAGAATGTCGATTTAAAATAAAGCATGCACGCTTTCTACAAAACTAATTCCAATAATTCATCTATTTGCATACCAAAATCCCATCCAGAAGTTATTCTATAATGTTTCGGAATCAACTGATTTATATATATAGCTTCACCACATACAGAAAATGTTTACTTGCGTTTACTGCACTAAGACGGTGGTAACCAGCAATCAAAATGTCCTGGAATGCTGCCTCGGTCCCTGGGGAAATATACGAGCACAATGCCTTAACATGAACCACATTCGCTTCTTCTGTCACGTTTCGTGAATTTTCTTCACTCGGTCTTTGTAACATGTAAAATCGGTTCCATTTATCTCATAGGAAAAGAAGCAAGAACAGAGTTACAGTAAACTGGAAACCACTGAACGCCGAAAAGTAATGTATCGCAAGGTACCACCCTTCAGTCTCCGCAAGGCATAGCTATCCTTTGTCACTAGCTATCCTCAGATATTCCACGAAAAATCCTGAATAGCAAATGAAATAAGACAATGTTATGGGCCCTCCCGTCCTTGAAAATCCACCGTGTATAAGCCTAATGGTTTCTACGTCTCATGACGTGACACCCCATAACATCGCCAGTTAACCACATAACTTTCAAAGAGTGCCTTATAATTAAAAGTAGTTAACTATTACCACAAAATTACTACACGAATTAAAACATGCACTGTGTTAATTCCACGAAAAACACATCTGTTATCAGTCATTGTACAGTATGTTCTTTTAGCTGTGGATTGTAAGCGAAATCTGAACGGAAACAATTCTGTATTACAAAATTTGTGTATGAAGTCACGGTCTGTAACCCACAACTAATTATCGAGAACCTTTATAGACGCATTCGCCTGACTGGAGTAGCTTGCTGGGGCACTGCTACCAGCTAACGTTCCTCCACACCCGACAATCACTCTGCACCGCAAGCCACGCAACAAACAATACTTACAGTTGGCAACAGTGATCTATGCAACGTCACTACAATCCAACTACTGCAACTACTGAGGTGGCGCACCTGCTCGAAGCGCTCCTGAGTATCCAGGATCTCGAGGAACAGGTTCACCTTTTCGTCCAAGGACCTGAAACCGTTCCGAGGATGTTGCAGCAACAGCTGCTGCAAGGCCTGCGCCGTTGAGGCCACTGTCTTGCTGGGAGTGGTCGCCGGGGTGTTGGACTTACTGTTAGGGTTATGCAGGTGTGTGCAGCCAAGGAAGATGGGAGTGCCATTGGGCGAAAACCCACAACTTAATGGCCTGACGGGAAGGAAAGGAAGGCCATGGAACGTCGGACTAGGCCTTGGCGTCTGCAGACCCAGAGCCACCTGTGCCGATGTGGATGGGAGGGACAGGCGCCGGGCAGAGGTGCTGTGGCTAACTTGCGAGGAGTTTAGGATCTGGTAATCGCTCGTTGCTGGGGTAAAGACCGGTAGCCGGAGTCTGAAGGACTTAGTGTAATCGCAACAGAAGTTGGTGTTGCTGAAGTTGTCGTGACACGCCGCTGCGGGCCGCTGGAGGAAGACCATGTGTGTGAACTGCCCGTAGTAATCACGGGAACACAGGAAGAAGCTGTTATTGCGGTGTGCGGCAGGGTGGCAGAGGACGTGGCTGTAACCAGCATACTGTGTGGACGACAAGGGGTGGGTTGCTGTATGGGGCCGACTGGTTTCGCGGTTGGGGAGGATGTGGCACAGGGAAGGACCGGAACCGAAGTCGAACTGGGGATGAGAGCTCTCCGAGGTCCCTGCTGTTGGGGGCTACTTCCTGTCCTCGTGGTGGGTGCAGATGGTGCTGGTGGTGTGATCGCGGCAGAAGTAGTGATGCTGTGTGGTCGGCGCGGGATTGGTTGGTGAAGAATACCGTAGGAAGACAATGCCATGGGCCCATCTCGGGGCCGAGAGGAAAGAAGACCTGGTGCTTTGGAAGATACGGGACTAGAAGCAATGCTATGAGGTCGCCGGGGACCCGTCTGCAGACCGCCACTGTCGGCGGACGCCCACGGGGAATAGGGAGCCAAGCCAGCGCCTGGGGCAGTAGGAGTGGCTGCCACGCTGTGTGGACGCCGTGGGGCAAGGCCGATGCCGCTCGGAGAGGAACGCAATTGAGATGAGGTGCTAAGAACAATGGGGTCGGGTTTGGTGTAAAACGGGAAGGGAGATGCTGTACTGATGGGGGTAGTAGGGTTGGAGTTCGCCACACGTCTGGGAATGGTGGGCACAGGACCATTGCTGCTACTGACGGGACGCCTCGGAGCGGCTTGTGACCAACTGTTGGAGTCAGAAGTTCCAGCTGTCCGGCTGAGGTTATGTTGCAGATGGCGATCATTGAGACTAAGGCGTCCACTCACGTTACGACAGAAAGGACTCGGACCGATAGAGAGGGTGGTGGGCGGTTTCTGTTGTTTGCCACTCGAAGGGATAGCAGCAGTGGCAGCAGTGTTAACAGTAGAAGCAGAAGTGATTTTACTAGCAGTCGCTTGCTCATCCATTGAGCCTTACACTTCACTAAACAGTTACGGTGGGGTGCCGCAAAGGATAGAACTCCAGAACAACACCTCCACCTACTGCATTATGCGGTTACAAGTACATGTCGTGTTTCCCAAAACGCGCCACAGCCGGTATGCCTCCATTACATTCCACGAGCAGTAAACATGAAGACATGTTGCCACAGAATTAAAGCAGTGATGAGCACATAATGAATTTACCACGCTTCATCGTTATTGGCACAAAATAAAAATAGCAGTATACAGTCTTAGTTTGACACACGAAACACGATACTGAAAACTCGCACAAGTGACACGAAATTCGTCGGTTTGTTAGCCGAAACCGAAAGTTTCCGAAACAGAAGGGGGAGGGGAAGCAGCCGTTTGCATGTGTGCGCTGGCAGAGCGGCGTGCGAGGCCGAACTGGAGGGAGCACTACTGGCCGGCCGGCAACACGAAGTACTGTGCGCGAGTTGCGCGGGCCGTAGGCGCAGTCAGACCACGCATGTACAACACTAACTCATTGAGCGATCTTGAACAGGCAAATACGGATTAAAGGCATGCAGACAGTTCTTTGCGATAAGCCGTTTATATGAAATGTGTTTTAAAACGGACCAAAACGAAGTAGATTTCCGGTTCCTATGGCTGTAACACGATTACGGTCTTTTATGATGACAATAACCTGAAGATGGAAGCAGCAAGTTCTCTTAACATTTGTACCCATTTACCAAACTAAGGGCGTCGTATCTCAGAAAACCGTAATTTCCGGCCAAAATCAAATTCGCAAACTTGTAATGCAGGGCGTACACCAAATATCGTTGGTATTATGAAAAACATCAGATCTGCTTTTTGTTTTACAAAATCGCGTTCAGCAGCCCACCGAACCACAGTTTTAATATCGTAACGGTTATCTGAACTACTAATATTTGTGCATCATAAAGCATCGTTTCGGTTTCAATATTCATTCAAATACAAAATAAAGAAATGTCCACAAAAAATAACATAATTTTAATAAAAAAAATTCTAGAATGAAACTCTGACCTCTTCCTCGAAAAGAACGACCCACCGACTTATTTTGAAAGGTCATGGCCTGCAATTATATTATAAACGTATACACGAACTGTCGACCTCGGTGGACTAGTGGTTAGCGTGCTCGCCACTGGACCCAAGGTTCGCGGGTTCGATCCCGACCGAGGTCAATGGACTTTTAAGGGTGATAAAAATCCGGAGCACCCCTTCCTTCGGAGGGGAAGTAAAGCCGTCGGTCCCATGTCGTAGATTTACGGCATGTAAAAGAACCTTACGGGCATGAATAAAAATGTAAGCTAAATTCAAAGCCTCCATTTCTCGCCAGATGGCTCTGGCGGACACATCAGGATCGATAAATAGTAGCGCGGCCAGTTGGCCAGTCACCAACTGCCACGAATGCGCACGACTTAGTAACCTCGGAAAGAGGAGGCTGTTGAGCCATGGTTATTATATATATATACGAACTACATGCAAAGACGCAATAAGAGTCCTCGGAAATATAAGATTTACTCACAGGAAGCGTATGTTGAACGCAGTTATTAGCACTTAAGCGCAGACACTATATTAAAAATAATCCCAGGAGCAACACAGACATCCTGTTACAGATCTTAACCATGCTAGCAGAGGGCAACAAACCATTAGGTCTATAAAAACGGAAGCCCTCTCACTGATGCTTCAAACGAATCTAATACACGCTAATAGATCTTTTATTTTGGTCAATGTTCATCGTCTCAGGCACCCGCAAGGGTCCGGAGAATGGACCTGTCTCCATCTTCAGGTTACAACGGAAAATGGGTCCACCGGAGGAACTTCTGATTCTTCCTCCCACCTGAAGACAGAGACATAACCATTCTCCTTAACGTCGTGGGTGCCTGACACGAGGGACAATGTTCAAAACATCAGTCGCGTCTATTACAGTACACCACAGTTAGACTCGTGTCACGCTGAATTAATACACGCTGCCCAATACAAAGACTTACAAGTTAAAGGAGTGTTTAACGCGGGACTGCTTGACCCTTGAAGATGGGACCGCCAGGCCGTCCCGAAACGTCGGCAACTACCAACCAATGCTGCGTAACATCCCAGAAGAGCGAATATCTAATTTACACTGCGGCGGAAGCCTCAAATCACTCCAGGTTATATAGCTACGTATCGTGATTTCATCGTGCCCCGCAAGAGCTATTACGTACAAAAGTGGATAAACAGGGTGTTAACTACGAAAATCGTAGCTGCAAATAGGAAACTATCAAATGTTTCTTAGCCGAATTTAACGGACATTTCGCCGGTAAATTAGTACTGACTTTCTGGAGTCAAGACGCTACTTTGGATCTATAAATACAGAATGTTCTGTACTCCGCGTGTCCGATAAGGATCACGCCAGAACCTGGCGACCCTCAAGTGCACTAAGAAGTGGTTGGAAGCTATTTTCGACTCACTTCACTGAGGTGTCTGCAGGCACTGCAGATGCTGCGTACTGTCGTAAAGCACAGTCAGCGGTCACAGCACAGTATATTTGCTGGTATCGTTATAACGAGACCGGAACACGTGTATCCAGTACATTGTGTAGTGTACTGCATTGTCCAGAACAACAGTTCCCAACAGCCTTATTTGAAATTAATTAAACTTACTGTATGCTCAAAGAATCTGACAAACGATTCACGACACAAAAGAAGCCCATTTATGCACTGAAATGGGCTTTATCGGGAGTCAATATAGCTGAGAATCCGAACTCACCGACAACTTTTCGCAAAATTACCCTACAGCGAATTTTTGAACATCATCCCAATAATTTAAGTACCGATCCTAAATCACAGACAGACAGTCAGACATGACTTCACACCAGATTTTGCTGTTTCAACTTGTAAAGAATGCCTGTAAACAGGCCTGGCGTCTATAACATAGACAAGGCAATCTGTAAGTTTCATAAAATATTATTAGGGTTATTAAATTAAAGAGGATGAGGTGGGCTGGGTAGGTAGCAAACATGGGAGACGATACATTTTTAAAAACTGTATGAGTAGTATGTAAATGCCTGATCTACTCGCAGCTCGCGGGCAATATGTTGCCCGCACCATAGTGTTACGTTGCCCGCGCAGACATTTGGAATCAGAAAAGGTCTTTTAACCCTGACAAAGCCGAGACAGAAGGCCGAAGCAGTTTTAAAAACTTATAAGTTGTTTACTTATGAAAAGATACGTTACATTACTAATTAATTTCGTAAAAAACGTGTTCAAAATAGCGACACCCCAGCCTACGTTGTGAATTTCACTATGTTATATAAGTCTTTCCTATTATGATCAGTGTACAGGGCATACACAAAAGAATGGTGCGGTTTTAATAGTGAACACTATTAAAACCGCACCATTCTTTTGTGTATGCCCTGTATTTTTATTGCACATGATGTATAGAGACATACAAGCTACAGTTATACACATAATTACACGTACACGTACTCATTCCTCATTCTGTGTACTGAAGTTCATGTTGCACACAAGCAGACCAAATTTTGCAGGAGTTTCCCGCACCACGCAAAAAGGTTGAGCGGGCTTCATATACAGTGAAAGCCTGAACTCGGAAGCAACGCGTCCTTCCGAAACGTCGGGGCCTAAGTACCAAACCAAATAGCGTCCTATTAGAGAAGAGAATAAGTTCTTAATACTTTTATGTGGAAAGTAAGTTCACAAATATGTAACTGCGACTGTGTATACATCACTGGCCTAATTTTCTCTCACTGCAGGAAATAAGCATTATAATCACAGGCAGAGATAACAACAGTAACGACGATTCAATGCACATTCATAATCTGAACTATTTGCAAATCTAATCAAAAGTGTGTATACAGGCCTACCGCACAGCCACATCAATTAGTTTCCCTTCTCTTTCCATACCGAAAGCTCTTTCAAATAAGTCTCACATCTTAATGAGATCTACGTTTTACATCAGATGCCTATTATTTTAGGACGACTCGTTTCCAATAATCCGACTAAGCAGCTGATTAACTGCCATACTTCATGGAGGCATTACATACGATACAGAGAAACAAAATTAATTTTCAACATCCTCTGTCACTTTTTGCCATATCGAATTGAACATAAATATTTTCGAGAGATGAAACATGCAGAGCTGATGAGTATGAATTCCATCAAGAACTCAGTTTAAAGTCAAAGAATGTCTAATAGATGTCTTCACGTATTAAAAGGCCAGAGCCAGGGACTATATATAATACACATGCATTCAATTTAAAACGAGTCTCACGGCATTATACTGTGTGACAGCCTCAAAACAGAATCATCACAAAGCAACCTGAAAGCTTAGCGCCGTAACAATGAGGCTTTTCATCAAAACTGGAAGCTGTGTAAAGACAACTTGGTTACTCCTCAGGGCGACAAGGGCGAATGACAAAAGCAGGCATCATACGTCACTTCATGGCTTCAGTACCTGTAAAGGTAAAGTTTTCCCTGTCCACGCAGGTATACAGAGTAAGATGTACAGCTCCATTCGTTCTTAACCTCGGCGCTAGATGGAGGTAAGTGATTAAAGAACCCCGTTACCCACTGAGTAAGAGGCTGGGTGGACCCCAGAGTCGACCTGGACAGTTTTTGGAGAACAGAAAAATTTCTTACCCCTACCAGGATTCGAACCCCAGACTGTTCAGCCCGTAGCTTAGTCGCTATGCTACTCCGGCTCCCTTCAGTACTTCTATCATGTCTAGCAAACAAATTAATAAAACAGTACTCTTAGAAATGGGCACTGTTGGTGTACTATATACGGAATGTTGCGAAGTAGGCCTGGCAGCACGTCATCCGGAGTTCGCACATCGAACGTGGTGCGGCGCAACGTGCATCCCGTCGCTCTTCAACGGCAATAAGAATTATTAGTGGGAAAAGGACGTTCAAATTAATCTGGAAATCATTCCTTTCGTATCTTCAGCAGTCACCCCTCAGTTCCTTTTACGTTACCCTATAGTACTTCTCCCCCCCCCCTTCCCTACTCCATTCTGCGTTACGTAAAATCAGGCCCGGTTTAAATGATACCGACCAAACGACTTACATCATAAAACATCTCGGGCTTTCTGCTCTCATTCTATTTGCGTAAGGAAAATAATTATTCGCAGCTGCGTTAATCTCATGCTCGGGAAACGTTCAGAAAATTAACAATTAGCATATTGACCTGTGACACCAGCTGTGGGTTGCGAACTGACCAGCGAGTTATGATGACCTGCACGTGCGAGTTATGATGAACTGCACGTGCGAGTTATGATGACCTGCACGTGCACGTAATGACGTGTGCTAAGAATGATCTTGGAAATTTGAGTTCTGTCAGGATCCGGAAACAAATACAAATTTGCTTTCCTCTGGGATTTTCGTAGCTGCCTCTACCCAGACACAGTTCGACTAACACCTTACACATCAGGTGTCTCACACTACCCAGATACAGTTCGACTAACACCTTACACATCAGGTGTCTCACACTACCCAGATACAGTTCGACTAACACCTTACACATCAGGTGTCTCACACTACCCAGATACAGTTCGACTAACACCTTACACATCAGGTGTCTCACACTACCCAGATACAGTTCGACTAACACCTAACACATCAGGTGTCTCACACTACCCAGACACAGTTCGACTAACACCTTACACATCAGGTGTCTCACACTACCCAGACACAGTTCGACTAACACCTTACACATCAGGTGTCTCACACTACCCAGATACAGTTCGACTAACACCTTACACATCAGATGTCTCACACTACCCAGATATAGTTCGACTAACACCTTACACACCAGGTGTCTCACACTACCCAGATACAGTTCGACTAACACCTTACACATCAGGTGTCTCACATCTGTACGTCGTTACTCATATGCCAAATAATATGGGATGTTCAAAGAGCGTAGTTAAATAATGCACTCAAGAATATTGACAATCGTGCATTAAAAGAAACACGTGTTAATGACATAACATCCAAAGCATATGGTTAACAGATCGGGTTTAATTTGATTTGAAGTAACAGAAATTCGCCCTTCGGTCGAGTACTGGTAATAAATTCGGAGGTAAACTTTGGGGTCGGGCGGAATGCACGTCGGACCGGGCAAGATTCAAAAATTTCGATTCGTGCAGACCTCTTCTGTGTACGATGAACTACATAGTGTTTATTACAATTATCTGCACACATACACAAAACAGTAATGTTGTGGGTTTACCTGTGTTTTGCTATACTTACAATACACATTTTGTAACGTATTAACGTCATCCTTGCGACATGCAATGTACGTGCGCGCACGCACATGTGTGTATTTAACGAAGCGGGTTGGTGTAGCGATAACTTGTATTCCGGAGGTGCCCTGTTCGAATCTCGGCCGGAATACCTGCTACTCTGACACTAATTTCGGGGATTTCCTCAGTCCACAGACGTAAGTAGTTAGAGACTACCTCGATTAAGCCACGGACACTTCCTTCCAAATCCTTTCGAAAGTAACTAATGAACCGTTATACCACCGTATGTTACAGTGTCTGATATGGTACAGTAACATAAAGCAGAATAAAATATGGTACGAATAAGTAAATGTAACAGACAGCTGAACCACCAAGGCCAACAAGCAAATGTAAATCGCTAAAGAAAAGCACGGGCTGCGAAGCGCGTTCCAAATGCCGGTACATTTACACAGCCAAAGTTTTGTGGTTTAAACATTACACGTTATGGAACTGAAAACTAGCTACAGATTCCTGGTCCTGCAGTCCCTGCACTGTCATCTAACGAAGTGGGTGAAGGGGACTGGGGGTTAGATGCTGTCAGTTGCGCAGCAGTGTTAAGACCACAAACAATGCGCGTTTAGCATTATCGCACACAGTTTGACTCCTCTGGGAAATCTCCGGTATTGACTACATTACTCTGTTCTCGATCGATGTATGTCTTGCCTATGGAACTTTAGAAAACCATGTATCACCTCCTCAAGCACTGAAGTTTCCTTTCTTGTATACGAATCAAGAATGTTTGAATAGCAGTTTGTAAACTACTTTCATACTTATTTGCTATGGGAAATTGAGCCATAAAGCAGACAATCGCAAAATAAATCCGGCCCAATTGGAGTTAAAAATAAATAACCAAACAATTGGCGTCAGCCCGTGACCCCGGACCTAAAAAAGAGCCCCAGAAGCTACTCTCCGCGCGCATGGGACTGAGCCTAATTCTATTTGCTGGCTCGACGGGAAAGCCTGTCAGCCGAAGCTGACACAGGTACAACGTACTTTAAATGGACACAAATAAAAAGGTCCGCAAAATTTTTGCACAAGATGCCTACGATGATATGTGTTTTAATTGGAAGAAGAATTATACGTAATAAAACATCTGAAGTTGTGCCATCACAGTTCACACATCCAGCAACAGCTCAGTGCGCACTACGTAAGATCTGATTTTCAGTTTCCAATTTCCTTCATATTAATATTGTTACTCTACAAATGCTACACGTGTTTGATGTTTGTTAGCTTTGTGTTTATTTGCTGTTTGTGTACAGCACGTAAATAAATCATGATCATCATAATTATCATCATTTTGGTGGGGAAACTTCAATAAGAAAGATCACTTAGAAAACACGTGTAGGTAGGTGGATAGCAAAACGTGTCTTAAAGAATAAGACGGAGCGACATGGAGGTGATTAGTCTAGATCGAAGTATGGGCAAGCGACGATAACTTGCAACAGTGCAATGCACCTTCGGGTGCCAGAAAATGCTGGGATTTTATAGACTATTAGCTTCTCAGGAAGAAATCTTATCTATGGCATTATTATTATTATTATTATTATTATTATTATTAACTATTACATTTATATAGTGTATTTACAATTACAGGCCTTACCTGACACAGATCATGTTACACAATGTTTCAGTTATTCTGTATTTACAACTTATGCTACATGTAATGTTATTTCCCATGTTGAATGTTTTGTACTCTTACATCAGTACTTTCCGAAGTGTGTGTGCAGTGCCAGTATGGCTGTTTTGTGTAGTTCCTTGGTTTCGTGCTTTCCCGGTATGTTGCTCAGGTATTTACTGAATGATTTTGAGATGGTTCCAGTTGCCCCTATTATTGGTATCACTTTTGTTTTTACATTCCGCATGCGCTGTATTTCTACTGTAAGGTCTTAATATTTTAGAATCTTCCCGGCTTCTTTATTGATCACATTTGTCTCCTAAAATTGCAACATCTATTAATATACATGATCCTTATCCATTACCATGTATTACGATGTCCGGTTTTATTGTTAGGGCTGGGTCTGTCGGTCTGCATTTGGTTGATTCCATAATATAGTTACCTTACCTTCTTGACTTGTTTCTACTAATTTTGGCAGATGCTCGTACCACGGTTCACTGTCTAATTTGACCCTTATTGCCTTGCATATGTTAAAGTGTAGCTGAGCACACACTCTATCATGCTCTTTATGTATTGGTCTTCTGCCAATATTGGGCATGCTGATATCTAATATAGTTTTCTCGGGCGCACAGCCGCGTCAATTCGTTTGAATACAACGTTTCGGGGACTAGCTCCGTCCCCATCCTCAGGCAAAACTGATTTAACATACAACTCGTCTGTCCCGTGTTTTTCTACCTGGCGCGGCAGGGAGAATCAGACCGGTTTGTAGTGCCCAAATAGTTAAGTTGGTGGGCGGGCTGTTGACTGTTGTGCTCCCACGCCTCGCTGCGAGGTCCTTATCTGTCGTATTGCGGGCTGTCAGGCTCTGCTCGGTATGAAACCGCCATCCCTGTTGAAGTTGTCCGGATGCTGATATCTATTATGTGTTCTACTCCCTCATGAAATTGTTAACATAGTCTGAATTTGCCGTTTGTAATAATTTTGTTGCATTATATTTTGTTATTATTATTATTATTATCCACTAATTTGATATATACTGAATAACAACGCAGGTCATTACGCCCAACCGCGTTTTACACTACCCAGCTCTCGCCAATCTGCAAGTTTATATTCCTCGTGGATAGCAGTTCATCCTTCCGGTATCTTAATAGCATAAGCGGAAAAATGTGGCTTAGACGAAGATAAGTTTCCCTTTCAAGCTTACCGCACAGTACATCAAACTCAACTCAGAATGAGCTGTAGTATAATCCATCAGTCAGACGCCGTACTCTGTAAAAAAACACAGCTCTACTGACGTAACATATGCGATAAAACAGACGGCGACGCCGGTGTCCTCTGCAGCATTACTTGTCTGTGCAAGGGGTGTCTGCTGCCAGATTTGCAGCTGTTTGTGCTGCTGGGCCAGACAAACTGACAAAAATTATGAGTTAACAAGCAATCGCCCCGTGACAAAGCCCATTTTTTCGCAGTGCTTCCTAATCGCTTGCCATGACATAACCAGAGATGACTCAAGCATCACCCACACAGTCTATGCTCATATTAGGTAAGGGCCGGTATTAGTGGGAAAGGCCCGCTGAAATTCAACTGAAAATAATTTATATCGCACTTCAGTCCTCGATACTATATTCCTATCATTTATCCCTCCGGTAGTTTTCCGCCGTCTTCCTGACTGATCTGTGTTACACTGAAAGGTTAAGTTCCTCTTTTATCCTTCAGGTGGCACGATTTAACGCACAGCTGCCACCTGTGCAAGTATGTGAAAATTATACATGTGTTTCCACGGAAACGGCTACAGAACGACAAAGTACAAGCCTAATCACAAATCCCATAAAATTATGAACAGTACTGCACAAATTCGAAAAACGCGGACAGGATAACCGGTCTTCCGTCTCGCAGGCCGAAACGTGCACCCGGATTCCCACGAATATGAAGCCAGATTTATGAACAACTCACTGCGATGTTTTAACACGTGAAAATACTGAGTCATGGGATCACAGAATTTACGAAACAGATCAGACCAATGAAGCACGCGCTTCATTAACAAATATTCAAAAATTTCAGTCCCTATACGACAGAAAAAAATGAATCTCTATCAGCCTATAGGGACCTGTTATTTAGGGAAATAACCGGTTTATTCTGAGAATCATACACGGAATGAAACTAAATTCCTGAACAATTTCTCCATGTTGTGATTTATTGTTTAAAAATGACTCTTTTAGTTTTTTCGAGATACACGTCGCCGTCAAATGACGCAAGGTATCACATGATCAAACGATGGGCAGCCTCGTGGTTCCAGTCTGTTTTCGAAGCCGCCTCCGTCCATTTCAATGCAGGCGGCAGCGCGAAGGAAGACATTTTCTCGACACACACCTTCATACGTGGGCATCCACAGCTGTCACAGCTAACCTGAAGCTTTGCTCCTCCTCCAAGTGTAAAGCAAAATTCTCCGTATAACCCGCCATGCGGCCCAGAGGGGAGTAGAATTATAGCTCTACTCAGTCCCAACCTCGGCACTAAATTGGGGTGGGTGATTTAGGCTACGCCCCGACGGCATTACCCCCCGAAAAATCCCGGTACCCGGCTGGGTGGGCCCCAGGGCCTGTCTGGACGGGTTTTGGAGAAGAGAAAATCTTTCCAGTTCGAACCCTGCACCATGTAGTCCGTAGCGAGTCGCTATACCGACTACACTATTCCGGTCCCTTCTACTTCAAACGTGTTACAAGAAAAATCCATCGCATTTCGATCCGGCGACTAAGTGGGCTTCGCAGTCGCCCCCCCCCCCCACGTCAAATTCGTCTTCCTGGATAGATATAAAGGGTTCAACTACTGCCGGAAAAAATCTCCATCATGTGCTGAAACCTCAACTTTAGCTACACAGCTAGAGGCACATATTCCAGCAGCCCCAGTAGAACAGCTTCCAGAAAATTGCAATATCCTTGAGCAGTTCGACAGTCAAATAGCAGACAGAGGACCACGACAATGTTCTCAAAGATATCAACCCAAACGTTGACGCTGAAGCGGACTTGTTACCCGTGTTTGCGAATAGCATGAGAACTATTCTCTGCTCAAAGGTGACCGTTGTGGACGCTCGATATATCGCCACGTGGTCTGGCCACAGAATGCTGCGTAACAATATCTCATCCGCAGTTTTTTTTTACGTCGCTGCCATTCGGAACAAGGGATCCGCAGAGAACGATCGTCTGGAACTACATGTGCGCTTCTCAAGCAGTGATAAAGCACAGTACTATTGTCTCTGTGCACGCGAGGAAGGCATAGGGGGAGTAAAGATATAGCTCCACACACCGGCCGCTTTACATCCGAGGCAAGTGCCCCCGATACTAACTGAATAAGGAAAACGAGTGGGCCAGACAGCCGTCTGAGTTCAGTAGTGGTATGGATCCAACTGATCGTCACGAGGTACTTCGAGGACCTTCGGCTCGGATAGTCCTGACTTTCGTGAGATATCGCTCTAGCTTCTCCGCGTCTCCCGTGCCACAGCTGCAATTATGACATCTTTATTGGCCAGTGTCCTTACAATCCGTCGGTGATCTGCATTCACCAGTGCCGTACGTGTCACAATTCCTGAATCACGGCGAAGTTGTTCCAGTCGTCGAAACACGTTAGCGTCTCAATGACGTCCAGGATCACATTAACACGTATTCCCCTGCATCAGTAACAGGTCGACCATTACAGGTAACGAGGGTTGACAGCAAGTCGCAGTACTCGTCGTGTGTATATTCCATAATCGTGCCATCATAACTGAGCCCTGCTGTGCACTGTGTCTCTTGAGCACACCTAACAACTTGCTTCATAGTCGTGACAACACTCGCGAGAAGTCTGTTACCCTATTGATGGTGATGTGTATCTCGAAAGCAGAACATCTCAGGACACAATGCTGTATAACATTTGTACCTTTTTTTACAAGTAATCGCAGTATGAAAAACCTGTACGCGAATTTCATGTCATCTATATATCCGCTGTGGGCAGAATAGTAAATGCTTAATGTTTAAAGCAAGTGGTATATACAGTAACCATTCACTGTACTTCCAAAGATTCAGTATCGACCATGTTAGCTTAATGACTAACCTTGTCTATAAATGTATCTAACTAGCACGCCAACTGTAAATAATAATCCGTGGCAACTATTCACGCGATTACGTTAACTGCAGTGTGCGCAAAGATACGGAGGAATTGTTACATCTTATTTTTAAAAGCATTAAAAATCTACGTTCCTTCGGAACGTCTATAGTAATTTGAAGTCTTCCACTCTCGAACAGAAGAATCGACTTCACAGCATACTTCCTATGTAGGAAAAATACACCCCAAGTGCTGACTGATGGCAGAGTTGTTCTCACACAACGGCGCACTGTGTCTTGTAAGCATGTCCATTTGTCATTCTCTCCGACGCCAAGGTTTCCCCTGTAGGATCGGCTCGAGTAAAGCCTCTCCATGGCCCACATCTTAGGTGATTGCTCCTGTAAATCTGGCAATTGTATAAGCTTATCCATTATTATTCCTCCAGTTACGTCCAAATATAATCGTATCATTAACGTTAGGTGCTGCAAACATATACAAGTTTTGTACCAGCTACAGAAATAAGCCCCAAAGCATGACCTCCTACACAACTCCTTCAAGGCTTTCCACTTCCCCCTCCACCTACTTCTCTATTTCCCCTCCAGTCGTCTAACCATTCTGTGATAGGAATGCTGTAAGTGACAAACGCCCTACGAACTTCGCTAACGACAAGCGCTTTGGGCTAGATGATACAGGTCAGAGAGGTTTGGACGGGAATACAACAGTAGGCAGACAGTGGCAACACACAGCAGTCATCCTCACCATCCAAGGGACTTATTTCCGTGGCCTCGTTATAAATACATAAAAACACGTGTTTCTGGCGCCCTCTGCTACTCCGTCAGTTACGCCATAAACGCTACAGTCGCGCTAGACGTAATGGCGACGCCAGTCCACGGCTCTCGCTTCATACCATTACGCCAACAGGCAAGGGCATGGCAGCAGCGCAGGTAATCGACTGCGAGCAGTGTGCATGGCACGGGGCAGAGTTTTGGGAAGAATGGTATATACCGCTACATTAGTGTTCTTTGAAAAGACATGTGGTAGAGTTCGTGCGGAAAGCAGGAGGGCGGAACCATGGAGGCAAAATACGTTAGTGATCGGTGAACTGTTAATACGCACTACTATACGCCAAGTCATGAAAACGTATCGGACAGCGGAGTATACCTCCATGCATTATCCGCGGCACTAGGCGGAGTAAATGGTCAGCTTCATGCCCTGGCCAATTTATCCCAGGTGAAAAAAACCCTCGAACCCATTGGAAAGGTGGCGGGCTGAAATTTAACAGCAGGTGTGGATGCCCATGCCAGGAATAGAACCCAGATTCCTCGGTCGTCCAGCCAGTAACCCAGCAACTATAGTGACTGTGTCACACAGCAAATAATCCGACTAAGACTCACAAATACAATTCTGGTGATGATGATGACAAACAGCAGGTCGTGTAGCAGCGACACACAAGGAACGACAACGAAAACTTTGGTTTCATGGGTGACCGGTGCACAGACGGGGCAGAAAAACAATGCAAATAGAGGACGGCGCGACAGCGTCTCCACAACACAACCCTGCCATAACGGTGCAATCAATTACACGATTCATTCTCTTCACAGTTCCCGTTGGTTCGCCCTTAGCTACAACGCCGTTCTTCCCGCCGTCGTATCACTGGTCGTTTACACCGTGCTGCCTTCTCTTATACCCTGCAGATGGAGGCAGTACGTTCTTGCAAAACGCTGCTATCTATCTACCTATGTGATGTCACATCTCAGAAAACACTTTTCATAGTCATCATCGCGAGAACGCCAAATTTCAGAAATTACTGTTAGGCCTACCAGATTACTTGACTTATCAACAGCTCTATCAATATGTCTACGATTAGAAAATTCCAAAATGGGTGATCCAAAATCACAATAAACGCGTATCAGAAGTGTTTGTCCTCCAAACTGGAGTAGGCTTACAGCTTCTGTGGTTCTGAACTGGATCGGTCTTGCGCAGTGAACACGTTTTCATTTCGTCACTGCTGAAACAACTCATGTAATAATATTGGATATTCGACGTCTCTCGCTACCTCAGGGTTTACCCGATACAAAACAACATTCCTGTCATATTACGTACGTCAGCATTTCTGAAGGTGATATTGGAATTCGTGCTAATTCGCTCAGATATTTTGGTAATTTCATTTGACAAAAATTAGTTCTCAATTCGTACAGAATGTAATATAAACCCGCCACTATTATTATTTAAATATCTGCAAATTTTTACGTTACATTTCAGGCAGAACTGTTTCATTTAATATACTTTGCACATTTCTGACATATCAACCTTCTACTGTTTCAGAACTGGGCACAAAGTTAGGTTTCATGTCAGATGTGGCTTTCACGGTGGTGACTATGAAGCCTACTGACTTCTGAGATATGACACAGTGTACTTAAGCAGAAATTTCCGAGGTCTCGGAGAAGCCTAAATCTTGATGGTATACCGAAGGTGGAGGAAGTAGGTTCCACCGAAGATCGTCTCACAAACGTCCGTGTCGTAAGCACACAAAGTCATTGTTGGTGGAGTTGCGAACCACAAGTACACAACCACACACAGCTGTATAATAAGTGCATTTAAAATACCATTATGGGTTTTTTCGTAAACTAACAGCATCATTAAATCCTTTATAGTCCCAAATGATGTTCAAATTATATTTTAAGACAAGAATTTAGACCACTTAAAATTATTTCTAAAATTCAAGAAAACGGCGTCCACATTTAACATCTAAGAAATAATTTTCAACAAATACGAACACACGCGGGTTACATACGACATTACAATAACAATCCAACAATTGGTCCATATTTGCGGGTAAGACGAAAGGCTACGAACAGCAGCACATCACAACACAACAGCATGCTCAAGAAGACAGGAAGGAACAAATTACCGTTTGCTAATCTTAAACACTATTTTAAAGAAATAAAATTTCTGTTGATAGACAAATGTAGTACAAGACAGCCCACATATAATTTCACAACGAAGATAAAAATTACGTAATGTTTTGATGAAATGGAATGATTTCGCTACAGAATGTGAGTTTTTCTTGCGGGATTATCAAAACAACGGAATTAAGGAATGTAGAATGGGATTGATTAACTCACACCAACAAATGCACCAAAACAAGTTTTGTCATTGATTTCTTTATTAAAAGATTACCCCAATACGCATTTCGACACTTTTACATTGCCATCATCAGGGGGATCGTTGAGGTTTGTACATAGACCGATGTTCTTAAGTTACATCAGAACAGTCAAGGCTGTGTATGGTAATATTACAATATTCATTGTTATCACTTTGTATAAAATTGTACAATACTACTATTGTACAATTTTACACAAAGTGATAATGACAAATTGTACAATACTATTGTACAATTTTACACAAAGTGATAATGGCAAATTGTACAATACTACTATTGTACAATTTTACACAAAGTGATAATGACAAATTGTACAATACTACTATTGTACAATTTTACACAAAGTGATAATGACAAATTGTACAATACTACTATTGTACGATTTTACACAAAGTGATAATGACAAATTGTACAATACTACTATTATACAATTTCACACAAAGTGATAATGACAAATTGTACAATACTACTATTGTACAATTTTACACAAAGTGATAATGACAAATTGTACAATACTACTATTGTACAATTTTATACAAAGTGATAACAACAAATATTGTAATATACCATACACAACCCAACTGTTCTGATGTAACCTAAGTACATCGGTCTATGTACAAACTCCAACGACCCCCTGATGATGGAAATATAGAAGTGTCGAAATGCGTATTGGGGTAATCTTTTAATAAAGAAAACAGTGACAAACTTGTTTTGGTGCATTTGTTGGTGTGAGTTAATCAATTGTACAAAAATGCACGGTGAAGATATAGTGAAATTCAGTAGAATGGGATGTTCTGGAACATGACGCCGTGCTGGTTAGTAACAAGTAATCCACGCTTCGAAGGACTTGGCTGCCTCCAATCTTAAGGGAAATCCAAGACGAATAAATTCCGTGCAGCCAATGTGTGTTACTTTCATTGGACTGGTTACCAATCTGCATGGCGTCATATCCCATAAGACGTCCATATTCATCCAAACCTCAATTCACGCCTTAGGAATGTAGTTTCGTAGATGAAGTATATCGGCAAGATATTTAAGGATGCGGAAGTAAGAGGTCGTTACGTGTCAGTCATTTAGTTCATGCAGGCACCCGTTTCCGGGCCCAGATGTGAAACCAGAACCAACCGAATATAAATCAGTACAAGAAACGTTTGGTAGGGCACTCACAGAACGTAGCTGGGACATCTGGCGACATAGAGGATGAACAAGAACTGATGCATATTGCTTAATGAAAATATATGGGGGAGTGGAGGTACAGTTCCACGCATTCTTCACCTCGCTACTAGATGTACGCCAGTAGTCAGCTTCATGTCCCGGCCACTTCACCCCCGTAAAAACAGCAACCGATACCCGATGGATACTGAAGAGGTATTGCATGTAGCAACATACGTACACACGTACAAACGCACTCATACACAACCACTTTCACCGAGAAAGTTGGTTCAAGTACTAACGCCTGACTTCATGTTGCAAGTACCCGGTTCGAATTTCGGCAACGACGACTATAATGTCTGATGTTTTCGTGGTTTTCCTTAGTCTCTCCAGGAAATTTGGGGTAGTGCCTGTTGACTATACCACCACCTCATGTCCACATTCCTTCAAATACGGGATAGTACCTGTTAACCAGACGATGACCTTATATCCACAAGCCTTGAAATGTGAAATGGTACCTGTTAGCCAGACGATGACCTTAAATCCACAAGCCTTGAAATGTGAAATGGTACCTGTTAACCAGACGATGACCTTATGTTAACAAGCCTTGAAATGTGAAATGGTACCTGTTAACCAGAAGATGACCTTATGTCAACATGCCTTGAAATGTGAAATGGTACCTGTTAACCAGACGATGACCTTATGTCAACATGCCTTGAAATGTGAAATGGTACCTGTTAACCAGACGATGACCTTATATCCACAAGCCTTGAAATGTGAAATGGTACCTGTTAACCAGACGATGACCTTATATCCACAAGCCTTGAAATGTGAAATGGTACCTGTTAACCAGACGATGACCTTATATCCACAAGCCTTGAAATGTGAAATGGTACCTGTTAACCAGACGATGACCTTATGTCAATATGCCTTGAAATGTGAAATGGTACCTGTTAACCAGACGATGACCTTATATCCACAAGCCTTAAAATGTGAAATGGTACCTGTTAACCAGACGATGACCTTATATCCACAAGCCTTGAAATGTGAAATGGTACCTGTTAACCAGACGATGACCTTATATCCACAAGCCTGGAAATGTGAAATGGTACCTGTTAACCAGACGATGACCTTATATCCACAAGCCTTGAAATGTGAAATGGTACCTGTTAACCAGACGATGACCTTATGTCAACATGCCTTGAAATGTGAAATGGTACCTGTTAACCAGACGATGACCTTATGTCCACATGCCTTCAAATGTGGGATGGTACCTGTTAACTATATCACGACCTTACGTCCACAGCCCTTCAAATTTCAGACAGTACATGACAACTACACCACCTTCTTCCGCCGAAGTTAAGAATGGGTGGAGCTATATCTCTACCTTCCTTCTGTGCCTGCAGAGGCATATCATAGGGTGACCTTCGCCTGTACCTTTACCTTTACATGTTAACTAGGTCACGACCTTATGTCCACTTGCCATACAATTCACCAACCACCCTGCAGTCGACGCTGTACGTACGTTACGTTATTAAAGGCGTCGTTAAACACCATAACCATGTCCAGAGTCGGAATTTCAGCTTTAAAAATGAGTACGAAGCGAGGCGATATGCAGCGAGCGACTGATACGAGTATGTACAGTCGAAAAGCCAGCGAACATTTTACGGAGAGCTACGTGCTCTAATGGGGTCTTGCTTTGTGAGAGACAGGAGTCCCGGGTAATTGTTTAATGGAGATACGTTCTGTCTCTTCCTTTTTTACCTCCAACTCCCTCCCTTTTGCTAGGATGACTATTGGGGGGGGGGGGGTAACTGAGCGAAATCTAGGAACCAATTGCGCGCATTCAATTTATTCGGTCGACCAAACGAAAGAAGTCTCTAGGGGCTATATCTTGTAACCGCCTCTCATTCCCCAGGAGATGTTTATCTTCCTTGCAGTATAAGTGCAGGAAATTTGTCTTCTAACGCTGAAACCATGCACCACAATTTGGATTACACACTTACCTGCCAAATGTTATGTTTGTGATTCATTTATTCCGTGTCAATATAGACATTCATTTGCCACAGATACAAATATAAAATTATTGTTATTGTTAGTGCTACTATTAACTGAGTCATTACTTAGATACAGAACCCACAGTACATCCACAGTACAGTACAGTTTCACACCATCGCAATATCTGTAACTGTTGGACGTACCAAGAACATTTCTTACATAATTTGTAGAATGTTTAGTACCCATCTTGCTACGGACGTTCATGTAGCTAATTCCAAACGCCCTTTCATAGCAATCAGACTGAAAACTACACGAGAATTTTCGTACGGCCATAGATTGTACAGCAAAATTCCTTCCATAGTTTTTGCATATTTTTCGAAGATCTATTATCCTACATCGCTCAGGATCCCACGTTTGGCGGAGCAAATGTCGCTTCCATCAGACGAGTAGATGTTTTCACCATGTTAATACAGACTGCAGATAAATAACGTTCACATTAAATTTTGCGAAAATTAGCAAGGGTTCAAAACGTGTATGGAGCGCGTGCACAAAGGGTACTGTGATGAAACGAATTCTACGTATTTTCCAAAGCAGTATACATTCTGAGAACTTTATTGTAGTTTATATGCAGCCAGTAGGGGAGTGGAGAAGACTACACAACGAGGAACTTAATGATCTGTACTCATCACCAAATATTGTTCGGGTGATCAAATCGAGAAAAATGAGGTGGGCGGGGCATGTAGCACGTATGGGTGAGGGGAGAGGTGCATACAGGGTTTTGGTGGGGAGACCTGAGGGAAGGAGAGCACTTGGAAGACCCAGGCGTAGATGGGAGGATAATATTAAAATGGATCTTCAAGAAGTGGGATGGGGGGGGCATGGACTGGATTGATATGGCTCAGGATAGGGACAGGTGGCGGGCTCTTGTGAGTGCGGTAATGAACCTTCGGGTTTCATAAAATGCGGGGAATTTCTTGACTAGCTGACGACCTGTTAGTTCTCAAGAAGGACTCTGCTCCATGGAGTTAGTTAGTTATATGCAGCCACAGTGTTCTGTCTGGTTATCGTATTTCGGGCTGAGTAGTGACGTCACATGTGACCGAGAAGAACAGAGATATGATCTGGTCTGATGTGCTAAAAATATTATCCAATTTGAAAGTATAACTCACACCAACAAAAACCCGTTCTATATTATGGTATTATACCAACACTAAACAAACGATCCGTGAGAATAACAGGACCGCAGAACTGTCACTGAGCAGCAACACAGCACAGCAGTTCATCGTGTCCAATGTACTGCGTCATAATCTTCCATAATGTTCTATAGTTTTAGAATACTCTATAACAGGCACTTAAATTATTTTCTAATTGCCATTCTTGGTGCCACAGACGTACTGAAGCGTTCACATCATGTCATGTTTTCTGAATTACCACTGGATTCTTTACATGGGCGATCACACCTATTTTTATGTATATTATGTACATTTTTATAATTTAAACGCTTACTTATATCTACGTTTTAATTACTTTAAAGTTTCTAAACATTAATTTCCAGTATATCAAGATTCTAGTTCACGTGCACAAACTATTCCACATAGAACTGCCTACATTTTAACTACAGTGGAACCCGGTTATAACGACATCGGTTTATGCGACACCTCGTATATAGCGCCAGATATTCTGTGGTACCAATCAATTCCTCACTGTTAACCATAACATTATACTCCTCGGTTATAACGACACAAAAATTTCCGTCCCTTTCGTAACGTTATAACGGAGTTAGACTGTATATGACTGTTTTATACCATGTTAATCATGTATAAAATTAGCTAATTTGGTTTCATATAATACTATTTCATATTAGTTCCCTGATGATGATCCCTTGTAGATTAAAACATGTTGGAATACCCAATGTGACATTATAACATAGTATCTAAGGAAGGACATTGTGCATTTTGATGGCTGAATGTTGTGAATCTCAGGATCCCTCATGAACGTGATCGATGCAACACAAGGTCTTATATTTCGAAGACAATCAAACTCACACAGGCCATATGTGGCTCCAAATGAGTCCTCCTTCAGTCTTAGGGCCCTACCTTTCGAAGATGAAACAAATAAGGCGCGGTCAAACATCCTGATTCCTGGAGTAATTTAACGGCGCGAACTGAGTGTATAAATGATCTCAGTCCTGCGAGCCTAGTCTGCAGCCTCGCAGGACTCACCATCATCTCTAATACAGGATTCAATTATGCTAATCAACTGTACTTCCCACTGCAACCAGAACTACATGCGTCGATCACCTCCACATCTCCCTCCGGCGTACTTCCCTATACGTCGCAATACCGTTCACAAGTGTGTCGCTAGTGGCAGTCACAAGCGCTTCGGCCTAGTTCACACCGGCCAGACGAGAGTTACGTCTCAAGTCTGATGGTTCAGTATGTGAAGGATAGCGTCTCCTATCTCTGTCTGTTTCGAGTTCACGCTATAAACTGAACAGCGACTGACGGTAGTACAAATATTACATCTGGTATCGAGGAAATAACAATACTAAAATTAAATAGGTGCACTAGCACTATTAAATTTAATAACTCTAAGTTGTGTCTGCTGGCCGATCCCAGTGGCCACGCGGTCTAAGGCGTGGGTCTACGAATCCCGCTGGGGGCAAGGACGTCTGTCTCTTGTGAGTATTGCGTGTTGTCAGGTAGAGGTCTCTGCGTCGGGCTGATCACTCGTCCAGAGCAGTCCTACCGAGTGTGGTGTGTCTGAGTGTGATAGTGACGCCTCGATAATGAGGAGGCCGTGGCCCACTACGAGCTGTTGCGCCATGGGAAAAAATGTGCCTGTACCGTTTCATGTATCGGTAAAAAGGTGGAGGTGTCTGCTCATGCCCTGAAGACATATGGAACGGGGAAGGAGTTGAGGTGTAACTGTACTCATTCTTAACCTCGGCATTAGATGGACGTGAGTGGTGCGCTTCACGCCCTGGCCGCTTGACCCCCGGTACCGACTGCATAGAAGGCTGGGTGGAACCAGGAGCAGGTATGGACTTTTGGGAGAAGGAAAAAATAACTTGCTTCTACCGTAATGAAACCACGATTGATCGACTGTTCTTCCGTGGTAGACGCTCCTATACAATCTTCGTAGTTGAATGGGCTTTTAAGTCTATAAATTAATGAATCAACTTCTCGGTGCATATGAGGCTAATAACGGTACTGCATGTCGACAGACACTGACGTTGACATATCTGATTATGAACTGAAGCGATTGCTGAATGATCTGTCCACCCCACAGTCGAAATGTGCGGAGGACAAGCTTGTCCGCTTTCCCACAACCTATCTGAAATTAGATCAAAACAAGATATGTGTGTACTGACACGAACCTCTAGTATTAGTCAAGGTACAGTGAGAATCTGGTACAAACAAAGCAGATCACACTGTCCTGCATTACAGCATGCAGCTTTACTGCTTAAATGTCCGCTGTCTCACTTTGGCATACGTTCTTTGTAACGTGGCTTTTAGTTACAGTTTCGGGGTTGGTCAGTATCTTCGGAGACCTTATGGTTTCCAAAGACAAAGACAAAACTGATGGAAGTGGCTCAGAGCAATTCCCATTGCTTGCTAGACAGTCATTTTACTACAGCTCCCAAAGTCATTACAGGAACTTTATTTAACGACGCCGGCACATTGTATAGCGTCGAAAGATAGAATGATTAGTTAACTGAATCAGAAAGCACGTGAAAGGAATCGCTCGAACACACTTTAAGGTAATATACCGACAAAGCCCTGGAGCGACTGAATAAAACTACGGTTAGCCTTCAGTCACGATAGCCGGTGTCACGGGCGAGAGTCGAACCGAGAACGTCTCGAATCCCAGTAAAACTTGTCACCACTTTATCCAACTTGCTAGGTACCGAGCTTCATGAAAATCCGTTAATTTGTCCAAAAGACGTTACGACAAATCTATGCACGGACACACATTTGCCTGCCTTAAGTATGGTAATGAAAATATATTAATAGTATAGGTGTTACGTTCTGAATGGAAAATCTGAAAGAGAAGGACCCCTTCGAAGATTTAGGCGTAGGTGGGGCCATAATATTAAAATGGATCTTGAAGTAACAGGCTGAGAAAGCAGAGAAATTCAGCTCACTCAGGATAGGGCCCAGTGGCAGACTCCAGTGAACACGATAATGAACCTTTATATTCCATAAAACGTGGGGGATTTCTCGACCAGCTGAGGACCTATTAGCTTCTCAAGAAGGACTCAGATGCGTGAGTTAGTAGAGGCGTTCGACTGCTTCGCAACATCAGGCAGAGCAATCAACGAGATATGCAAAGACGGACTGCGTGCTACATGCATATGTTGCAGGAAAGGAGGGACAGAGAAACAGCGCTAGTTCCAGCAAGCAACAGCAGACGGCTAGCAAAGAGGAATTTTTCAATTTCTCCGCCTGGTTAGCTGTGTTCGCTTCCTCAAACCTTTATACTTCTTTTATCCTCTTTGCCAACGTTTTCAGGCCCGTGACATGTCTATTGAGCTTTCGACTATATCGTTCCAAAATGTCAGGGGACACTAGTAGTCCCCTCCCACTAAGCGGGTCTACTGTTAAGCCCAAACCCCATATCTGTTCACTTTTATGTCTTCCCCTGAAATGGAGATGAAATGAACGCCATGCGCAGGGTCATAACACCGTGTTCTAAAAACAAAATTTGTTTTCTGAGTGGGGAAGTCGAAAAGGTATTACGTGTCTGGAGAAAACAGCGTAATCAGGAGCTTCGTGATTTGCAATCCTCGCCAGATTTTATTAAAGTGATCAAATGAAGGGCGATAATATGGACGAAGCACGTGACATGCAGGGTAAAGAAAAATGTGCAAATGGGTTAGGTGTGGAAACCTGCGGGAAAGGGACTACTCTGAAAATCTTGGCGTAGATGAGAGGAAATTATGAAAATGGACCTTGCAGGAATAAGACGGGATGTGTACTTGACTGATCTGGCTCGGGATGGAGCACAGCGAGACAATGAAGCTTACAGTTCAACGAAAACGAGCGGGATATCTCGATTGACTGAGAAACTGTCATCTTCCGAAGGATCATCCTTCAAGGAGTTAGTCCAAATGGAAAAGTGGAAGCAAATAACCTTTTGTTTGTTCACCATAATTGTCTAGCAGTTTATTTACAATTCTCGAGCTCACAAGGAATGCACCTCTTCAACTTCTTCTCCATCATCATCATCATCATCATCATCATCTTGCATGACTTATCTGAAGTACGGAGTCCTTCCCCTACCAAGTGTTTCTAAATTCCAGTAACACATATAATACATAACCTCAAAATCTGTGAGGCAATTGACAGGACTAAATATATAGGCCTAATAATTTTAATAGGAAACCAAGAAAGATTATGGCTAATGTACTACGTATATCAACACAAATAAAAATAAATCCACGAATGGACGTTCAGACCGTTTTATGTCATCTTCACATTGTTTGATGTAATGGGATGACACCTGTTTACAATTCTCTAATTCGAGTATTTAGAAGACCCTCAGAAGCCATCTTCCGCAGTGATCATGTTAAAACAGACCATACATAAATTCAAAAGGGGATCAGCTAGCTCACTGTAAGCAGACACCTTTACAGGATAATACACTACAAACATCCGCACGTCGAATAGAATTTTAACCAAATGGTTCAACTGTTCAGAGCAGCGATTAACAAGAAAAACATTTCATAGCTGTATTTAAAAGTTCGAATCACTTTCTGTGCCAACGATCAGTCATCAATAAAATATGCTCACAATTAAACTGTTTAAGAAAGCCCAAATAAACACATGTAACTGCTACAATGAAGAGCATATTTTTTTTATCATTATGTTATTGTTGACGTAACGTCTGCATCTGCGTAGTTTGGTACGAATTTAAATTACAAGCAAATCATTCACAAGTATGATTTAAAGTAGGCCTGATTTGTATACAGGCCAATGCATTTACTTGTAATTGCCTTCAACAGCTACGCTTTTAGCGCTTTCATGTTATTCGTCTTCAATGCTGTAAAACTGGAATAAAGGTCAGAAGCCTCTGCATTCATGTAAAGGAAAATGATGAAAAGCTGCCCCCGTACAGGCCATGAAGGCAAGTAGGCGGAGCGCAGGTTAACTCCACACTTTCTTAAACGCGGCACCAGACAGAGACGAGTGATCAACTTCACGCCACGGTCGACTTACCCCCCCCCCCCCCCCCAAGGAAAGAGCTGAGTGGGCCCCAGAGCCGGTTTGGATGATTTGGAGAAGAGAAAAACCTCTTAACCCTGCCGGGAACTGAACTCCATCCAGGTAGTACACTAATCACTATACCAACTGCGCTAAGCCGGATCGGCATTCATGTGGCACAAATCGAAGCGAAGAATAACAGAAAAGTCGTATATTTTGAGCCCCTCACCGCGCAGACTCGGGTTCGATCTCAGGCCAGTCCATGTAAGATTTGTGATGAACAAGGTGATATCGGCATAGGTTTCTCTCCCGATTATTTCGGTTTTCCCCTATCAGTATCATTCCACCAATGCTCCACACTACGACGCTACACAATCTTAGCGACTGAAAGTGTCGCCAAATGAAACACCTGTCTCGTGTATTCTGAAGCATGCTTCCACGTTTGCTATGGGCGCAGAGCATTAAATACGAGCACATGCGTATGTCTAGAGCCTTCCGACTCTCTGTCTGTCTCTCTCTCACACGCACACACAAAATGGTTTACATAATTCGTTATAATGTGAGCAGGATCTCATTCCGTGCCACTGGCACTGACTTTATCGCCGTTCCTCGCACTCCAGTTTAATTAATACAATTATCGTTACCACATGCTCAATGTGCGTAGTCGCATACAGAAGACTGTGGAGCAGAGGGCGGTAGGTCTGCTTCATTCTCGCGATATCCTTGCTTATAATCTCGGTGTGCAGATAGAATACGTTCTCCACAGCCCTTTGTGGGTTTTCCCCACGCCACAAAAAAAAAACAGGTTACAACAGCACCGTCAAATAGGCCACGATAACGTTAATTATTCAGAAGATACAGTGTCTTTAAATTAATCGATGGGAAAATATGCGACACAAATTTATTTCTCGACACTGTGCTTACAGTCAGCCCAGGACTGTCTTCTATTTATTCACGCTGTGTGTACGTAGATTATATCGCGTCGAATGGCAGATGGTTACGGAAGAAACCGGTCATGGCATACTGAGGTAATACTGCGGTAAAGCGAACTATAAATAACACTGCAATTCACATAAAAAAGAAGTATTATGACAATGGACTTAATTCCACAAGAGCAGTTATCATCAGCAGGCTACAATCCTTCCACATAAATAGGATTTGTAAATGCTTCATAGTCCGACGTTCTTCTATAAAACTTAAAAAGGAAGTCCCGAGCGGAACTCACGAATTCTCCGTTCATATCGCAAAGATTCACAGTCCTACCTATCAATCACTTTTGCTACTGTTGTTTTGTTTCAATTTATGAAGAATTAATTACTTAGAACAGATTATATACCCGTATGCATGCCAGCTACCTCCATACTAAACTCCACATTATCTGTTATCGGTATTAACAAAGGTTTCATATTTGCCCAAGCTCTATTACCGTATATAATTTCACCACCCTAACATAAGTGGCGTTAGTGTCGCGCTTACTTCACAATTTCGCGCGTCCGCCATGTTTTTATTACCGGTTCGGCGTTGAGGAGTCCCCCAGTGGAATAACATTCATACAAGGTTTCGTAAAAATCGGTATCCTGGTTTAAAACAGGAATGAGATATCGCACGCACACACAAGCGCACGCGCACACACACACACACACACGCACAGCAAGGTGAAAGGAACCAAGTTGTTACCTCATAGGGCAAACACTGTATTTCCATCACAAAGATAAATCGACTAATGTGTTTAGGAAATGCAGTCGCTATGAGATTTAGGACAACGAACAATGGCTACACTGCCTTCTCGCATGTGGTGCTGTGCAGTGTGGGAGAAATTTAACCATCGATTCAGAAGCAAACTTCTGACACACTATACAATGCGACATCCCAGAGGACAGAATTCTTCGAAATAACTGCTGCTAACTGTGAAAACCGTATGATATTCATAAATAGAAACGTTAAAGGAGTTTGCAGATATCGCGAACGACTGTGCTTTAGAGGATTAAAACAGGAATCATAGAATTAGCGAGGGAGGTAAGTTTCATAGAAGACTGAGAGTAAAAGTACGTCTTCATGTTTCAGAATGGTATAAAATGTAACATTCCCGGCACGAATCAACTCTGAAACCTCTACATTGCAAGTAGGGCTCAATCTACTGGGTGGGGATGACACGAAGTTGAACTGATTTTAGTGAAATTGCGACATCTTGCTCTTCATAAATACTTTACTGCAGCACCCTCCTTAGTAGCTATATACACCAGGGCTCATATCGCAGCGAAAAGTTTGACGCAGAAACTTAAATTAAAGCAAGCTAAGTTACTGTGTGCTCTGAAGTAACGAAGACTCGAAAAGTGACAATTCTAAAAGGAAACGTAATAGGTTAAAAGATGTCTGCTGTACTGATAGCTACGCCATTCAATGTTCGACTGCATGTTCAAGCGCACGGAGGAAGGGAAAAATGGACGAGCAGACGAGAATCGCAGATGGTTCAGAATAAGGTTAAGTATCAGAAATCGATAATCTACGTCAGGCAACGCTGATAGCCACAGTGTAATGAATGGGCAAGGTGCCCAGGACACTGAACCCTCTGAAACGCGAAGTGCATCGTAAATAATATAAACATTTGGTTCCTAACTTACGAAGCAAATCAACCGCTTCATGTTTACCGCTGCTTATTGCTGCTTAATGCGCGCGGACAATACTAAACACATAAAAGCAGTGTACGCGCAAAATACAGAGTTTCTTTAAATGCTACACCAGGTGGTACATAGCCACATAGCTACAAGCCACGAAAGTGGACATGCTGTTTAGGGAGTTAAATTACGAAGGTGACTACATTCTATTTCTTTATTAACAACTGATACTTATATGCCCTTCACATTGTCCCATCATTACGTGTCATAAACTGTTCGCGAGAAACAGGCGGAAACTGTCTCTTACAGATATCCTGAATACAGCCAAACTGTCTCTTACAGATATCCTGAATACAGCCAAGGTATCTTACAGATATCCTGAATACAGCCAAACTGTATCTTACAGATATCCTGAATACAGCCAAACTGTATCTTACTGGTATCCTGAATATAGCCAAACTGTCTCTTACTGATATCCTGAATACAGCCAAACTGTCTCTTACAGATATCCTGAATACAGCCAAACTGTCTCTTACTGATATCCTGAATACAGCCAAACTGTATCTTACAGATATCCTGAATACAGCCAAACTGTCTCTTACTGATATCCTGAATACATCCAAACTGCCTCTTACAGATATCCCGAATACAGCCAAACTGTATCTTTCTGATATCCTGAATACAGCCAAACTGTCTCTTACAGATATCCTGAATACAGCCAAACTGTATCCTGCTGACATTCTGGGTATAACCAAACTGCATCTTACTGACATCTTGGATATAACCACTATATGTTACTGATATCCTGAATATAGCCAAACTGTCTCTTACTAATATCCTGATAATAGCCAAACTGTATCTTACTGACAATCTGGATATAACCAAACTGCTCCTTACTGACATCCTGGCTATAACCAAACTGTCTGTTACTGATATCCTGAATATAGCCAAAATGTCTCTTACTAATACTGAATATAGCCAAACTGTCTCTTACTGATATCCTGAATATAGCCAAAATGTCTCTTACTAATATCCTGAATATAGCCAAACTGTATCTTACTGACATTCTGGGTATAACCAAACTGTCTCTTACTGATATCCTGAATATATCCAAACTGTATCTTACTAATATCCTAAATATAGCCAAACTGTCTCTTACTAACATCCCGGAAAACACCAAACCATGAAGTGCTGTTCAGTATGAGCTATTTGCACAAACTGCATAAACTGAAAGCTTAATAGGCAGCGTGAGACTGTATGAAAGTCTGTCCAGCCACCTACAAATCCTCCACAGTTACTGAGCAAGATTCAATCATGCGGCAGTGGGTGTATGCTGAAGGTTGTTGTCAGTTTCATTTTGGTACGCGCACACACACGTAAACCCTACTCTGCAGGACGGTACTAACAAACCGCTACCAGTACATAAATTGTTTACTAACACACAGGATGTGGTATACAGCCTACCACACTGAGGTCTACACACGTTACATGAACGTCAGTCGATACTGTGAACATTCACAGCACACAGAAACAAGGAATTCGTGGCCGTACTGCACGTACCGTAAGCAGTCCGTAACATACGTGAGTTTGCTACGTGTATTTATATCTCACATCACTCCTTCTGTTAACAAATAAAACACATAATTATGTAAGTAGCAATTCATTCTGATAAACTGAAGACGTTTTATTGGGAAACTAATGGAAGTTAATGTGACTAACATATGTATAACATTCCCTCAAGAATACAATATTTATTCGTCAGACAGCTACCCACAGCATATACGTATATAACACATTAAAAGGCTTCAGCGAAGGAGTTAAATGCCGATCATGGTGGCCGTGCTGTCTAAAATGCACGTCTGAAGCCGCTTCATTGCTGGGATCGCGGGCAACAATGTTCGTCGCTTTGATTTGTTGTGCCTTGTGTAGGTAGCGGCCTCTGCGACGAGCTGATCACTCGTTCAGAGGAGTCTTACCGGGTGTGTCTAGTAGTGTGTGATCTAGAAACCTTAACAATGAGGCGATCTAGGACCGAGATGGGCTGTTGTGCCATGGAAGGTGGGGGAAATTAAATGTATTTCAGACATAACATTTATGTACACGAGTTTGCAAACGTTTAGTGACATCACAAATAAATTTAAGTCTTTCATCACGAACAAATGTTGATCAACAGCAACAGCAACAAGACACGTAAAAACGCAAGGTACTGAGTTCTACACAAAATTTGGTTTCTGAATTTTGCCCACCGTTTAGTATTCCGAAAATACGTTTGCGAAACTGCATGTTGTCATCCTCAGGGAAACCGGTGACTGAGAACAGCATTTTCTGTCGGAACCAAACCATCAGGTGCCTTTCTACCCTTCACCTAAAGGCAGAAATAGATTCAGCTTCCGAACACTGTATTCCCTCTGAAACATTTACTACACAATGGACAAAGGCCAGAAACCAAGGTATTCAAACATTTTTTAACAGGACAGGAGCCATCTCTGGATTCTAGGCGCCAGAATGGTGACATGAAGCAAGTTCGATACTGACGACCCACAATTCTGGAGTGACCTGTGAACGTCACTGTTATCTGGCGCCATCTGCTCGGTGAATCTAAACTGTTAAACATTTTTGTATGTAAGGGAAAAAGTGCAGTGTCTATGGTGCAAATATTAGGCGACACCATACAAAAATTCGTGCACGACTGTAATAGACTGCAGTCGGTAACCTTTAGAAAAACAAACCAATTCTTGTTTCCATTTCATCTGAACGGTACATACGGGAAACTGTTGGCACTCTAGAGTTAATTCTCCGCGAAAGGATGTAACTTAATCTATACGGCAAAGGTCTGGAATGTTTTGGGCGCAACTAAACTCAAACTAAATTAATCGCAGATTTTTTTTTTGTATGGCTCGACAGCCTTATATGGGCCTGGGCCTCCTCGTTTCGTCGAGGTTTCATGGTCACACACATTTGAGACACACCACAGTCGGTAGGACTCCTCTGGACGAGTGACCAGCCCGTCGCAGAGACCTCTACCTGACATCACACAACACTCACAAGAGACAGACATCCATGCCCCCGGTGGGATTCGAACCCACGATCCTAGTAAGCGAGCGGCCGAAGACCCACGCCTTAGACCGCACGGCCACTGGGATCGGCTTAATCACAGAATTACAACGCCACAACTCCGCACATCCAGCAGCCTTAAAACAAATGGGTCAGAGTGGTTTGTATAAATTTTAAAGCGTGTCAGTTATGCCCTCGGAAAAGCCGTGTGACACGTTGAAATAAAATCGATACAGCGGTAAGTACTAAATAAACCAAGTTTTGACGGGGGCGAGACAAAATCTGTCCTACGGCTGCAGTCAGCTTCCAGAATAACGTCAGGGAAAGAGAACTACACATGCGCGCGCGCAAAGGCAGCTTTGAAATTTTGAAAACACAAAATCGAATCAGAAACGTACACATCTTAGTGTTCTTGGCTATTTTTTCTTTCTTAGCTGCTTTAACGACATCACTTCAACTGCGAAGGCGATGCCGCATCGAAGGGTGAACTGTGAAGCAGTCAGACTGTTTCATTGCGCTATCCCAGAATTTGTCTGGAGAGACTGTGGAAAACTCGATAACCTCCGTCAGGACAAGAACCTGTACACTCCATTCAAATGCGTAGTTAAGTAATTCATCTTTCGGTAACTTCCGTTTTAAAACAGCAACTTGGAAATCTAATTAATTCCAGGATTAACCAACCACTTTTGAATGAGCAGTCTTGCCATGCTCCCGATTTAGGATACGAATTGGGAATTTGGTAAAGACTATTAACTGCTAGTGACTATGTTGAAGTGAATAACAACTTCAGTCAGTCTCACGTATTCCTGTTTTGCTGTTGGTTGTTTAGCATGCAACCTTAAACCGTTCTTGACTTTGTTAACATAGTCACCTGTATTTAAATCCCTTCTCGTTTCCTGTGGGTCCATATTTCATTATCACAAGTAATGGGACGGCAATTTATTTTAACTTACTGTCCCAGTTATCACATACAAGCGACAGCCAGAAAGCCTGTTTGTACTGAATCCCCGATACAGACAACACATCACCGTACGACTAAATATTCTCCCTGCAGAGATACTTTGATGACGTGGGATCACTTTTGTCTGTGTTGGTCCGTGTCCCGTTTTTCCAAAGATCGTTACAAATCCGTTTCAGCATCACCAGTTTTGGGCTCCCAGCCCTTTAAAGAGATGACGCAGAGTGCGAGGCTTAAGGCTCTCACAGCGCCGGAAACAATGTAAGAGTAAGCAAAGTACATGTTCTTAAGACCTACTGACACTAATGGTTCTACTACATTCCATGGGGAATTACGTTATGTCCACAAGTATGGAAAATGAGCAACACTACAGAAAATAGAAAGATCTGAGTAAAACTAAGGGTTGGGTTACCAAACTGACTTTCATCGACATATATTCCTTTGTCTGGGCCACGTTGCAGCTGGACAAACAAAGCAACTGGAGCATTCTGAGTATTGTTTTCAATCCTGTCTGAAGGTCAAATTACGGATAATATCAGGAGCGCTAAACAGTATAAAAGCAAGCAACGTTTTCAACAGCACACATTCTACGGACACATTTAAGCCATCTTCAATACGTCAAGCTTACGCTAAACTGTCACTTTTACGCGTCGTGCTGAGTTTGAACGGCACGCTTCAACAAAAATAAGTGAATTCGACAGCGCCAGTTGGACGGCCATTCACTGGGAAGAGCTTTGTACCTCCAGGCACACATTTCAAATAAACCGCATTTTATACGCAGTGAATCAACCGTAACGGATACCAATCAATTTGACATTTAACAGAAATGGCGAAGAAATGTCATACAGCAACTGGAAATTTTTCCTTTTTTTATCTGTAGAGTTTTCAGTCGTTTATTCACGAGGTGAAACGAAGGATTTACATTTAAACGACGTCCGTACGTCTGTGACCTAGTACCAGCGACCAAACCATCTGCAGAGTTTCATGAAAATCGGCCCAGTAACGGTCAGACCTCACTGGAAGGCGTAAATGAATTGCTACATGTACTTCCACATTAAAGTAAAACATTTTACCACGAAGCAGTTCCGAGTTTCATGAAAATCGGCGCAGGGAAGCGATGCTTTTCTCAAGAGGGTACATGAAATTTTGCCTGCATTTTCTACATTTTTCTTCCAATTTTGATAAAATTAGCTAAAGAGATGTCCACAAAAATTTATTGAGGAGTGTGAGTTTCGTGAAAATCGGTGCAGTAAAAAAGCATGCATTAATTAGTGGTTTTATTCCCGTACTGCTGACTTTTGCTGTACGATGTGGGTGAAATTCGGTACACGAGATTTGCATATAAGCTAATACTGCTGAGTATTTATGAGTTCGTAAAAATCAGTGCTGGGAAGATAGTGTTTTTATGGGCCTAAATGAAATTACATTTAGGAGCGTACGGTGAAACCATATGCCATTTTTACAGTACAGAACGCCTTATGAAGATCTGTGTACTCAGTCACGGGTATATAATTTGCAACATCTGTAGTGTGATTTTCATTCGACACATTTGCACTGACTGTGTTGCCGGAAGGAGATGATATTCACGATAAATTTCGTAACATGTTAAGTTCCGTTTACAGCTGCATGACTCAGAGTTACAAACCCTATCCAGTACGGATTACAAGGTAGAACACTTGGCCGAAGTAAAGTACAAATTACCTGACAGAATTGATGCAAAGTACATTAACACACAGGATACATCCTGCACAACTCTTCACAGACGCTGTGAAATAAATGCACGTGAGACTCATTTAATGGGGGTGTTACAATTTTAAGGAGTGCCTTACTTCTGATTTTGCTGCATCCTTTTCAACAGAACAGCGCAGTTCGCTAACGCAGCAAGAGATGTTTACGATCATAGAACGCAAATGCTTAGGTGTGATAATTTAATAGAAGGAAACTGGGGTCATGTTATTCACAGTTCTAAATTCGAGACCTGCAGGGGGAAAAAATCTCGTAAAGCTAGTTGGGAAAACTCACGATTAACCTTTGAAATATGCTGCAGCAAGACCGACATACGTGACCTGCTTAGCGAGATTTCAAATTCTAAAGACGTGAATGTCAACGTTACGGTCTTCTGGGGAGCGACGCCGTGTAGCATGATAGACGTCTACTAAGTTTCCGGACAGACTTGCTGCCTCCATCTTCACAGAAAAAGACAGCGTCCTTAAAACAAATGTACGTACAGCAGCCACTCCGCAGTTGGTGTGTGAAATCTGACGTTTATACGGCTTCAGTGCCAAGTTTTCTGAAGACGGGTGCAGCACGTGCTTCCGAACGGTGGTACACTTCTAAAACTTCTACTGCTCGAACGGTGGTACACTTCTAACAATTTACTGCTTCGAAACGGTGGTACATTCTAACAACTTCTACTGCTTCCGAAACGGTGGTACACTTCTAACAACTTCTACTGCTTCCGAAACGGTGGTACACTTCTAACAACTTCTACTGCTTCCGAAACGGTGGTACACTTCTAACAACTTCTACTGCTTCCGAACGTGTACTTTAAATTACTGCTCCGAAACGGTGGTACACTTCTAACAACTTTTACGCTCGAACGTGGTACTTCTAACAACTTCTACTGTTCAGACCAGACACAAGCGGAATATACTCTGCTCTAATCCCAAGACATGTAGGCTCAGAAAGAAGAATAATAGGAACGACAGGTCTGTGTAGTATTCGGCGGAGAGAGAGAAGCAAATTTGAAATGTGCAGGCAGGCGCGTCACTGCGTGTTTCTTGTGAAACATGGAAGCACATCACTCGCGATTCTCATTCCTTTTGTGCCCGCGCTTTCCTGTTCTCTTTGTTACAACCACAAACCATTTGTAAGAGTAAGTAACCTTCCCAGTTTACGAGAAAAGGTCAAGAAGAAAATGCGCAAACGGATTTGGAGTCTACAAAGTGACATTACAGTGCCTCAGACAAATGTGACTGGGTTATGACATCGCGTCGCACAGTGACAGGTAAGTACCGGCGTTTCGAAATAAGACAGTGCCTCAGTCTTCAGGGTTGAAGTCTTCAAGATTGAAGCAGTATATTCCAGCAAAGTATAAAGCATTTAATTCAGCAACTTCACAATCAACAACTAACAATCATTTGTCACTTTACGATGTGCCTCCTACATGTTTCGGGCTTAGCATGGCCATCCTCAGGGAGGGCTCCAACAAAAGAATACAATAATGGCAAATTCTGTTAAAGATGTGCATCTATGGAGTAAAAAATACAAAGTTTTCAATTAAAATTGCTAAAAATATTTCAAATACAGACTATTACAAATACCCTTATTACTTTTCAAGTATTTGTAATGTGTCTGTATTTTAAATATTTTTAGCTATTTTAATTGAAACCGTTGTATTCTGTTGACTCCACACATGCACATCTTTAACAGAATCTGCCATTACTGTGTTCCTTTGTTAGAGCCCCCCCTGAGGATGGCCATGTAAGAGGACGAAACATGTAGGAGGCACATCGTAAAGTGACAAATGAGTGTTTGTAGTTGACTGTACAATTGTTGGATTAAATGATGTATAATCAGTCTATTGCATGGAATGTAGGAAACACAAAATTCCTCCAAAGTATACACAACCAGACTACTCAATCCGCTTGCTGCAAGAAATACTGGTGTTATGTGAGATTTGAGGTTCTCACAGCGGTGTTGATGAAGATTCAAGTCTGCTGGGATGTTACTACGTGTCGAAAGGTAAATAGTTGCACATGAGGCTGCCTGACCATTCAGACGAGACACTACGCTCCTCCGGAATGTCCGTGACTGATTATACTTGACCATTCAGACGAGACACTAAGCTCCTCCGGAATGTCCGTGACTGATTATACTTGATCAATCAGACGCGACACTATGCTCCTCCGGAATGTCCGTGACTGATTATACTTGATCATTCAGACGCGACACTACGCTCCTCCGGAATGTCAGTGACTGATTATACTTGATCATTTAGACGCGACACTACGCTCCTCCGGAATGTCAGTGACTGATTATACTTGATCATTCAGACGCGACACTACGCTCCTCCGGAATATCTGTCTGATTATACTTGATCATTCAGACGCGACACTACGCTCCTCCGGAATGTCCGTGACTGATTATACTTGACCATTCAGACGCGACACTACGCTCCTCCGGAATGTCCGTGACTGATTATACTTGACCATTCAGACGCGACACTACGCTCCTCCGGAATGTCCGTGACTGATTATACTTGACCATTCAGACGCGACACTACGCTCCTCCGGAATATCTGTGACTGATTATACTTGATCATTCAGACGCGACACTACGCTCCCCGGAATATCCGTGACTGATTATACTTGACCATTCAGACGCGACACTACGCTCCTCCGGAATGTCAGTGACTGATTATACTTGATCATTCAGACGCGACACTACGCTCCTCCGGAATATCTGTCTGATTATACTTGATCATTCAGACGCGACACTACGCTCCTCCGGAATGTCCGTGACTGATTATACTTGACCATTCAGACGCGACACTACGCTCCTCCGGAATGTCCGTGACTGATTATACTTGACCATTCAGACGCGACACTACGCTCCTCCGGAATGTCCGTGACTGATTATACTTGACCATTCAGACGCGACACTACGCTCCTCCGGAATATCTGTGACTGATTATACTTGATCATTCAGACGCGACACTACGCTCCCCGGAATATCCGTGACCGATTATACTTGATCATTCAGACGCGACACTACGCTCCCCGGAATATCCGTGACCGATTATACTTGATCATTCAGACGCGACACTACGATCCCCGGAATGTCAGTGACCGATTATACTTGATCATTCAGACGCGACACTACGCTCCTCCGGAATGTCCGTGACCGATTATACTTGATCATTCAGACGCGACACTACGCTCCTCCGGAATATCCGTGACCGATTATACTTGATCATTTAGACGCGACACTACGCTCCCCGGAATGTCCGTGACCGATTATACTTGATCATTCAGACGCGACACTACGCTCCTCCGGAATATCCGTGACCGATTATACTTGATCATTCAGACGCGACACTACGCTCCTCCGGAATATCCGTGACCGATTATACTTGATCATTCCGACGCGACACTACGATCCCGGAATGTCCGTGACTGATTATACTTGACTACTCAGACAAGACACTACGGTCCTCCTGAATGTCCGTGAGTGATTACCAGTCGTCATGGCGTAACGTTATGCAAGTCCTGAACCTTCAAGTTCTGTTACCACTGCCACTTGTCTCGCCGAATGTCATGATTACTGATACTGCTTATAGCAGCAGAGTCAAGCAAGGAACACAGCGCTTTGTACAGATCGGTATTTGTCAACTTTTTTTATCTGTGACCCACATTACGCCAACAGCTTTGTCTGCCGACACCAGCAGTCAGAAATAAAAACAGCTGTAAAAAACGTGAATCGGTGTAATAAATGTCACATATTAATGATTTAATGCACTGAAGATAAACATATACTTACTTATGTACTTCTGCGCATGCCTCAGTTTAGTACTGTGACTCCTCTTATGGCTCTTATATCTAGAGTTCATGTTCATGATCTTGTAAATTTGAATGTGTTCGTGTTTTGCGAGAAATTCCGCAAACTTAGACAATGTTGCCAACTGTACGATAACTTCGTCGAACAAACTATAAGTTTGTTTAGCTGATCCTATAATTTGTCGTCAGGAGGCTGGCAACCCTGGCACTCAATCAACGTTCTGTCTCTTTTTGTAACATGACGATCAAGCCGGCATTGCCACGGTGTCAGTACAAGTGATAACATTTACAGTGCTAACCTTGATTTCAGGCTTCCGCCGCGATGCTGATGAGATCTGCGCTCTTCTGGGTTATTACGCGGCGTCCTGTGGTAATTGTTTACCCACGTTTCGGGACAACAATTACCACGACGCCGCGTAATAACCCAGAAGAGCGCAGATCTCATTTACAGTGCCGCTTTTAATACACTTACCAAAAGTAATGTCAGTCAGTAATAAGTATATTTATAAAACTGTTTCGCGACACACTCAGAATAGCGCAACCCACAGGCTGAGAAGCACTTGTGTAGATGTTAGTATCTATAGCAAATGTTGCCAAACCCCGTTCCATGGAGGGCAAGGGCTCTGGGAAGGAGTCAATGGCATCCGAGGATGTTGTCTGTAATAACAAACTGTAATTTCACACAAATCTTTAATACGTAAGGTTATGTCCAGAAGAGAAATAAGGAGTTCCTTGAATTGTACTTCCACTAAATAAACTGGACTCCTTAAAAGTCTCAAACAGTGAATCCAAAGACATTATTGAAATTTTAGCTTACAAACGAAACAAGTCACAAAGAATGTATTTCAGAATAACAAATTCATTTCCATTACAATATGTTTATGTTTTAGATTAAAAAGAATGTATTACAAAGCACCAAACTTTTAATGTACATATGCATTCTATTGATTGGAGGATCTGTCATTTATTATATTATTTATTATTATTATTATTATTATTATTATATGAAATAGGCTCCGCAGAAAGAAAAATCGGGAAAGATCAATCTATGGAAAAGTTCAGACTACCTAAAGGATAAAACTAATTTTGAAAATCTTATTGCAATATATTTTGCCTTCGTCGAATACGAAACAGTTTCAGACAGAATTTCTCTACGCATTCAGCCACTAAGGTCGAATAGAAAAGAATACATTACGCACGCTACACAAAACGAAAAGAAACGTAACACGCCTTTGTTTTATCATAATTTCAATTACACTACAAGATAAGTTTTGGATGCCATCAGCATCAGTTCCTGAAGGGCAGAATATAACAGATTAGTCACTTATTGGTTCTTTTTCTAACAATTCGGATACTACGTTCGCCCACCAGACATCAATAATCAATATCTCATGGGTATCCAAGCACATCTAGTAAGTAAACCAAGAGAGAAAAAGAGGGTAAAAACCCTCTCCCACAAATAGACCACCATTCCTGGTTCCAGAATGGAATTCCGGTAGGTTCTCCAGTTTCCTTGGGGGAGGTATAGTGCTGAACGCTCTCTTCAAGTTTCCTGAACTTCCACGGTCTTCAGGGAGCGACGTCAGTATTGGTTTGCTTTTCAGTTTGAAAAACGTCGGCCAACACAGGGTTTAGCTTCCAGACGCTTTTTCTTAGTCACCAAAAAGCAACGTATCTGCAGGCTGTCATACAAGAGTTTAGTGTCTTCGAGAGAGGATAAGTTGTTGCGCCCGACACTTGAGAGAGACGGAAACTAAAATAATATCAAACAGGTTTCCTCTACAACATTTTCAGGGTGGAGATGGAAGCACTAACTTCCTCAATCGTCGGTACCCACTCACAAGACCACACGGTGTCACAACAGATGACAACATCCTCGCCGCATTGGAAATCTGAGAACTTAAACAGAACTTAAACATAACTGTTACGTCTCATAAAGTCTGCAAAAATAAACGCACGGCAGCGCGGCAAACATCCAAGTCCAAAGATGGATTCGACCTCAGCATATCAGCGATGAGGGTAGTTTGCGCCTGTAGGTTGTCCACCGCACTATATGACACGTGTCGGTGAATTTAATGGTTAAAAATAAAAACTATACACGGGTTATTTAGTCATTTATTACATTCCGCGCAGAACTACATTGCTTTTATGAACTTACGAATTTGGACGACTCTCTACAGATTAAGTGGATGTCAACGTAAAGAATTTCACAATGTCACAAAACATTTATCATCAGGTTTAAATCACTCCTTACAAAGAAGAAGAAGAGGAGGAGGCCCTATATGGAGACCCTGACCGCCCGTCAGTCCGTCTGTGATCCAGTTCAAGCGACTAAGCTTCTGCCGGATATTTATGGAATGCGGTACGAGAATTATCACGAAACATCGTACAGCAAGCGTGAGTTTCGTTAAACTCGGTTCAGTCACGGACTTTTAAATGGTGTAAATTAATTTATAACCGTATTTTCCGTATTTCTTGATCGGCTCGGGCTAACTGCAGTATAGCAGTCCATCTAATGCTGTTGGGAAATTACGAATTTCGTGAAAATCGGTGCCGTGAAAGTCAACTTTACTTACAGGCTCAGCTAAATTTCTATCCGTATTTTCCACATTTATTGTCCCAGTTGGGTGAAATTCGGTGTGTGACCCGCAATAAATGCTGCTGATCACTTGTGAGTTTAGTGAAAACACAGGATCAGGAACAGAAGCACATTTCTTATGGGCGTAAATAAAATTACATTGACGTGCGTACCGTGAACCGTCTGACACCATAAATGTGAAGACCACCTTGCTAAGTCTATATACTACGTCAAGGACTAAACCGTGTGACATCTTGTTGTTCTTGACTTCTTTGGACACGAAACTGAGTATCGTCGGGGGTTTGATTTCCGTTAGGAACAGGAATTTTTCTCTTTGCCACCAGGTTCACATCAATATCCTATATAGGATAAAGACTACTATTTACAGGAGTAAACTGGTCGGAGCGCAAAGCTAAACGCTTACTCTAGTCTCATGACGTCGTGCTCAACTAAGCACAAGGGCAACCTTACATTTATACCTCTATATATGAATGTATAGGACAATGTGCGCATATTATTTAAATCCGCACCAAACACGATTTTTTTCAAGTTTCAAAGAATACTCAACCACAAACTGCTAGTTCGCCTGTGGCACTGAAAAGAGAAGCGCTCCAGCAAGGGCGGAGAAAAGCCAAATAATTTCGTACAAAAGCAACTTGGCCTGTAGGCATTTAGTGGAGTGCAAAGCAGGATTCTAGTTAAGCTTGGGTAATGACAAGTCTCACATAAGCGAGTCTACTAAAAGTGATGAGGACATCGATTTTTGTGGCTGTGGACTGGTGTACGCCGGCTGTTATAATGCCTCCTGCAGTCAGTTCCGTTCTGGGGGCCCTGAAGTAACGACCCGTGGACAACTGGGGTGGGGCAAAACATTCGCCACATTTCTTGTTCCTGCAGTTAGGGCAGTGACTTGGGGCATCCTTAGGAACCGGATGTTTACGTTTGAAAGGGAAATGTCCATGTCCGTAACTAGGCACCACGCCAAGAAGACGTACGGGGGAATGGAGATATACCTCCCAGCATTCTTAATCTCGGTACTAAATGAGAGTGAGTGGTCAACTTCACGCCGCGGCTGCTTTACCCTCTAGGAAATAGCCCTCGATACGAAATGAATGCGAGGTTCAGCGCGCCCAGAGCCAGTAATGGGTGCTGTGAAGATAAAATCCCTTGCCCATGCCGGGACTCGAATTGTTGTCCCTCTATCGTCCAGCCGGTGATCTAGTACGTTATTTCCACTTTCGAAGTTAAGCGAGTGCAGAGACCTCCGATAACTGCAGCCAAACACGGTCTATAGGGCAAGGAGCCGGATTGTACTCCACCGTACAAAGGAAACTACGTAATATCACATACTTCCAGAGGCCAGTATTTTAGCTATAGCACTAAAGGGGTCACTTCAACTGCCAAAGTCAAAAGAACAGTCAAATAAACGTTGCTTACAGACCAAATGTACGAATACGACGCCACAAAAATGAAGATAACAAAGAAACGTAACGGTGGAAATGTGATGACATTAATTGTCTTCTAACTTTATTACACGCCACGATATTCGTCCACCGGAATTCGCTACTGAGAAGACAGACAGCTTCCGCAGACTCCCGTTTTGAATTACGTTCTTCAGCCCCATCGCCCATCATAGTAATTACTGCGTGTAATTATACTTTCTGCGGGCTATTTTTTTTAAACTTTTCGTTAAACTGTAAACTGTTGGCTAACTAGTTAACTCTCCGGTAGGACGGCCCGAAAGTTCGCCACCGCTGATACCAAAACCAGCAATTAAAACAGGCCTGGAGCCAGTTTCAACGACATCGTAGTTTCGTTCCATCGCAGTACCATTTAATTATCCATTTCTATCTCTCTCTTGGTCTATCATATGGTCGCTTCCCCAGCAAGTTTCTGTATGCACTTCTGGCCGCCTCACAGACCTACCTTTCCAGATTATGGCAACCTCTTTAAGTCCGCCATATTAAGCAAATTTATTCCATTAAACAACTTGGACGGTGGATGTGGGCAATCAGTTCCGACCCCAGTACACATTAAAACAGCTGTCTTCCAAGACTCACTCAAGCCCTTCAAGATAAAGCAAACCTACATCTTCGCCATGTTAAGTGCTTCAGCAATGGTAACTGTGAGCACCACCTGCTTTACCGTTCAGCACCTCGGCATTTCAACCACATACAGCATTTTTAAGTTTAGCCCGGCTCTCAAAATAAACTGCAATTTGTATCCAGTGCCTCCACCTAAGCATCAGCAGGCAACTAGTTTCTGAAACACAGATCAGTGCGTTTTTTTTATTTAACAGCGCTGCTTCATGTGAAACGAATATGTTGTGCTGCTAAAAGTAGAAACTGATTACGAAAGGTGTGCAGGTTATGATGCGAAAGGAGACAGCCACGGAGTATTTCAAGTCACACTGTTGCGTTCACCTCCAGAAACTGCGAAAGGCCATGATAAACCTCAAGGAGATTCCCACCTGGAACCTCTCAAATACAATTCTACGCACTACGATACACCTGTCGGCTATATCGTTAGTCTGTGAACCAGTAATGAAGCCTAACAATTCGGCGCAAAACTGGATTAACTAAATTCTGAAATACAAAACGCCAGAATCAGGCCAGGCAATCTGCTGGAGCCTAGCGCAGCACTCAGACTAGACAGCCCACACCTCTGCCGTCTGCTGCACCATCACTGTCTCAAGAACAAACGACAAAGGCACAAAGAAACAGCAAAACTTTTTATACCAACGCTCCACGAGGCTTAACGTTAGATGGCCTGTCAGTCAGAAAGAACGGGGAAGCAGAGAAAAACTACAAACAAATGGCGACTTGGCAAGCCGTACATAAGGGAGACTACAGCGAGAGTGACTCAAGGGACCGGAAAATAACTGTAGTGCAGAGACTGCTGTTGCTGCTGTTCTTCCTACTGGCGATGCAGTTCCTCACCAGCAACGTTTCTTAACACATCACATTTGCACTCATGCCAGTAACAATCTTCACTTACCGAATGAAGAGAAGTGTCTTTATCACGTGTTTAGGCGCGTTCGCAAAATTGCAAATAAGCGACTTTTAGCTTCGTCATGTCTGTCTGTCTGTCCGTCCGCATTGAACAACTCGGCTCCCACTGGACGGATTTTCAAGAAATTTGATATTTGACTTTTTCGAAAACCTGTCGAGAAAACTCAAGTTTCATTAAAATCTGACAAGAATAACGGATACTTTACGCGAAGATCTATGTACATTTATGATACTATCTCGCTGAATTCTTCTTAGAATGAGAAACGTTTCAGACAAAAGTTGTAGAGAACACCAAAACACATTTTATGTTCAATAACTTTTGCTCCCGAAAATTGTGCCGTTTGTGAGATAATATGGAAAAATACGGTACAGCCGGACAGGCCACAGATGACAAAATAATACGGCGCATGCGCTTTGCATACTGGATAACTAAGGCTACAGACACACACACACACACACAGAACATAGAATACTTATTGCTTTCCCACGGCAACAATGGTTACGCGAACGCGCCTCAATGTTACGTTATACGTTCATTGCCTCTCGTACAACATTCATTCCTTCTATCGATGAATTTCCGATTTTATATGCAAACGGCAGAAAACAGGCTACATCTTCTGGACGTATCCGACACAGCTAAGTCCACAATTCAGGCACAGGCTAACAGTTACTAAACTTCTGAAGAAAGTTCCCACTTTTATGGCTCCCTAAGGTTCATTAACAAGCACACCTACACCACAACGTGCTACGAGGTACGAACAGACACCACACCGTGACGGACTATGATATTATTACCTACTATACTGTGACGGGTTATTGGCAGATCCCATACTGTGACGGAGTATTAACACATTCTCGCCTGTGTCGTACTATTAACAGATCCACATTTTAGTTTAGACGTCCTGTTGTGACACGAAGAAGGTAATATAAGAACTGTCAATCACAGTTCAGTTCACAGTTTTTCATATCAAATATGGAACATGTTTACATACAACTTTTTCTCGGTGTTTTTATAATTATTGATACCTGATAACAGAGTTCTGAAGGCCGAAACATGTTGCATATTTGATATTAAAGAACTATAAAGCCAGTTGTGATTGATGTTTCCTGTATTACCATCTTCCGATCCTACACTGTAACGGACTATTTTAACAGTTTCTCCGGCTCAACAACGCGATCAGAACATGACCTTCTCACCCCTAGTTATATTCCACATACCCCGCACTCTAAGTTACACAAACTAAACACTTGTAACTGTAGATAATCAAATGCTGTACAATACACGAGTGAAACCACACACGCGATGACGATAGATTTTAATTTCTTAAATACGGTGTCAGTAAATGAGAAGTACATACCAGGAATCTTTCCTGGGGGTAAAGGCGGCCGGTGCGTAGGGCTGACAACCTTACCACCTTCATGTGCCGATTGTCTAAAAAACCTGGGAGCCTCGACCTCCTAGAGCCCTAAGGGCCTGTCAAGGCCTGTATGGGATTGCTTTACCTTTACATAGCGGCGAGTATGCAATGGCGGTGAATAATGAATTGGATAAGATGTGAAAGGAAATGGGCATGTCGTTTTTTACGGTAGACTGCTACTTCGGTACTTAGAGGAAAGGAGTGACGAAGACCAAAGGAAACCCTCAGACCGGCATTTTGCGTTTCTGCTAAGGTTCGAAACCGGTGCCTCCTAAACACACGTGAACTTGCTGCGTGTTTATCCAAATGAAAACGTTAAACGTTATGGAATATAAAAAACAGAATCCATTTGATACGGGGAACAAACCTGCAGTAACTGCAAACTGGAAACAAATGGACCAATGCTAACTGATTTGTATGACGGCTGTGTTCTCTCCCTGTCAAGCTCTATCGCTGCATACAGGCCCAACCCTTTCCTCGCATTTAGTGAAAGCAGATTTCATTCAATTCTACCGTCAAGTGCTTTCGGTTAAGTGATTGGCACGGTGGCAATAAAACCGCTGCACTCCGCCGCGCACTGAAATCATCCAACGTGTCTGCACGCTTTGGTTCTACTGTATCACTGTTTAACGAAATCAGCATACAGCTGCTGACAAGTTCAGTGCTTCCCGTATGCTATTAAAAACAGAGTCGTAACGAAAAACGTTTTCTGTATGACCATTTGTTCCGATGGTACACTTCTATGACGTAGTGCTGGGGGTTTAGTTTGACAGAATTGTGACGATCGCGCCCTACACTACAAAAAAAGAAGACGTTTGTTGTAAAACCGCTACTTTTCAACGTGAAAGTGTCATGCAAATGCAGAGAAATTACCGATAACGTTGTAATGTTCGTGCGTTCGCTAAGCTCTGTAAGGAGTTTGGTACACGATTTGGAAGAAAAAACTGGTTGTGTTAAATCATATCAAGGGTATTGCTGGGTGTAATCGAAAGCAAGAAATGATGAAACTGGACAAGGTGTGAAGGAGGCAGTTCAGGGAACGCCAAGGAAGTTATCCGGCCTCCTGATATAACTAGTCTACCTTGCGAGTAGGAGGGTACACGGTGGCGCTGCGCTATAAGCCGGAAGGTCGTGGGTTCGACTCCCGATGGTCTCACTGGAGAATTTTTCATTGACACAATCCTCAGGCGACCGGTGCGTAGGGCTGACAACCTTGCCACTTTTATGTGCCGACTGTCTTGAAAGCTGGAACCCTCAGGGATAAACCACATCTCTCCGAAGCACTGCTATTCACCATAATACAAGGCGTCATATCTCGAAACACAGGGATCGATCAAATAATTACTACAGGTAACTGCAGTAATAATGTTCCGAATAAACGCTTTCACGTCCGAGTTCCTCAGTCGCGTATGGCCGGTCTTGACCAGCCTCAACCCATGTGGAGCGAGGCTCAATCTCGGGAAGAGGCAGATATCTTTGTATCCCTCAGCACACAGGCCGGCTCTGGAGTACACCCAGCTTCAAATCCAGTGGAAAGTGGGGTTACAGACCCGGGAGTAAAGCGGCCGGGGCGTAGAGGTGACTACTCAGTACCACCTTGCGGCGAGGTTAAGAATGCGTGAGGCTATACGACTACCTCTCATGTCTTCCGAGCGCGGTACTCAATTACGCACACGGACAGCAATACGGCACCTTTTGCCACAACAATCCCAATCGGCCGTTTTAGTCCGCAGCAATAAACGTAACGAATTTAACTTCCCAAAGACGACTAGAGACAGTTCTTGGTTTCCACTGCGACAACTTTCACCTGGCTTTCACTCTGCCGAGACTACTGCGTTCAGAGACACCACACACTGTGCTGTTTGTCATGTATTTTTAAAGCAAAATGTGTACTTAAATCGCACCGCCTTTTAAAGAGACCCTACACAATAAGTAATAGATTCTTCTTCCATGGCGTTACAGCGTTACATCCTGAAGATTTCCTGGTCGGTAAGTGTGCATTCTGTAGTGAGTGACCGACTCACTGACCGCACAAGTTTTTGCTCGATCCTGATGAGACTGCCAGAGCCATCTGGCAGGCAGTCAGGAGACTCACTTGGGTGAGAAATGGCCGCTTGCTTACGGGCACTACTAGTTCTATTCTATTACATGCCGTAAATCTACGACATGGGACCGACGGCTTTACTTCCCTCCGAAGGAAGTGGTGCTCCGGATTTTTATCACCCTTAAAAATCCTCGGTCGGAATCGAACCCGCGAACCTTGGGTCCAGTGGCGAGCACGCTAACCACTAGTCCACCGAGGGCGATAAGTAAGATTCTAACCACCTTAAATTTATCAGCTAATAGCCCAAAGATTGGCACCGTCGTGAAGTAATTTTTAACAAAAAGCAAATTTCACACACGATCTGTAGGTACGTTTATTATTTATCTCCATAAAACATTCCACGTGTCTAACCCCAATGGTTCAAAACGAAAAGCCAAGTAGGCCTAGACGTAGCGTGGCCACCATGTTGTTCTGAATTCTACGAGATTACCCTAAAAAACTGCAGCCCACGTACTTTGAGTCTGTTTATTACAATAGCGTTAAAACGACCATATTAAAAAGACCGTACGGCAACCACGTTGGTTTTACCATTGTATAAAATTAAAAAAATTTTCGTAAAAATCCACCAGTTGGCTTCAAAGTTACTAGCGGGGGAAGACACACAGAAACGATACCAATCATGTGGCAAAGGTAAAAGGAAATGTGGCCCCGTGCTTAAATAAGCACCAAGCCACGAAGGCACATGAGGGAGTGGAGGTGCAACTCCACGCATTCTAAAACTCGGTACTAGGAGGTGGGCTGTTAGCTTCATACTGCGGCCGCTTTGCACCCAGGGAAAAAAACCAGTACTCCTTGAATAAGAGGCTGGGTGAAGACGGTCTGGGCCTTTAAAAAAGAGGAAATTTATTTCACCTGCCGGGAATCGCAAGTTGCCTTCTTGGTCGCAAAGCCCTTTATAAGAAACAGGACAAAAAGTATCTTTGCTCCCTTACTCTGCTTCTAATAGCCTCGTTGTCGCTCACAGGGCTACAGTGGCTTTTGATATCCAACACAGGAAGTGACCCACTTTCTTAATACCGGAAAATTCGAAAACAATAGACGAAACACCTGGCGCAACACCACTTGCCAACCCAGAGTAGCAAAAAGTGGTGGCGCGTTAAGACACAGATAGGGTGTAAATCAACGTCTGCTCGTCGCTTTTATGAGAAAAGGCAGGCAGCATGTCTGGGAGATGGAACAGAATGCTCGGCACTTAGCAGAGTGGTATTGATTTATATGATGCCAGAGAAATTCATAGACAATTCACTGTTTGGTTCTGACGATCGGATAACGAACCAGGATTCAAGCTGGAGTAATATAATTTAAAGGGACTGAAACAACGCAATTCCTCGTGATATGACGAGGAATCCGAATGTGGCATTGAACGTAACTCTGTAATGAACTTTAGATTCCATAAAAAGGCTGGAAATTTATAGACTAGCTAAGAGAGGGTTTCGCTGTCAAGAAGTATTCTGCTTCATGGAATTGGTTAATAGGCCTGTCTATCGATCCCTCCATCAATCCACCTATTCACCCACCGCCAACGATACAGAGAAACAAAGCAGTCGCACAGGGAGATATGACAAGTCTGGGGAGGCGGTGGGCCGGCCGAGATTCGAACCTGCTTTCACCGAAATCCAAATCAACTGCACGTTTCTAAATATCTTTCTCGACCTGTGCATAACAGATAGGAGAGTCGGTCAGCAATACGTTTACAATACATACATCTTGGGTTCCGTATTTTCATCTCAATAAGAACACTTTAGGTTTAACTGTACTGGTATCCCACTACTTTTCCGCACAGTCCCGGCCACATATGAGGCATGTATTGCACCGTGGGACAAGCTTTTCTACAACCTGCTGACAGAACTCCGTGTCCTGTGTTATCAGCCATCGTGTCACAGCTGTTTCCACATCGCGATCATCTTTAAATTTGTGACCGCCAAGACTCTGCTTCAGCTGGAAACAGATGACATTTATGCGGCGACGAATCAGCGCACGTTCGTTCGTTACGAAATTACGTCATGTAAACTTATTTGCCGACCGACCGTCGTACACTGCAGTCACAAACGTCTGCTGCTCCCTGTGCCACACATGACGTAACGCACTGCGATCAATCAGATTAACAGCTGTTCGAGATCTGGCAATGGCGGATGTAAACTCACTCCGTTACGTGCCCGCCAAGAAAGAGCAAGCAGCTGCTGGAATTGTTTATATCGATATGTATGTAGATGGAACTGACAAAAACAGGTGAATACCGAACTAAGTTTCTTTATGAAGAATCGTCTTGTGTCATAACAAATAAACTGTACTGTTCTTACACACTCACAACTTTCCTTTACGAGCCACGACAGCTCAGGCGGTATAGTGACTAAGATACGGAATGCATGATCGAGAGCACAGCATTCCATTCCCGACAGAGGCAAGAGCTTTTTCTCTTCTCTGAAGCGTCCAGACCCACCCCATACAAATTCGACGAGTACCAGGGCCTCTTCATCAGGAAGTAAAGCATGCCGGGCGTGAAGCTGACCGTTCATATATATCTAACACCGAAGTTCCCCCCACAGACAACTTTATGTTACATGAATAGTCCTGCCACCTTCGTGTGTCCTGGATGATTGCCTTTAGTACGTCTCACTGCATTTGAACTGTAGGTTGTTCTGACTCCATTCTTACGTTTGTGACAGAACACTGAGTTCTGAAACCTATAAGTTTGAGATATACATGTGATATTTACTGTACTAAACTATACATTTTGATTTTAATGTTATTTGTTCCATACCCCTACTCCGTTCAGTTATTTTCATACTCACAGTTGGTGCTGGGCTATTTAATTCTGCTGTCTCAGTAAAAAAAACTCAAAACTTCGCGTTCCCCGTAAATAAATTGTGCGTTATCATGGCAGTCATCAGTATGGACATCAATACGCGTACATTCAGACGCCCTTTACACAGTCATTGTGCACCATCTAGCGCAGGTCCTACAAACTGCAAAGCTTTATCTGGTGTGTGCTGCCATCTAGACGATATTTTCGGCACTTCTCATTCCTCTTGAAGATGCACGTAGTTATAAAATCGCGAAACTCGATCGCCACGTGCAAATATACCGGATCAGAGGATTATTCTGATACAGTACAAATCCGTGAACTTCATTTAAGATTACTGCAGTGTTAGGTGACTTCTGTATTTTGCATAGTTCAAAATTCATAAATTTACCGCATAAGAACCTGTAAATACGCTGATGGATGATAGCAGAAACAGAAAAATGAGGAACACAAAACATTTTCACGGACAACGGAGAGTGTCTCTTTGAAATGGGGTCTGACACAACATATGCAGCTGGACACAACAATTCCACTCTAATCTGAATGTGCGGCTCTGGATACCTGGACCACGTGTATTAGTACAGTCTAAACGACTGCATGGTCTACTGCTAAACAATAAGGTTGGGAATGACGGTGTGTATTTATGAGCCTCCCGGTTCGAACTTGGCCCAATAACAGGAAATCACTTAAGTTTATGCAAGGTTTGCCTCAGTCCCTCCAATATAGTATGGATCGAAATACATGGTGACATTGTCATGAATTGTAGGTTGGCAAAGGCAATATTATTACCACGCAATAATCATCAAAAATGAGAACAGCAATTACTGAAGTTACAAAAAGAAAACAACCAAAGAGATGTATGTGCCAACGAGAGTGTGTGGTCTTGGGTGATTCATCAAGACGTGCTGTGAGAATTAAAACAATAAAACCGACCACTATATGTGTGAAACACAACTCACATTTAGTAATCAGTTTTATACAACCAAAATATAGGTTATGTTCAACGGTATAATAGTTGGTTTTATTGCTTTAGTGTGGGTGATCGCACTCTATGAAGAACTCGCTTTGGAAGAGGCTATGGACCTGTTGTAAGACAGACTACAGAATGGATGTGGGTGGTTTTGCTATGTCATAATGAAAAGTCGATATCTGTTGTGACGTCCGTTATCCCAAATAAATTTGTAATATGGCGTCACTGCGTCACGTGGGTGGGTCAGTTGTCACCACAGCATGGCGGATGGTGTATATGGCATCCAGATAGGGAGATTACCTATGTATATATTATAGCAGTCATAGACAGCCGAAAAGGGATGGCCTTCCACCACAGTGGTATGGTGTAAGCCTGTTTTCGTAACACGTTGTGTTACGAAAACTTCATTCAAAAGAATCTAAAAATAATGCGTCAGAATGTTAATTTTTCATGGTCACATTACTCTGCAAACCAACACACACACCTACATGTGTACATATAGACCCCGTATGTATGTGACTTGCAGTGTGAGGATATTATACCTGTCGAGACATTTCGGTTTTTATTCATATATATCGGACAGTTCTAAAGACCAATGTACACGAATACCTCCAAGCATTTAGGCCTGAATTTCGATAGTAACTCCGTACATATTTCGAGCAGAAGTGGTAGAGAAGAATGAAATATACACTTAGGTACAACGCTTTTCAAGTTAACTGCCACGATTCTGGATTATACTTAACCTGTCCCTGTGCGCGCCAGGAAGACATATGGGGGAGTGGATGTATAGCTCCATGCATTCTTAACCTCGACACTAAATGAAGGTGAGTGGTCAGTTTCACGACCGGGCCGCTGTATTTCCGGGGAAAAAGCCCCGTGGACGAGGTTGCACGCTTTTGAAAACAAACGTTTCTTACTCGTGCCGGGACTCTAGTTACGGCTCCTCGGTCGCCCAGCCATAGCGTAGACAATATTCCGACTACATTGTTGCGGCTACTGATTACAATAGTCGACCTCGGTGGACTAGTGGTTAGCGTGCTCGCCACTGGACCCAAGGTTCGCGGGTTCGATCCCGACCGAGGTCGATGGATTTTTAAGGGTGATAAAAATCCGGAGGGGAAGTAAAGCCGTCGGTCCCATGTCGTAGATTTACGGCATGTAAAAGAACCTTACGGGCATCAATAAAAATGTTTCGTAAGCTAAATTCAAAGCCTCCATTTCTCACCCAAGTCTGCCTGACTGCCTGCCAGATGGCTCTGGCGGACACATCAGAATCGATAGAATAGTTGGCCAGTCACCAACTGCCACGAATGCGCACGACTTAGTAACCTCGGAAAGAGGCTGTTGAGCCATGGTTATTATTATTATTATTATTATTATTATTATTATTACTGATTACAATAATAATAATTAAAATCTACAGGCAATAACGAAGCAAACATGCAAGAATATCTTAACCTATGTGTATATTTGATACCTTGATAACTCTTCACATAGTATTGTTGATCTAATAACGTAAACACAGGAATCGAATGCATATTATACAGCGAAATCGTATATTGTATTTAACTTACTAATATAAATTACTGTCACTGATGTCACCACATAATATATATATATATATATATATATATATATATAATGATTTCAACAAATACAAACCTCCTACAGAGCGTGCAACAATATAACGTGTGACAGTACAACGCACAGTTAGCTTTTCAGGCGCAAAAAACATGATCATTACGACAGAGCAAATGCAGCACCTGTGACAAACATAAATAGACTGTGTGTATGCGAATGTTTGTGGCAGTTAAAGTTTCACAGTTAGCTGACAGAGAGCAGCAGCCTACAGACATCAAATGGCATAACTCCCTTCTCTAGATTTGAATGCACGACAAATGCAAACAGTGAGTGTGTCACGTTGTTCAACTCGCTCATGAAAGTTTAATCACTCCAAAGGAGAGGGAATTCCATGTTGTCTGTCGTCGCTGATGTTTGAAAATACACACGAAACTATTCCCATACTTTATTCATGGTGTTTCGGCGTCAAATAAACCGTATTTCGGAAACAAAATTTACAAATCTATGTAAGAGACTCTGTTTCTGTATGGCTTTTATAAAGGCTAGTTCCATTATTAACAAAATGCAATAACACAAACCTACTGTGTACTAATCCAAATTAGTAACTGCAGCTCGGCATCCTTTACTTTCCAATAATTACTAGGAGGAACTGAAGAGAATCTCGGAAGGCCTCAGTATCGTAACAGGCCTTAAAATTCGAAACACATGAATACCAAATACCAGCTGACATTCTGTGCCCAGACAACCAATAATTCGCAAGCTACATCACTAATGTTAACGAATAAACTTATCACAATAAACGGCGACCGACTGGACTCAGGCCTCCGTTTGCAATATCCGCAGTTCACCGTGGCCAAGCAGCAGGTGCTACGCTGACGACTTGGTGCACAAACGCACAGTACATCAGTTTCGTGTATGAATGTTATCCAGAGCATAAGCAGTGCTCACTAATCTACGTGCACAAAGAATGGGTCTATTTTTGCGAACCTTAGTACAAGCGAACATGACGTTCATCCGAATAATATTTAAGAATTCAATTCCTACCTCATAAAAGAGACACTGCATCACTATTACAAAAGCCCTCAGATTCATGCTGTTACAGATATTATGTCATTTAGCTTTCATGTCATACAAAACACATGAATACACAGTGTGAGGAAAATGTAAGAATTGAATGTTAATGCATGAGGACCACATAGTTACCACCGTGCCTCAAAGGGTCAACAGCATAACTGCTTCATCGGGGCGGGGGTCCTATCATGCCTGCCACAGATAATGTAGCAAGCTGGTCAGTGGGTGATTTCTGTCTGATGAGACAAGCCATACAATGGGGTGAGGCCTTCAGCAGCAACCACAGCACACAAGTCTGGCTACTCTGTGTATGTTCACTGACCTAGTGCTACACTAATAGTTAGAAACATGCACTAACACAACTCAAAACCACTATAGAATAGGGTAAGAGCTTAGTGCTTCACTCAGTTATTTAACACCAATATTTCAACTACGAAAGCTATGAGCACGAAATGGGAGAGGAAGATGATGAGGTATTAACACGGTTATTTGAGATAAGTTTCACAAGAAACTACTGCTTCCATTCTCAGGGACCCTTTTACCCACTACATTCCTTCTGGATTACTTCTCTTTCCTCCACACAATGAACAAATGCACTTCCAACTTTATTGTGTACGTGCAAGTATGTGCCCCAGATGGTCAATAGATTTACTGACCCACTGGTTATTATACACTGCTGTTCAAATGAGATAACCAACTATAAACACTGTCACCAAGAGTACAAAAAGAAAAAAACTTCAATGAAATTCCTATAAAATTTGCAAGTCTTAATAAAAACAATTACAGTGGACTACCACCAGTGCAATTGGAACCAAGAGGTAAAGCGCTTAATTAAAAGCTGGTTAATCCAGAGAAACAATAAATAAACGTATGAATGTAGTGTAGGACAGTTAAGTCATTGCTAGTATTTTTAAAGTTCTCCCTAGAACAGGCCACGAAGGCCCAGAGGGGGAGTAGAGGTATAGCTCTACTCTTTCTTTAACCCTGGCACTAGATGAGGGTGGGTGGTAAACTCCACGCCCCGGCCGCTTTACCCCCGGGAATAACCCGGTACCCATTGTATAGGAGGCTGGGTGGGACCCAGGACCGGTCTGGACGGGTGCGGAAAATCTCGCCCCCCACCGGGATTCGATTCCCGGACCGTCAGGCCTGTAGCGTAGTCGCTATACCGACTACGCTATCCCGGCCCACCTTGCTAGTATTTAGTACCTCTAAGTACGTATCAATTACAGACAAATTACTTTAAACTGTAATAATTAAGTAATTTCAGTTACTAAATTCATCATTAAAGTCATTCCTTTTTCATGTTTTTTTGTTTAGCAACATGCTGGTTAAGCTGGAGTGCCAATTGTGACAGAATCCACTGTACTGTGACTGCTATGTAATGTACATTTAGAGCTTCCTACTAGAGTAGTTTCACTTACTGTTCCTGCCACAGTGGCAGAGCTGCATGTAGCAATTCAAAATCGCACAAATGCCAGACACAGAAAAAGTAACGAGATGTGGCATATTTTTAAATTCAATAATTCCTCATTCTCTGCAGTAACCATTTCAGCTGACAGACCACAAAAATGTCATCATTTCCAATTTCATAAAATTCATCTTCCTACCATCACTTCAGAATCCTCTCCAAATCTGCAGTAGCGACTCCTGAGACAGGCCACAGCTTCACTAAATTGTACCTACAAGCTTTTGTCTTGAATAATGTAAGTAATTAGAAACAACATCAGTTGAAGTTTCATCAAGCTGCATTCCAATCCTGAGATTTCTTAATACACCCTGAATAAATTCAATATCTAATATTCTTTTATTAAGCAACAATGATAATTTGGTATATATTTTAAAAATATTCAAAACATAAATTTCTATCTTCAAAAAAGTTCACATACCAACAACTTTGTTCAAAGCTGCAGTCATCACAAAGCTTCTTACTCAAATAATTTGTGAATTTCCTACCTTGAGCTGATGCAGAGGCTGACGCAGAAGGCCAGGATCTCTCCGTCCACCAAGTCGATCTGTCTCTGCCTCCACACACTCCATCGAAGACTCAGCTTCAGACAGCCATGCGAGGAACTTGTCCAAAGATCGATCAAAGTTGTGCAGTGAGTTCATTGCCGAGTGAAGCAGCTTCCCCCGGTTGATGATGCTGTTAACAGTCAGTTGATAATCAAAAAATTAACTTTAACAGATTACTACAACACAAGATTTGAGATTCCCATAATGGAGTTGCTCGAAATTCATCTTCAGGAATGTTATGCCATGTTGACTGCTAAACAATTACCGACGTTTTGAAAGATTATACTGCCTTCATTCTTCTTGGACTGCTTGATGCTGCAGTTGAGGGCACTATAATCTTTCAAAATGTCACTAAACTGTTTACAACTCGACATACTGTAACTCTCAAAAGCCCTGAATCATCTTAAGATTACTACACAAAGCTTTATAATGTTTCCTACATGCCATTATGCATAATGCCTGGGGCAAATTTATGTATATTGTGATTGAAGTTTGAGTGGTGGACCACAATCATAAACGTCTTCTGTGTATAGCACCATGCTGAAAAGATGGATTCCAGTGGTTTGGACATGTACTGCCTCCTCCTTCAGGGTTCAACCTGATGGACACAACAGATCCTCCAAGAGACTTGGATGTCTTCATCTTTGCAAAGAATCTTAGCTTATAGATTACACTCTTCTGTTCACTTTAGTACATGTCATATTAATATTATAAACAGATACAGCCTAAGTCATGACACAGACAATATATAACATTAAAATAAAGACGAAACTTAATACTGTACAACATAAATGTGAGAGTCATGAGTAATTCCACCGTAGAATTTTGGAGGATATGTACTGAAACATTCTGAGACACAGCTCCTGAACAGTAAAGCACGCAACATCTAAATAAAAGAATGTGTGGTGCAGAGAAGAGGATAATGAGAATAATGGTCTGTAACTGAAACATGTAGGAACATCAGCCAGGAACAGCATCAGTACATGTTGGCTGCAGTTACAGAACATTTGAAGCGAGCTATAGATGGTTCTGGGTGCTAACGGGAGCACCACATTGAAAATGTTTCAGTTGGAGTTAAGTTGAAATGTTCTGATTATAGTATGCAGTAATAAACATGACCAAGATGAAAGGCAATGTCCAGAATAAGTAATGTTTATTATTTCAAGAGATTTCCATACTCCCAAGACACATAAGACACAATTATGTGCCTCAACGTTTTCAACACACAGGACCTAAAGAGAAACAACACTTTTGGAAGGAATCAGTACATTCTGTTCATTTCTAAGGCAATTAACGTAAAGTCCCTTACTGAAAAGAATGCAGCTGACCTGCAAAGTGTGAGTCCCTTAACACTCATGACAACAGTTGGGGAAAATATATAGATCCTGTCAGAAACATGAGTCTCTATCCCTGCACGATATAGTTCTTTTTAACAAATACCAGTTGCCATATGTTACATGTTTCGTTTATAACAAGCCTAAAGACTAGTTCATGCACAGCTCTAACCACACAGAACACTACAAAAGATAGCTGTATCGTCTCCCATGCAAAAAAACATGACAAAAACTTCAGTCCAATATAGTTTTAACTGGAAGACATCGGTTGGTGGTCACACACAAGGGACAGTCAGCTTTCTGGGGGTCACACCACTGCCAAGGTCAACTACAAACTACTCAGACAGTAACAATACTAATATGAGCTCTGGAATAGCAACATACCGTATTCAAAAGTACAGATAATAACAATGGGTTTTGGCCTACTGACAGACGGATGGTTTCATAATTTATTGCATATTTCTGGTCACATATTTAAAGCAAATTTTGAGCTGTACAAATATTCCCACTGGAGGAAGACGAAGAAGGGGATAATGAGGAGTAATATTGAGAAGTATGGGTACAATCAGCCTCTTAATGTAGGCCTTCTCTTAACTTACAAAACAAAATTCTGAAACTGCCCATGAAGTGCTTGATGAATTAAAGCACATAACCCATTAAAACAGAACTCTTGGAAAACATCTGCACAACAATTATAATAAATATAATTCCGCATTTTATTTAAGAAGTTTTATTTTTCATTTCATTTTTCACAGTTCCTCCATAGCAGTAGCCTTTCACCAGGAACTGACACTGTATCAACATGACTCAGGTCAGATTATAAGAGTTTAAAGCATGATAATTCCATTTTCAGTTACTCACTGATTAATTAACTAACTCCACTAAGAAGGGTCATTCTTGAAAAGCTGGCATATTTTAAAGGTATATATAACAGTGTCGAGATGGAGCTGATAAAGATAGTGAGTGCTCTCCACGGGATAGTCACAGCCCCACTAAAACTTGAACAAAGGAAATCACGCACACACAGACTTCACCAACCTGCTTGATGGATGCATCAGTATCCAAACAATTTAGATTTGTCAACTTGGGGCCATGATTGTTCAGTCAGTATAGTAGCTAAGCTAAAGAGTAAATAGAAGAGACTTTTTTTCTTCTCCACAATGTCGACAGCAGCTCTAGGAACTCCCAACCAATGGATACTGGGAGCTGTTTCCCCAGTGGCACAGCAGCTGGGGCATGAATCTGACCACTCACCCCATTTAATGCCAAGGTAAGTATTACATTGAATCCCATCTCCACTCCACTTATGCCTTCATGGAGTCATGGTTAAATACCCAAGGTACAACTTTATCTTTAACTCTAAGTGTATAAATTTTCTCTGGAAAAGTGCTTAACGCATCTGATCTTAAATGTATCACTTACAATCAAAACTCCATAATATTGGCTACTTAAATATACCATCATATTTCACTTTATATTCAACGTGCATCTTTTTATAATTGAATTAATTGTACCAACAAATGCACTAAGACAGTTTTTTCACTGTTTTCTTTATTATTATGATGCCCCAATACGCATTTCGGCAGTTATTCTGCCATCATCAGGGGGTATTTTAAGTGAGTTTTTACATATGTTATGATGTAACCAAAGAATTGGTCTATGTAAAAACTCACTGAAAATACCCCCTGATGATGGCAGAATAACTGCCGAAATGCGTATTGGGGCATCGTAATAATAAAGAAAGCAGTGAAAAAACTGTCTTAGTGCATTTGTTGCTACAATTAATTCAATTATACCATCATATAATACTGAAAAACAATCTAACCTGTCACACAGAAGACAATGCATGTAGACAAACAAATCAGCTACTTTAATGTAAAAACATTTTGTCTTTTCAAATACAACAAAATCACCATGGCAACTGATACAAAATGTTCTCCATTTGATCTGCTGTTCAAAAACAAAACATCCCTACATTGTTTCACTGTCATGTACATCAGCATATGCCATTTGTTTTTTACTTGTGTTTGTGCAGTGATCAAATTCTTTTGTTTATATTTTAACAGTTGCTTTCCACAGTGATGACAATGATGATGATAATGATGATGATAATCTGTATTCATTTCCATTATGGACAGTTTATCAAAGCGTTTCTACAAAGGCCTTTACCCAGAAACAAATAAAACAACCAAGCAACCAATGAACCATAGAAATTTAAATTTCACAGCACACACCTGCATCAGACACATTAATTAATCTGATTACCCAGCATGCCATGGCAGGAGCTAAAACGCATCTCACTACTGCATTATACATCCATATTACCTAAACAGAAGTCATGAAATTAAAGTGTTTGTCTGATTTCAGATAAATATGCATCTGGGTTCATGAATGTTTTTTCCTGTTGTCTAAAATTAACAAATGCAAGGAATGCATGTGGAAACTGTGCCACTTACCACCATTATTATGTATTCTTTGCATGAAGTGCATAACAAATGCATACAGAATTGGCTGTCTGTCTGCATGTTGTATGTGTAAAATGGTTGGATGAATTTTAGCAATATTTGGTACGAACAGTATGCCACACTCTACCCCACACCTGTACTCTCTCTGTACCTACAGTCTGTAATAAAAACACGACAAATGCATAAACTTGTGAGGTAAGAGCCACACACACACAACTTTTAGAGCAGTAACCTGAAGTGGCATACAGTAACAGACGTCTGAAAAATAAGTAATTTCTTTTTGTTTGTTTTGGGGGGGAGGGGGTGTAAAACATATAACAATAAAATGGTGGTTGCATCAAACAAATACAGGAAAGTTCCACTAATCTGACTTGCACAGGACCGGACAGGTACGGAATTATCGAATACTCCAGATTACCAGACGGTATCTATACCGAATCAAGTTCTCACACATAACTCTTTGTTAGTGCTCCTGTACTTGGGTTGTACAATTAATCGGCTGTGTATTCCCTTTGGATATCTACTTCATGTGCTGATTCAGGGTCATTAGGGTCCTCTTCTGTGTTTTCTGGAATCCGCATACCAAAGAAGTTCATGGAGTGGGAGACAAGGGGTCAGGAGATACCACAACGATTGATGTACAACACACTCACAGGCCTTTCTGAACATGTCCCTGAGATCTGCCTGTTTCACTGATAAAGCTTTTTTCCTGGTAAACAGCAAAATGTCTGGTCGTGGGACAACTCTGAAGTGCTGGATTATCAGGATTTCTGAATTATTAGATGTCGAATAAAAGGAATTGTGCTGTACTTAGCCTTTGGTTAGATGGCAATAACTAGAGAAATACTGAAGCTTGCCACTTTAAATTAAGTATGGAGACAGTTCATAAACATACTTACAAACACTGTAGAAAATATTGTTTTAAGGGAACAATTAAAAAAAAAACTGTGACAGCATGGCTCTTTCAGTTTATGTGTAACATGACTAAAATAAATGCTAAAAATTCAGTTCTTCCCACGAATAAAGCAAACAATGACAAACACTATGTAACACATTAAAATTCTAACTGACCAGGATTCAAACTAACGTTCATGTGTGTTAGTCCGGTAAGCAAGCGCATGACATAAACTACATCCTGTTATTGAGTTATAAATTCACATAATCTAAATGTAAGTTATCAAATTCAATGTAGTTTTCTAATTTTTATAATAAACACTTTCATTAACATTTGTTATTATAACTATTTTACTTGGTTTCCCCCTCCCCCAAACCTAACACCTACTAGGGAAGTACATGAAATCGCTGTGTACACTGACATGGATTACAGCCCCCCAATAGCAGAGTTTACTTACACTTTCATCTTTACTGAGATTAAAAGTATGAGATTTTTTTATAAACTACCCCATAAAAAAATAATGCTCCTAGATCCTATAATTTTAAAAATGTGTAAAACCCAAAAACCTAACTGCATTAACTCCATGAAGAAGAGCTTTTTGAGAAGCTAATAGTTTCTCAGCCACTCAAGAAAGTCTCCATATTTTATGACACCTACATGTTCATTACTGTGTCCATAACAGACTGCTATCAATGGTGAATCCAGACCCAGTGGTCAAGTCTAGCAGCATACACAATGTTGTGCTGTGCCATTTGCTAGACCTGAACTCTGGATCAGGTTTCACCACTAACTGCCACTAGTTCCAAACCTTAAGCCAGAAGAATTAAGTCCACATACCCCCATCCCATTTCTTTAAGACAAATTTTAATATCACCTGTCCATCTATGCCCAGGTCTTCAAACTTTTTCTTTCCTTCAAGTTTACCATCAAAATGCCACATTCATTTCTCATCTCTCCCATACGCTATCGCATCCTCTTCAATTTAATCACCTTAACAATATTAAGCAAGAAGTACAAATTATGAAGCTCCTCTTAATGCCATTTTCTCTGGCATCCTGTTGCTTCCTCATTGCACTACTCTCGACCACCCTCCAATCCATGTTCTTCCAATAATGTGTGGGTCCAAGTTTCAGACCCATAACAATAACAGTATAATTTATAATTTTGTACATTTGAATCTTTGCATTTTTATATAGCAGATGGGAAGACAAAAAAATTTTGAACCGAATGGCAGTCCTTGCACTGGGTTAGAGAAGCAACAGCATAACAAGCAGTAGTTACAAAGGGCACATGTTTTGTGTGTTTCATCCACATCTCTTTCCCTTCTCATATGTTTCTACTCAGATTACTTTTTAATGAACTCAGTAACTGAAACCTATAAACAATATTCAACTGAGGTCTCTGCAGTATTCACAATGTACTTATTAACTGGTACTCTGATACAATACAGCTGATCTGACTGGAGCATCTGTTTGGCTGAAAAAATAAAACATGGTTACATCATACTGGTGTACCAGTGTTTCTCTTGCAAGGATTCAAATTTCTGGTTATAAATACAGGTCACATATATACTGATATCTTTAAAAATACAGTATGCATTACCTAAATATTATTTTAACATGGCGTACAGCACTGTGATGTTACACAGACATTACATGTATCGAGCAAAACACAAATATTTTGAAACATGTCAAACTTGTATATGACATAACAGAGCTGACTCTGGGGATATGAAATGAGAGGAAACAATGTCCAGCCAGTATCAGAATGTATAAAATTTCAAGAGAACGTTGGTAAAATTGTAAACTTGACCACTTCCACCATTCATCACACCTCCCCTCACTACACTATCCAACTGACACTCATTCCACAAACAAAAAACAGCAGCTTTAAAGGTAAATATACAGTTGTCCTTCTGCTTAATTAAACAACACACCATGAAGGCTAATGAAAAACAGAATGTACAGTTCCACGTATTCTTATCCCTCATTGGTCCAACCTCAAGTTACACTCAACAGTGTGTTCTGTTGTACCAGGTCCATTGCCAAGCTCAAACTGACATGTTATTTTACAATGTTTTATGCTAGCTTCCCTAATCTCCTAATTTTCTACAAAATTAATTTGGACACAACTATGTAAATTCACAAAAATAATTTAGGCTGCAAAGGATTAAACTTGGCACTTTATGGAGTTGAGTTCTCAATTTCACATGTCATATGCTTTATCGTTGGGAAAAGAGTCCTTTCTAAACATTAACTACGAAGCTGGGTGAGCTCCAAAGCAAATCTGGATGATAGAGAGGATAAATACAGGGAGTTGAACCGGAATTCTAGAGACATCCAGCCCCACAGCTTAGTCTCAGTAATGAGCTATCGCACCTGTTTCAAAATATGCCCACATGCTCACTGTTCACAACAACTTGTAATCTGCACTGCACCTCGACCACTTCCCTTACCTTTCCACATAGCAACAATGCACGAATGATGGCAACAGTCTATTAATAATGTCAAGGCAGGCCATAAATGAAACTAAATGCAAATGATATTGACAAGCAGTGAATATAATATAAATCATGAAACACTGAGATGAGAATACAAACACACACAAAGAATGGAAGAGAAGAAAAAAAAAACCAACCAATTAACTGAACACCTAACAGAAAAAATGAGAATATGATATTGAGGAATTTATGAAATGGTAGTTGAATGGAATAACTGAATCTGAAGAAAGAAGACACGAACATCATTAGTTACAAAATTTGAAGAAGAAAAACTGACAATCTGTTGTGAGTAAAACTTGTTAGCTTATGCGAGTTCCGAGATTCTCACAGCCTGCAGCCAGACCATGAACATAGTGGGTGCAGTGGCTTCCAGTGTGGGTGCATGTACATACACATGATTATATATGTATATAACGCTGCACTATGCACATACCGTGTATACACATTAAGTACGCATAAGTGTAAAAAGTGCCTTTATCAGGACCACAGATTCAACACTTTAATTACAAAATTCACTCTATAACATTGCAAACAACTTACTGCATGTACATACACTTTTGCAAATGAGTTGTTTCCAACCACGGCAGTTCAAGAAAGGCAACATGTGGACGCGGGAGGGTGTCACATGTTTTTTAGGAGACTGATCAGCATGTTTGTCTTTGACATTTTGCAAAACTTCGCAAAATCCTAGTAGCTGCATCCAGATTTTTTAATGGGTGCAATTCACCCACTTGCACCCCCTGGCTATGGGCCTGGTTTCAAGTCATCATCATGACTAGTCACAGTCATCAAAAACTGGAAGCTAATAAAAAGTTCCGTATGACCACCATGCTTATTTCCTTTCCAATCTATAAAAAGGTTATCCAAGAAGGGCACTTTACAAAGATATCATTTCATGAACTTAGAAAAAGTGAAGAGACTGTCAGTCCCACATTACACATATGCACATCTGCCACGTTATTTCTACTGACTGCAGGGAACTTGAAGTATGGTGTTGGGATAATATCCAATGATGTAACACTCGTAAAAAATTTTCGTGAAAACTTGTCAGCTGGTTCAAAAGTTGACATGGAGGGAATGTGCATATGCATGTAAACACCCACACAATCACATAGCATGATGGTGTCAAAAACTTATTATCTTTTCCTAATAACACAATTTAGGCTAACAAGATGAAATTGTGTGCATAGCATTACAATTCTGATGTGTTCCCTAAATAGCATCTCATTCCACTGCACCGTCATTAAACATACATTTACCACTGTATACACAGAGACATATGAATTCAAGATGGAAGAAATGTAACTGAATTTTTATCAACAATTGCAGACATCTGTAATTTCCATTTGTGTTCACAATACCATTAATGACCGCTGAATATGCAATTTGGAAACGTAAATATAGCTTCTCTTTCATTTAATTGCCTTGAAAAGCATAAACTTAACAGAAAATGAGGATATAAAAGAGAACACGTCTTCATATAAAGTGGCTGTTAAAATCCCCTGATCTAAATCAAAATTGAAAGGGATCAACAAGTTTTCATAAAATTCCCGTACCAAATTTCACAAAAATTAGCCCAGCTGTTCTCGAATTGTTTCATGGTGACAACAAGCAGAGGTAGCAATGCAAATTGGAGATCCATAGGGTTGCAGATTTTTAAGCAACTATCAAGAGTGGGCAGAAAAAAGGAAAAAGTAATGAATTGTGTGTCTTATAGGGTAAACATGATGGCTGCCCACCTTGTGTTTAGGTTGTTGTAGCGTTGATTGATTGTTTCAGTCATCTTCTTGACCTTTGTTGTGTCATCTTGCTGGTACACAGCAATTAACTTCTGAGTGAGCTGATTGAATAATTCAATGTGGTGTTTGTACTGGTGCAGTTCTGCATGATATGACTGAAACAAAGCATACAAAATTGTTATTTACATTTAAACAAAATTTATAAAACTGGACCAATCATGCACTTGTATTTCACTAATAAGTTTGATGAAGCATTACAATACAACTATTTATTATGTTTTATCAGACAGTTATATGGCCGCATGGTCAGCTTCTGTCCCTTAAAATACCTAAAATTTAAATTACAATTTCAACTTAATTTTTGTATGGTTCGACTGAGATCTCAGACCTTGGGTGTTATTTAACAATACATATGTCAATATAAAATGTTAAACCAATAAAGGATAAGTATTTTGAAAGCAAAAAGTGTCAGCAATGAAAGGGTGCGGTCCGGTAGTTCCTTTCCGGAATAATATTCTTTTTCATGTGTTTGTTTCTTGTCGTTCGGGAGCACACGGTGGCGCAGTTGGTTGAGGCCCTGCACTACAAGCCGGAAGGTCGCGGGTTCGATTCCCGATGGTGTCATTGGAATTTTTTATTCAAATAATCCTTCCGGCCGCACTATGGCCCTGGGGTCGACTCAGCCTCTAACAGAAATGAGTGCCAGGAATATTTCCTGGGAGGTAAAGCTGACCGGTGCGTACGGCTGACAACCCTGCCATCTTCATGTGCCGATTGTCTTGAAATCTGGGACCCTCAGGGCCTGTAATGGCATAGCTTTACCCTTTCTTTTTTTCGTCCCCAGGGGATTTGGTTTGTTTACTACATCGTGTGCGCTAATATGTTGTCCATATCCGTTGATAACTATGTTTCGTTTGGTAAATGTTTGTACAGGGTGATCGAAAAGTCGCGCAACCCAAATTTAAAAAAAATTAAAAGATATCTCAATATATTTAACATTTTTATTCTACAATTTAAACTACACATACAGTCTTACAATAATTGCTGCAAACGTCCACCGTGCTCAGCGAGGCAAGCATTCACTCTCTTCCTCATTTTACTCGTACTAGCAACCTTATATAGAGTTTCTGTCGTAACATTCAAGATACAGTCTTGGATGTATTGTTTTAGTTAATCAAGTGAATGTGGGTTGTTTCTGTAGTCATTTTCTTTTAAATAACCCCATAAAATATAGCACTGAGATTGAAGATCGTGTTCTACAATAAAAAAACTCTGCGCTTGTGAAAGACATGTCGGTAGACTCGCGGTTTTAAAGCCACTTATGAGATGGTGACAGGTCACGTGACCTGTGCTTGCCCTTACACGGGTTTTGAACAGTCATACCAACATATTAATCCACCAATTCAACTTCATCACACTCATTCCTAGCTAGTACTAAATATCAAACTTCAAGTTGCGCGACTTTTCGATCACTCTGTACATTGGTGCTGGGCTTCCATGTATCATCTGTCTAGTAGATATCAGAGTGGTATTATTTATGTTTAAATTTCCATTACATATTATGTCGTGATATTGTTGTTCTAAAACTGGCCTTATTGATCTATGCACACTATCACTTTGTGGTGTGAGAATTTTCATAATGAATTTGAACAATGGGGTGTCAAAAGGCAAGAGGTATATGGGAATGGGGGACTTTCAAAGACTATGAACCTTGGCAGACTGACGTCATCGTCTGGAAAGGAACTGAAAGTTCCTGATAACTGCTGTCATTGTCTTCAAACACAGAACGGTAGCACTCCACACTACAGTCAATTTATATTTATGGAAAACACTAATAATTTTTCGCCACCTCCCTTCACATTTAAACAGATTCTTAAAATAATTCACCAGCATCCAGTCTCGGGTTAATTGGTAATAACTCCCTCAAAACAATTAACTTCAGCTTTAGAGACAAGCCACCACAAACAAATCATTTTTTGAGGTACATACATATATCCATACGATTAGTCTTCTGTTATGTGACACCATAAAGTTTGATATCTATCTACCATACTATCACAGCGTCACATCCCAGAAAATGCCACGTGTAATACTCATTGCCATGAGAATCCCAAATCTTACATGCATTCTATCCACGGCAAATGCTCATATTTCCACACAAAAAAGAAACAAACAAACAAAAACAAACAACTCTACTGAGAACAATTAAGACACAAAAGAAGAAATTAATCTTTCCATACAAACAAAACTGCTCTAAAAATGTTTAATGCAGTCTGCTCTTTTGTGTTTCATGTAAGAGGCACACCCATGGTTTAGTGTTTGCAGGGAACAGATGAACCAGATGCTATCACCTGTTTCCTTTGCTCTCATGCCAGCCACAGGCAACACAGTCTTGATCTTCACTGTGAAGAGGAATGGTGCCACTTTTTGGTACATTATTATTAGATACACAGCATGTACAGCACAACACACGTGGGTTTCTCTCCATCTATTTCTGTATAGTGGAAAAAGCAGTATATAGTTTGTGCAATCAGAGGGACAGGAGCAAAAGAGGGCAGGAAGAAATTCCAGTACAAATCAAAGAAAGAAAACTGAAATGATTTTATATTATCTTCACCGTGCATTTTTTAACAACTCACAAATTACACAGCAACGAAAATGCACTGTATTTTCACTCTATATTCTTTAACCCCTTAAAAGAATAAAGAATAAGAAGTGAAAATATAGTGCAATTCATTGGTGTGTAATTTGTGAAAACTGAAATGAGTTTGACATAGATAAAGTAAAGGTACTGGATCTACAGAAATGGAGGCAATGGACTGGAATCCTCACATTCAGCTTCTTACATATGAAGTGTACTAATACTTTTAGTACTTTTGAAAGGCAAAAAAATGTTATAAATAACAAAAACCCCTTAACTTGTTCATTTGAGAGCAGAAGTTGAAGAAAAAATATCATGGGAACGAGAACAGTTGATGAAGTACCTCCACAAGAAGACACACAGTCAAGTTAAAATAATTGGCAAAGATCAGGATCTTATGATGGCACTTTGTGGATGCCCTATGCTCTCCCAGGAGTAATTGGAATAACGAGTCGGTGGTGACAGTAACATATGTACTACCCAGAGGCGTATTATTTCAAAAAATATACCAGTAATTTTAGCCTCTAGTCTGACCGTCCATCAAAGTAAGTTTGTCTCAGGCTACAATTTTCACTTGAAAAACCACGGAGACAAAGTCAAGATATTCATCTATTTGCACAAACAATACCTGGCATTTCGCAGAAAATGTTATTGATACATATCAGAACTAATTCCACGTAGCAGAGCCCTTCTTGAGAACCTGATTATCGCTCATCCGTTCTCGGAATTCCGCACCTTTTACAGGTTCATTACCGTGAACACAACGGCTTGTTAATGGACCTTATCCCGATTCGCACAGATTCATCCCACACCCTCCCTCCCTAACTCTTTTCTAAATCCATTTTAATAATATCCTTCCATAAATGCCTAGACCATCAAAGTGGTTCCTTCCAGTCAGGTTCCCCAGCTAAAAGTTTATGGGAATTTATGCACCTCCCATGCCTTCCATATGCCCACAAATTCAATTATCATTGATTTGTTCGTCCTTATAATATACGGAGCAAGTACAAATTATGAATCTCACCATTATGCAGTTGCCTCCAAACTCACGTAATATCCCGTTCCTCAGATAAAAATATTCCTCTCAGCACTGTGTTCCCCAAAACTTAATCTTTCCTTAGTTTGAAAGATCAAGTCTAATACCTATACAAGCCAAAGTAAAATTATTATAGTTTTGGGCATTTTAATCTGTACACTTTAGACAGCAGATGAGAATTTCTCACACTACGTACTAATATGTGATTGCTGAACGGCATATTTGATCCGAACAAAGCACAATTGTGCCACAGGGCTCCACCCACAGGCCCGTAACAAATGTAAAGTCTGCTGTGCTGGGTACAGTTACTGTCTGGTTAGAAACTGGAAAGCTAACGTCGCGTTGCACGGAAACACTGGAGTTTAACCCACTCAGATTCTCAATGACACGGCTGTTTTGTATCTGGAAGAACTTTGCTTCAACTCTCGGCCAGGAAGCAGCAGATCCTAACGGATCCTCGCCAGTTTACTCAACCTAAGACGAATGGTTACGACTACCAGAAATCTGTTGATATTTGACCCGAAAGTCGGCCATTTTGATAAATTTTTGTCTTTCTCCTTAGCTGCAGTTGGATACTCAGCACTCCCGTTTCGTATCGTGAAGACTCTACTTCGATTATCACCATCGAAACCCCCTCCTCTGTTAAATTTCCACAGAGTTCTTCATTCGTTGTTAATTTACTACCACATCTTATTCGAGACGATTGAGGTTCAATTCACATCAAGCACACCAGCTAAACTGTTTTTGCGGAATTTTCTGACACATTTATGCAGTTATCACTCTTGCTTTGCATTCGGGAGGACTGGGGTTCTATTCTCGACCTGGAGGCCGACTATAATAACTTCTCGTGGTTTTATTCCCGTCCTGTAGATCAGTGGTAGAACAATACCCAAACGGGAAAGGTCAGTTCCTCCAACAGTGTTGGCAGGATGATAAATACCAGAAAACAGCTGTTCATGAGCATAACTACTGCGACACAAAGACATATAGGTGGCGTGGCGGCAAAGCTCCAAGTATTCTTAACCTCGGCATTAGAGACAGGTGAGAAAAGAGCTTCACGCTGCGGTCAATGTACCCATTGACACAATGGACAGGGCACTGAGTAGGCCCCAGAATCTCCCTTACAGTGTCCACAAAAAGAGTAAGACAGTCTTAAAAAACAAAGCCGTAAACGTGGCTATGATCGTACAATGTGCGCGATATGGCATAGGCGATTTACACAACACAACAAGCTCTAGCAAGTGACCTGAGCTGTCCTGAGCTACCACAAACACACAAACGTAATCAGCGGTGGCCCACGCAGTGCGTGAACAAAATACACATGGCACATTACGGTGGCCTGTCAAAACTCATCACCTTCACTGCTGCAGAAGCCAAGTTCAAGGCTTTTCCTCCTCCACTGTAGGTACAAGATCAACTTCACCCAACGTGCTTAATTTTTTGGCGGTTTTTTGACTATCAGGCTATACAGCGTCGGACGATAGGACACCTGAAGAATGACTGGAAAAGATTTGGTAATGAGTGGTGTTGGTCTTGTATGGTGCTGAAACGTGGACACTTCGGAAATTAGATCACAAATACCTTGAAAGATTTGAAATATCGTGCTAAAAAAGGATTGGGAAAATCAGTTGGACCGATCGTGTGAAAAATTAAGAAGTTCACATACAGTCAAGGAGGAAAGGAATATCCTACTTAAAATAAAATGACGGAAGGCTAACTGGATTTGTCACATCTTGCGTAAGAACTGTCTTCTAAATCACGTTATTGAAGGAAAGACAGAAGTGAAAGGAAGACGAGGAAGAAGACGTAAGCAGCTACTGGATGACCTTAAGGAAACAAGAGGATACTGAATTTTGAAAGAGGAAGCACTAGATCGCACTCGGTGGAGAACTCGATTTGGAAGAGGCTATGGACCTATCGCGTGACATACTACGGAATGAATGATGGGCTGACCGAGGTACTATTCCACAATGTGCCTGGAAGGATCGAAGAGACTGAAGAAAAGCTTCAGTGATATGAGGTCGTCCGAGATTCTGACCTGGCACCCCACGAAGGTATGGCGTTACCACTACAGCAACCTGCTCGGTCCCGTGCTTGAACAACAACAACCTTAAACACGTAGGCAGGAGTGTAGGTACAGCTCCACTGGTTCTTAACCTCAGCACTGGATAGAGGCCAGTGGTCAACTTCAGGCCTACGGTATCTTACGCCTAATTAAAGACAGCCCAGTAGCAATTAGAATCAATGCCTTCCACTGTAGAGAATATCCAAAGCCTTTTAAAACAGGGGGCAGAATTCACTGAATGTGTAGTCAGTATATTGTATGGAATTCATCCTCAGACGATAACACATAAAGAAGCCGAGTGCGTCGAATTGGATTCAAACCCGCGACCACTGTAACTGATGGTCCTGGACCTCACAGATACTTCATCTGGCGACTCGCTTATTCCCATGAAACGTTAAAATACGATTCGTGGGCTTGTAAATTGGTCCAGTGAATGAATGAATGAATCAATCAATCAATGGATAGTGGGTTCGAGCCCCCAGGGTCCAGTGAACAGAGTTATAAACTTCACACTTTGCAGAGCGACTATCAGCTTCTCACGAAGGACTCTGCTCTATACAGTTACAATGATAACTTGGCGAAGTCATAAATTAATGATCGGATTACGTACGGGTGTCGATTTGAACTGCAGTCTCAAGACTGGTCATCAGGAGGCGGTCACGGTACCCCAGGCACGATTAGAAACTCAGCACTGACTGGCGCCAGTACTGCAGCTTCAGTCTCGGTCCCTCCTGGATTCAAGTCGCTGCCGTTTAGTCTAACCGGCAGGACAATTATGCCTGTCACGAGTTACGTATGCAAGTTATCATGTAACGAACAGTGAAGACAAATCGCCTTGTGTCATGCTCTAATAAGAGTTACTCAAGTACAAAACGAACTTCATAAATATCAAAATAATCCCATTTGGAATGTGAAACAGCCTTGTGAATGAGGACGGGAACGAGAGGCCGGCTGGTGTGACCAAGGTAAAAGGCAGCTCAGCTTTCCATTAGGCGGGGAATTTGAGGAGTTAATCAGCATAATTTTGCTAGTGCCACTTCGTAGTTGTAGCAGCTACAACTGACATGCTTATGTACTGCAAGTTACTGATGATGATGACAACATAGTGGTGGTCGTAGTGACAGTATAATGTTAAACGACAGACTCGTCAGACAGTAGGACAGTTTACACGACACAATTGTCAGGGCACTCCCTTGAAGGCGCATCGACGTTTCCACACCTTCAGGAGCCCAGAAATAAAAGCTGGGCCACGATGTAGTGTTCACGGGAGAGGAGGGTGGCGCTGTTTCCTGCCATATAACTGATTGTATAGTCTTATTTATAGCCGCACTATTTTGGCACCAGATGTCATTAACATGTCTGTGTCAACAAGGAAGCAAAGATGTAATTTAAATTAGGTTTACTATTGAAAACAGAGGTATCAGGAACGATGATGCTAGTAAACAGTGTATTCCTGGTTTACCGTTGTAAGTCAAACAGTTCTTACGCCAGCAAACAGTGCATTCCAGATGCACCGATAAGACAAAACCTTCTTGTGCCAAACACCCTGACGCAGATGCATATGGTGGGAGGACAGGCACACTGCACCTCGGTGCCTTTGTTCGGATTTAGGTTCTGGCCGTCTTCACACTTCTGTGAAAAGGTCTGAGATATGCTTTCGGACCGAACTTTGTGGTTTGGTGGACAGCTGTGTAGTCGACAAAATCTCGGTTCTGGAAATGGTTTTGAGAAGATACAAAGGGGGGGGGGGGGTGTTGGAAGTGGGCGGTTCTGAGAAACAGCAAAGGAAAAAGTTGACAAGTTATTGAACTCGCGCTGAATTTTGGCACTTGCATTGAATTTGAAGCACAAAATCTATATGAATTATATTTCATCATCATCATCATCATGAGCTGTGAAGTGTTAGGCGCACTGCCTGTTCTTTATCCCTCAAAGTGCAGCTGGTCCTTCCATCTTTTCCTCTGGCGTCCTATGCTTCTCTTCCCCTTTGGCCTATAAGAATAACATTAAAAGAGTCGATTTCCACCGCCCAATAAGAACTCCCCGCCTTCATTATAAACCCAATCAGTTTACATTGTTTAGGGAAATAATCGCTACTTATTGTCAGAATCATAAGAAACACATCAAAACATTCTATGAGAAAATGCAACACCTTTCCCCGTTAAGGCAAGTGGTACATTATTGTAAGCACTGTGCTCTGGAGGGCTAAACAGTGCACACAACTGGCTACAGATGTAACTAAGGCAGCGCAATCTCTTGTACCTTTTGTTCCCTCAGCTGTGCCTCAATACATCCGCGGTATGACCCACGTTAAACAGTGCACACAACTGGCTACATGTAAACTAAGGCAGCGCTATCTCTAGTATCCTTTTGTTCCTCAGCTGTTGCCCCATACATCGCGGTATGACCCCGTTAAACAGTGCACACAACTGGCTACAGATGTAACTAAGGCAGCGCAATCTCTTGTACCTTTTGTTCCCTCAGCTGTGCCTCCAATACATCCGCGGTATGACCCACGTTAAACAGTGCACACAACTGGCTACAGATGTAACTAAGGCAGCGCAATCTCTTGTACCTTTTGTTCCCTCAGCTGTGCCTCCAATACATCCGCGGTATGACCCACGTTAAACAGTGCACACAACTGGCTACAGATGTAAATAAGGCAGCGCAATCTCTTGTACCTTTTGTTCCCTCAGCTGTGCCTCCAATACATCCGCGGTATGACCCACGTTAAACAGTGCACACAACTGGCTACAGATGTAACTAAGGCAGCGCGATCTCTTGTACCTTTTGTTCCCTCAGCTGTGCCTCCAATACATCCGCGGTATGACCCACGTTAAACAGTGCACACAACTGGCTACAGATGTAACTAAGGCAGCGCGATCTCTTGTACCTTTTGTTCCCTCAGCTGTGCCTCCAATACATCCGCGGTATGACCCACGGCTCCCATCCGCTCGAGTCGCGTCTCCATCCGCCCCAGCCAAGCTTCCACCTCCAGCCGCTTGCTCTCGTACCGCTGACTGTCTGTCAGCATGGCATCCAACTGCGTCTTCCTCTGCATCACCTTCGAGTTCGTCTCGTCCCAGTGCTCCCGCAATTTCGTAACTGAAACATAAAATTATGCCACCGTCTAAACATACTAGGACCTCTCACTGTCCGGCAGGCACCTTCATTAAATAACTTACTTTATACGTAAAATTAATAGAAGCAAATTAACTCGAATCCTTAAAGCAGTTAATGTATTCAGTAAGTAAATTACAACATTATGAAAGCGTTTTCTGAAAGATTGAGCTGTGACAAGATCTCCCGAAAACCTACACCAACCAAGCCAGAAAAAAGAATGAAACCACAAGCCAACTATCGGAGATACTTCTTCCAAGGCTGATGACGTAGAAAAATGCATTCTATTGCGTTATATCAGCTGCTTACCGTGTGTTGTCACGTGCAGATATGAACCGTTCACTGCCTGCTCCACAAACACTAACAAGTTTTACTGAATACCTCATATTATAGAACTAAGATTACAATTTTACAGTTAATTTTATTCAGCAAAATTCTCCCGGGGCTTCGACCCGCATAATTTCGGAGTTAGTTTCAGAACATGCTATGTCTCCAACATTAGGAATGATGAGGCCAGAACATGTCTTAGTCCGAAACGACGAGGCTTACAGCACGAGGTTTTATTCCTTCTATCAGCGTGAAAGCATGAAATCTTACAAACTGTGCAGTCTTCGTATTGGCGAATTTTCTAATCCACACTGACAGGGTGCAACTGCATGTTAGGATTCAAAGTGCCCAATGACATGCAGGACAGATTTACTTTAAGCCGGCATTATATGCAGTTTTCTTTGCCGTAGAGCTAATCAGCCTGGTAGGCTACGGATTAAATAGCCAATCTACGCACTGTTCGCTAGAAATTGTACAGTCTCAATCAAGGATTCATTTGCAATACTGGCGGTTGTATATTTAAACTCCTCCCACGAAATCTTCCCAAGAACTGAAAAAAAAGGTATTGTTAACAAGTAAAAAGTACGCATAGTAACAATTTGGCATGTTCGCAGTGTTGCCCCTAAATAACGGGTATCGGACAGGAACTGTGTTCCATTCATCTCTGCAACTTTTGTCCGAACAGTTTTCGTTCCAGAAAATATCCAGCAAGTTACGTTCAATATGCGGGCAGGTCTTCATGTAAGGTGTCGGTACGTGTGTGGGCAAACTGTAGTAAAACTCCGCAGTAAAGCGTTCTGCAAGAACACGCTCCCTGGTTCTTGAGATGTAACATGCAGATGGACAGTGACATGTCGAAACTAATACGCACAACGTCTGGAACCTTTCATTGCTAAACCTCCGAAACATGTTCGAAATTAATTTCAGGCAATGACAGAATCAACATTTAATCAGATGAATATTATTGGATATAGTACCTAAACTGATTTAAACCATCTAGGTACATGTGGAATCAAATCCAGAAGTGCCATGGCAAAAGCCGCATGCAACAAGAACGATCTTCTTACCTGCAATTGGACTTACTGTTACGGAACAAACTAACGACATGCTACACTTGAAGCATAACTTTGTGCTGTGCTGAAGCTCTGACACTTCGGAAAGTAGATCAGAAATAACCTTGAAAGTTTTTAAATGTGGTGCTGCAGAGAGATGGAGAAGATCAGTTGGACCGATCGTATCAAAAATGAAGTATTACACAGAGTCAAGGAAGACAGGAACGTCTTATATACAATAAAATGAAAGAAGGCTAACTGGATTGGTGACAAATTGCGTAGCAAATGCCTCCCGAAACATTTATTGAAGGAAAGGCTAGAACGAGAAATAGCAGGATAGATGAGACGAGAAGACTAAGACGAGGAAGAAGGCGTAGGCAGCTACTGGATGACCTTAAGGAAAAGAGAAGATACTAGAAAATGAAAGGGGAAGCATTACATCGCACTCCCCGGAGAACTCGCTTTGTAAGAGGCTATGGCCCTCTCGCAAGACAGACTACGCAATGAATGAGTACATAACTGAACGCAGTTTTACTGTACAAATTTCGAAGTCCTTCTCGAAATAAAGCGGATATACTAATTTCCTAACAAAAAAAATCAGGCTTCGGCCAGGCAATCACATTATATGTAACAGAGGTCCCGGAATTTGCACAAATGACTGAATGTGATAACAGTGCAGTTACATACACAGCTTATGAGACTGCAGGACACTACAGTCAAGCGAACAACAATACCAGACCAGCAGCACTAAGGTACTGAAGTTGGCCATAGTTCTGCCCACTTCATGATTTCACCTGTGCCACTGTGAACGCTTTACTAGCTTCGTCGTGTCTGTACGTCCGTCTGTAACCACTTGAGTGTTAAGAGTTTTACTAAAATTTGCCGATGCACGCCAGCTTCAATTAAACTGGACGCCAACAGACATTTTACGTAAAGACCCGCATGCCTTTCTGCGTGGATCGCTTGCATTAGTCGCTAAACACATTTCGCGGTGAAGAATGTTTTGATGAAAAGCTGTAAAGAAAATGAAACACATTTTACGAGTAGTCCAGTACACTTTTTCTGCAAGCCTTACAGCTGTACGTAAAATTAAACAGAAGGGCTTTTATGCTGTGTCATCTCTGAACAAAGTGAATATGCCACCACTTTTTCCATACGCGAACACTTTGCGACTTGTTCATTTCTACACAGAGGCAGGTGCATGTCAGTGGTGAAATTTAATCTCGTACACAGACGAAGAATGTGTGAACAGTTAGAGAATCGCTCCTACACCTGTGTTATTAGATTCTGATCAGCTACCAAATTCAGTTAACATCACCCCATGCAGTTAAAGTGCAGGAAGACAGGTAGTAAGTGAAAGCAAAAAAGCTCTCTGTTCTCTAGAAATCAAAATGCGCAGCATCGTTATAACTTGGTTACCTTTTAGATATGTCCGAAGATGATATAAGATTGGCGAGCAGATAGAATCAGACAGTGCTGCAGACAAGATGAACAATCATGACGTCAGACGAGCACAAAGCACAAACAATACAATGCATATTATTAATACTGTATTGAAACTTAGTCATAAAGTTATACGAAGCGTGATAAAATAAAAATTATCTTACAGAGTACAAGCGAAACACCTCGAGAATGAAATTATGTACAAAATTAAAAACACAGGTATAGGCCACCTTTTTTCGCACAATTCTGGGACCGACCTCTTTGATGAGGACACGAAGATACTAACAGATATCATGAATATTATTAACGAAACCAGAATTTCACCAATGCATTATGACACGTGACTTATACGGCCATGGGATAATATATTTGGTCCACCAAGTAAGTTGGTTCAAACGGTAAACAATTCTGACTTCTGTTCGGGAGATAAACGGTTCGAATCTCGACGGGGATACCGACTCATTGATTTACCATCGGTTTCCTCAGTCCCTCCAGATACACGGATGGATGACTTAAATAGGCCACGACCGCTCCTTTCCACATTACTTTAAATTTGTTGCTCATACCATCCACTCCCTTGACGGTATATAAAGTCCGTCACCAGCAGCGTCGTTAAACTACAAACAAATAAAATCAGAGCCCAGAAACTCGTTTGCTCCAACTGAGACACCAGAAAAGTAACTACAGACAGACATTCGTTCTGGTATACTTAACTGAAATAGGCTAAACTGTGTGTACTACTACACCAACCACCTCATGCACTGCATAAAATACATTCATGAGCTATTATAAAACTCCTACATGTTTCGGCACCGATGTGCCATCATCAGGGAGCCGCTCAGTGCAAAGCAATGCAGGCCCAATACGCAACTGTAGTTATTATGTCGCCCTTACAGCAGTGATTAAAATATTAAACACTGAAATTCTAAAATACATAAAATTAATAACCATAAATTTACAATATTTAATATTAACAGTATTAAAAGTATTGAAAGCAATCCGTTCCAGGTATAGCAGTTGTTTGCAACTGTAAGGATCTGCATACAAACATATATGTCGATCGTATGTAGAGATATCGTCCTGTAAGTATAGTATCATTATGAATTTTTGATAATTAAATACACATTAACATTACATAAAAGGTAAATCTGAATTATAATACAAGGGAGAGTACATAGCTGGTGGACCGTATGCAGTGTAGCGTGTCGAGTGGTGAGGTGTACTGAATGAGTGCTTTGTGGCGATGTTTACAGGAAGTGTGGTGTCTTTTATTCAGTGCATCAGTTGGTTGATATAATAATTGTAAGAACATGCACGGTATGAATAACATAAAATTTGTAAACGGTATGTAATTTAACAATCTTACTAACACACAGCATGAAATTCGCGCCATTCTACTAAATATAGTGAAATATCGAAATGATGAGTCGCAGAAGTGGTTCGTAGCAGAAACAAAAACTCTTTACATAATTTCATTCCTGAGAGTCGCCGACTGACATACAGTAGGCTACATCAGAAGCCGCAACAACAAAACTCTTGCTCACACTGACTTTTATGAGCCTATACATCCTTAATTACTAAGTAACATGAACATTAAACACACACTGACTGAAGATTACAGTGTTCTGTGACGCGACGCCATGCAGTTTGACAGAGAGATAAGCTACCGACGTTTAGAAAGAAACTGCTTCATCTATCTCCAGGGTAGAAGAGTCAGTCGCTCAAGATAACATGATAGTTGATACAGGATGGGGAAAAAAAAACATGGCACCGAGAGAGCCAATGGGAAACGGGAGGCCTACATGGAGCTGTTTATACGGCGTCACATCTCAAAAGACTGTATCCTTCACATTCACCACCGTGAGAAAACCAAATCTTATACATCAAATAAATTATTGAAATGCAGATTACAAATTAAAATCAAAACAACAGTATACTGTAATCTCTGTACAATATTGTTTACTGCAATGAAACACAAGAGTAAAGCACAATTTCATGTCGACACAAACGTACTGAGAATTTCGTATAAATTATACAGCCCTCATGCTTATAACAGAAACAGCACACGTGGCTTATTTAAAGCAGACGGAACTGAGTTATTCCCGCGAGAGGTACAAGTAGCCTATCCTAAGCTTCCCAAAAGCTGAATTAACGAGCAGAGCTAAACAGACGGTAGTTCCAGGTGCACAGCTTCACCGACAGACATGCACAGGCCCGGGCGGCTGTCTGTAACTCACACGAGACGAGCTAAACTTGCAGACATTTTGAATTACCAACGCACATTTCAGACTCAACTGAATTTTGGATCAGGCATCGAACTTTGTGGTTTCCACAGCGCTAATTCTGAGATGTTACACTGTGAAGAGCGTAACTGAACATATAACGGCGTTTCGAAAGAACGTAGCGCCTTCGTATTTAAGAATCGGTTAGATCCTAGCAGACTGATTAAACATGGAATGCATGTGAAAATTTATGGTTCTGGTGGTGCAGGGGTGAAAGATGGGAAAGGTTACACCAGCCAATTTCACCACAGCACTAGCAGAACCATCCATATTTCTACGTGCCTCCCACGTTTCGTTATTTTTCTAGGACCTACCAAGCCGTGAACATGAACGCGCTACATTCGTTCGAAACTTCGGGATATGTTCAGTTACCCGCTACACAGAGTAAAATCCCACAAGACCAGAATTTCCATAAAGCAACAGCAATCATTCACATACAAATACTTTCGACAATTATAGGTTTACATTATATAGCACAGTCTATTCTAACCCCAGCTACTAAGCTCAAAAACAAAATAAATCATACAATTTGCAATATAATGACAACTATGACCTGATAACTGTAACGGAACCAACTCCTGAAACGTCGTGAATACTAAATATATATCCTAAAACGGACAACGTATAGCATAAATGTAGTGCAGCTTGTATTCATATTATTGTCACCCTGTGACATAAAATAGGAAATCTCCTTTAAAGCACAGTGATTATTACTATACATATATATATATATACCCGGTGGTATTACATTTAAAAAACTCCGCACGTTGCCCACACAGTGCGTATACCCGTTCCTTAAGCTTCTCAGAATAATTATTTCCTCAAGCTACATTACCCGCCTCTAATGCAGTGTTTCAGGGAAGCACTAATTGAATTTTTAAGTATTATTAGATGAACTACAAGCTTGAAAGGGTTAATTGAGTGAGGAACGGCAATGATTACTCTTCTTGAGGGCATGGGCGCAAACCATGATACATTTGAACCAGGCAACACACTTGAACAGAGTTCTCTGCAATCACGATGATGCGTCAGTGAAATCATGATGCCCGATGATTACTCAAACAGCAATTTGTTCGCCTGGTTGCAGATTTAATGGTCAAATCCTGGTTTAAAAATTGCATCACGAGAACTAACAATTTAAAAGAGCGAAATGTACCAAGCGGTGTAAGGAGGAATCACGAGAAATAAAACAGACGAAATACTAACACGCCACATGAACATCACCAGATCCTAGCAACAGGCACAGGTAAAGCCGTCCATGTGCCCAATTAAGCACCACACCATAAAGGCACACGGTGGACTAAAAGTGTGGTTCCATGCCTTCTTAACCTCGGAACTAGATGCACATGAGTGGCCAGCTTCACAGTCCGGCCGCTTCTTCCCTATGAGAAAGCGTTTCCATTTTCACTAAATAGGAGGGTGTGTGGGTCCAGGAATGTCTGAAAGGTTTGGAGCAGAGAAAATACTCTTGTCCGTGACGAGCATCAAACACGATTCCTCGGTCGTCCAGCCTGTAGACACTTTATCGACTGAATGAGCTATCCTGACTTATCGTACTAACAGTACACTAAGGGTATGCTTGTCGAGTTAACTCTCGACCTGACGGTGACAAGATAAAAACCCTTCAAAACCGCCCGTACACTGAGGTCACATAGACAACGAAAACGGGGGGCTAGTCACCTCCCCTTTTCTTGCTACCACTACAGTCACCTCCAGCCCCTTCTGGTATATGTCAACCACCCAACAGCGCTGATCGTTAGCGATGGTAATCCAAGTGGTCGTCACAGCTAACATTTATGAGAGCAGAATGGCTAGATGACTGGAAGGGAATTATGGAAATACGAGGAAGGGGTAACTGAACTCGAAGGAGATACAGAGGGGGTCGATCCATGGGAGTTCTTTCAGTGCCCTTGCTGAAGTACCAGTAACTCTTATTAAAAAATTGAGTGCTTACATCACAGTAAATACGCTTCATCTCCATTACAAAGACAAACCGTTTTGTTTCGGGCAATAACCGACCTTCATTTTGACACACATACGAAGCGCATAAACATATTCCATGGCCAAAATGTTACGTACATGTGCTTCAAAGGGTTAAAGCGATGTGGTGAACTTTTCCCTACTCACATGCAAGTTCTTCTTCCTGTTACCAAGTGTAAGGACAGGTGTAGCCCAAAGTGTTCATGTTGCGTGATGGACAGGTCAAAACGTAATTTACGTTCTGTACGGTAGATTCAGTATAGAATGGAAAGTGATGCAAGACCTAGGTGTACGAGGTCTGTCCAAAAAGTATCCGACCTTGGGCCGGGAAAAAAAAGTTCTGTATCTGGGTGGTTACAATACCTAATCCCCTTCAAAGTAGGCCCCTTGTGCCTCCACACACTTAGCCCAGCGGTCCTTCCATCGCTGGAAGCAATTCTGGAAGGCTTGTTTTGGAATGGTGTGCAGCTGCGCCGTCGCGTTCTGTATGATGTCCTCGCGGCTGTCAAAACGGGAGCCTTTTAGCGGTGTCTTCAATCTCGGGAACAGCCAGAAATCACAAGGAGCCATGTCAGGAGAGTAGGGAGCCTGGCGAACCTGCGGAATGCCGTGCTTAGCCAGCAAACCCTGGATCAGGTGTGATGAATGAGCTGGGGCATTGTCATGATGCAGCTGCCAGTTGCGTGCGTCCCACAGCTCCGGTCTCTTGCGCCGAACTGCATCACGAAGATGACGGAGGACTTCTTGGTAGTACTCCTTATTAACAGTTTGGCCTAGTGGTGCGTACTCATGATGCACAACACCCCGGTAATCGAAGAAAAAGTCAGTATCACCTTCACATTGTTCCGAACGTGTCGTGCTTTTTTGGGCCTCGGGGATGTTGGATGCTTCCATTGTGACGACTGGACCTTGGTTTCCGGGTCATATCCGTACACCCACCACTCGTCACCAGTGATCACAGTCTTCAGGAACTCAGGATCCCTGTTGGCGCACTCCAGCATGTCCTGCGCGACCTCAAGGCGGAGTTGTTGCTGCTCCGGCGAAAGCAGCTTGGGCACAAATTTTGCCGCCACTCTTCGCATGCCCACATCCTCAGTTAAAATCGTGTTTGCGGAACCTCTGCTGATCCCAACCTCATCAGCAATTTCCCGGACGGTCAAACGACGGTCCTCCATGATCAATGTCCGCACTTTGTCAATGACATAAGCATTTCGGCTCGTTGACGGTCTCCCGGAACGCTGGTCACTGTCCGCCGACATGCGGCCATCTTTAAAGCGGTTGAACCACTCTTTAATTTGAGTGACCCCCATTGCATCATCACCGAAAGCCTGCTGAATTTTGCGGATTGTTTCCGCTTGGGTATCCCCAAGCTTCTGACAAAACTTGATGCAGTATCGCTGCTCCAAACATTCTGTCATCTTGAGCGAAACGAGAATGCGACGAACACGTGTTACACCACTTCGCTATCTGGCAGCGACAGACGCATCCGGCGGTGTTGCGAGGCAGCAAAAAATCACGCATGCGCATGAAAGTCCCTTCTACCACTACGCTCAGTTTCCCCACCCTTTCGCCATTACTTACCGCGGGAAAAAATATAGTCGGATACTTTTTGGACAGCCCTCGTATATGGGAGGACAATATTAAAATGAATCTTATAGAATTTAGATCGGGAAGCACGGACTGGATTCATCTGGCTCAGGATAGGGACAGGTGGCAGACTCTTGCGAATGCGATAATCAACCTCCGGGTTTCATAAAATTCGGGGAATTGCCTGACCAGCTGAGGACATATTAGCTTCTCAGCAAGGGCTCTACTCTATGGAGTTCCTGTTTCGATTAAAACTTGCTTTGAGGGTTTTTTTTTATTTCCAGAGGATCTATGGGGTTCCATCACAGCGATGCGTGCGGCGGCATCAGTCAAGTCGGTCCCTTGGGAGACCGCTGAGAAATCGAATGGAATGGAAAAGGGACGGAGACTACTGTTGTTTCAGTCAGTCTCATGCAGTCAGTTGTTCACTAGTTCGGTCCCTCACTCACTCACTGAAGCCACGCAGTCACTCATCAATTCACTCGCTACCTGATTCCCCGATCCATAAATACGTTCACCACATTCTTTCCTTCCGCCGCTCTTCCCTTCATCAATTCACTCTCTACCACACCCAGCCACCTTCACTCACTTTTTCACACCCCCATCCAGAAATACATTCATTGATATTCCTTCATTCAGCCACTTCTTGAACCATTCGATCAACCACCCCATTCCTTTATCCACTCACTCATCTCACTTTGCCGCTCCTTCACTCTCATCTTCATCCAGCTGTCTTCACTCTCCCACACTCACTCTCTTCCTCCACTGATCACTTAGCACTGCTTCCGTCTTTCACTCGATGACTTATTTAGTCACTCCTTACTTCATCAACACAACAGCTTATTTTCGCTGTCACTCATCACCTTTAGTAACTTCATTCGACAACAGAGTCAGTCACTTCCAACCTCGCTACTACACTCTCCACTCAGTAACTCCCTTTTCAGGCATTTAATCACTCATCCCAGTCAATCTTACTCAGTCACTCCTTCGGTGGCTCGCTCATTCAGTCTATCGCACTCCAGTTCTTCAAGCATCTGAAGAATATTAGATTGCATCAGACTATGACAGCATATTACGGACATACAGAACGTTAAATAAAGATGGCAACTTATACAGTATATTGCGTATCAACCTCTTCTGGACATGCTACCTATTTTACACACTTCAAATATACCGTTAAGTACCAATATCGACCTCCGTGTAGGATAATTCAGCACAAGAAACTACAAACGTCACAAGCAGCCGCTTGTGAAAGTTTCTATATGTGACAGTTCAGTTGCAAATTGTGTCTGAAGGTAGAAGCGACACTGTATGAAAAATGGTTCCCTTTGAAATTAAAAACTTCGTTTCTTATGCAGAATTTCATGCGTTGAAGAATACAACCTTAAGTTTGGACTATAATGTTCAAATAAACCGATTGTGTTTGATTTCGAATCCTCTACCACACGCACATGTTCACATTTCTGCAATGAAATATGTGCAATGAATAAACTGTTCGTTATGACTTCAAAGTGGCAATACCAGTGCAAGAAACACCTGTGGCTTAGAACTTCAACATCCTCGTACTAACATTAATCAGAGACTCGTGTGCGTTGTGCCTGCGTAAACATCACAAAAACGTGCGTTGGGAGAGCCGCTGTTTCGACAAAGATTACAGTCGCAGCCTTCTGAATACCTGCTGTCAAATTATAGCTTCTATTAATCTATTCAGCTGAACATTATCAGATTCGTCCAAAAAATAATATTTAAAAGGTTCAGCTCCTACCCTACAGTAAACACACGTCTAAGTGGTTAATGCTATTGGAGAAATAATCGCTGTTTATTCCGACAATTACACAAAACCCGTAAACAAATACACAGTGTGGGCGAAATGTAAAGACCCTTAATAATAAAGCAGACGGAACATATGGTAACCACTGTGCTTTAAGGGTTCAAGTATGTCTTTGTGCCCAACTGGCTTAACTTAAATACAGCGGACACACACGCAGTACAGCACGCGAGATCAAGCGTGCGCACAATAACGTATAACGTCAAAGAGAGTTTGATGTGCAAATTTCACATTCATAACTGCAGTAGCTAACTGAGAGTGTCAAGTTATACAAAGCTTTTGCATGTACTTTGATTTAATTTGTAGGGCAACCTTTGAAGAGCAGTTTGCAAAAACAGTCAGGCCATCGAGCAAGTTGGCTTAAGTGGTAACTCTGCTACGTACAAATCCGACTCGCGAGACGACCGTTTCGAATTCTCGCCGGGATACTGACTTACATCACTGAGGATTTTCGTTTCTTTCCTCAGTCCTTCCAGGCAAACGCCGGCCTATTACGTCAAATTAGGTCATGACATTTTCCTCAATTCATTATTCATTAATGAACTGTTTCATAATTCGGCACTATATAGTATACAGTCTGAGCTACTGGCTGCACAGTTAAGGTAAACCATACAAGACAGTTCACAAGCGTAGGTCCTACCTGTCAGTCCATAAGTGTAGGTCCCACATGTCAGCTGATAAGTGTAGGTCCCACCTGTCAGTTCACAAGTGTAGGTCCCACCTGTCAGTTCATAAGCGTAGGTCCCACCTGTCAGTTCATAATTGTAGGTCCCACCTGTCAGTTCACAAGTGTGGGGTCCCACCTGTCAGTTCATAAGCGTAGGTCCCACCTGTCAGTCCATAAGTGTAGGCCCAAACTGTCAGTTCACAAGTGTAGGTCCCACCTGTCAGTTCATAAGCGTAGGTCCCACCTGTCAATCCATAAGTGTAGATCCCAACTATCAGTCCATAAGTGTAGGTCCCAACTGTCAGTTCATAAGTGTAGGTCCCAACTGTCAGTTCATAAGTGTAGGTCCCACCTGTCAGTTCATAAGCGTAGGTCCCACCTGTCAATCCATAAGTGTAGATCCCAACTATCAGTCCATAAGTGTAGGTCCCAACTGTCAGTTCATAAGTGTAGGTCCCAACTATCAGTCCATAAGTGTAGGTCCCACCTTTCAGTTCATAAGAGTACGTCCCACCTCAGTTCATAGGTGCAGGTCCCACCTGTGCCTTTGCTGTGGTAAGCAAGTCGATCTAATCTCGTGCCGGAAGAACATGGCGTCTCTACACACACGATCTACTAATGGAGGAAAAATGTGGGCTACTCGCCTACACCGCCGCAGCTGAAGACGTGGATTTAGGCTTCACGACAGCTCTCACGAAAGAACATGCACTGTTTGCTAATTACAAATTTATGACCATTCTTTTGGCATTATTTAGCGTTATTTAACGACGCTGTCAGTAGTTCAGACCAGTGTCAACTTTCTCTCAAGAAATTGGCGCTTCATGAGACACAAAACTGGCATTTACTGCTGTAAATATTACCCCGAATTAAAACACTTTGTTTCTTGGATGATAATTCAAATAATACCAAATGAATATTGGCATTACTCGATATTCGCTCGGTCGCTGTGGGATTCGCAGTGCTTGGATACGTTGTCTATGGCTTCTGAACTTTAGATCTCCTTTGTCCTATTGAAGTCGTATCAAGCGGGAGATTTAACAGTTCAACAGCACCACGCTTTTGTCATGTATTGGAGTCCGGGAGAACACGAAATAAGCTGGAGGCAGGGGCATAATCACATGAAATAATGCAAGTGGAAGGTAAAAACTTAAAAAAGAAAACAGTGAGGTAATAAAACTGAATGACTTTAATTTAGTTAAAAGAAGTAGCACGGAATGGTTAAAGGAGAAAGAAAGAAAGAAAGAAAAGAAAAAAAAAAGAAAGAAGAAAGAATGAGTAAAGTATAAAATGTAACGGTAACGTTTACCCAGCCCGTGCCAAAAAAACATAAATGGGAAGTGACGATAGAGCTCTACTCATTCTTAACCTCCGCACTAGACGGACGTAAGTGGTCAACTTCACGCCCCGGTCGCTTTACCCCCGTGAAAGAACCCACGCTTTCGGTGAAGAGAAAAATTTGTTGCCCCTACCGAAATTCAAACCCCAGATAGTCCAGCCCGTAGCCTACTCACTATACAAATACATTAACATATACACTACGTAAGACTGACATGTGACCATCAATAAGTAACACTGTTTTTTTTTATTAAACGAAATCTATCCGTCTACTACATGGATACATAATCTCTCACAGTGATTAAGACTGACATATTCTCGGGTGCCTTGCCGTGTGAATTCGAAGGCTTCTTTTTTTTTTTGTGCCCACCACCACGGGAATCATTAATATATTAATAAAGTTCATAAATTCTGAACATTTAGATTTTGCAAATCTTTACTGTCGACATCTGATACAAATGGAAAATGAACGTATCAATCACAGTAAAGCTGGTGGGTGTCAGCCATTAGTAAAGAACTGGGCTTTGTACTTCAGAGGAGAAGACCGCTGAAAGCAAAAGAACACAGTCGTCATTATTTTCTTTTCATTACGGTCTATAGCTTACAATTACAATCTGAGCTGTACGCAAACAGAACACAACTATGTCCCATGGTATTTAATTTATTCCACAAGATAATGGTTCTTTTTATAGCGTAATCGCATTTGAAACAACATTCACATGAAGATGTAATGTACCTTGAAATCCTGAGATTCAAGGTTCTCACGTTCTAGAGTTTTACCAAAACAGGAGCCCCACTAGTCGCTGATAGAAGGTTGGTCTACAAGTAATGCTCAAAAAACTTAAGTATATGTTCACGATTTAATATTATACATTTTCCATGCAGTTGTTTTGTATACACAAGTTTGTTACCAACTACTGCACAATAGTTATACATGCTCCTGCATGTTTCGGCTGACCTACTCAGCATAATCGGCCGGTGCGTAGGCTGACAACCTTACCACTTCATGTGCCGAATGTCTACAAATCTGGGAGCCTCAACTCCTGGACCCCTCAGGGCTGTCTAGGCTGTAATGGGGTTGCTTACCTTTACTCAGCCATAATCAGGAGTCATCTCTATAGACACAAGCAGCGTGCAACGTGTCATAGAATGGTAAAATATACATATATTACAGTCGTAAGGACTTATTTTTTGTAGTTTATATATGATATAATCAGTATGGTGATACATAAAATTATTTTAAGAATAAAATATTACAAATTCTAAAACACAAATCTGTTTCCAAACATCTGTATCGTGATCATTTCCAATTGAGTGATGTCAAATGATATACTAATAAGTATTAAATTCAAATTATTCAGAATTTTCATCACTTATATTGACTGCATAATATAGTACACGTTTCTACCCAAACAAGAGGAAATGATCATAAAAAAGATGTTTGTAAACAGATTTACACTTTAGATTTTATATATTTTATACTTAAAGGAATTTTATGTATCAACATACTGATTTTATATGTAAGCTATAAAAAAATAAGTGATTACGACTGTAATATATGTATATTTTACCACTCTATAACACCCCGCACGCTGCTTGTGTCTACAGAGGATGACTCCCTGATGATGGTTGAGTAGTTCAGCCGAAACATGTAGGAGCATGTATCACTATTGTGCAGTAGTTGGTAACAAATAAACTTGTATATGTTCATGACTGTATATATTTTATTTGATTCTACAATCAGACCCAACAAGCCGTTCAACACGCGTTTTACTGGCAACAAATTTCGGCTCATAAGAGAGCCATCATCAGGCCATAACAAAAACTGTAACCTGGAAACCCCACACGGGGTTTCCAGGTTACAGTTGGCCCTCTTATGAGCCGAAACTATTTGCCAATAAAATGTGTGTTGAACGACTTGTTGGGTCTGATTGTAGAATCAAATAAAATATATACTTGTGATCAATAGGCAAACGGGGATGTCTTACATTAAAATTTAAATATATACTCGTATATATATATATATATATATATATATATATATATATTCATGTCTCGTCTACAGAATGCAGGGCAAAATCAAAACACGAAGACCGCAAGTAAATCCTCTGGAAACGTGACAAAAATGTTGAAACAATTAGCAATTACACTAACATATGAAAATTGCAATCAAGATAAAATTAAGATTAAGAGCAAGTTAAATTGTGGGAACGCCTGGACCAATGAGTTAAGAAACGTTTGACTTCCCGTTGCTGCCCCAAGGCATAATAAAGCTAAAAAGGCACAAAACTAGAATTCTGCCTGCTATTCTGTATGGACGTTAAACTTAGATTCTCATATTAAGGGACGAAAACAGAATAAAGATGTCCAAGAACAGAGTGCTGAGGACATTTAGACCTAAGCAGAAGACAGTAACAGGAGGCTGGATAAAACTGCATGATTAGGAGTTTCATTATTTGTGCTCCCCCTAAAAGAATGTTCAGGTCATAGCAGGACGACACGCGCGGGGCTAGTGGAACGCACGGGAGAAGAGAAATGCACATGGGGTTTAATCCCATTTGTAGTGGACAATGAATAGCAATGTACTTCGTTTCTGCCTGCAGAGTGGCGAGACACAAACTCTTGGTACAACAGCCTCAAGTGGATCTGTTGTACCAGCAACTGATGAGAAATGAAAGCGGAGCAATGACGGAATAATAACTGAGAGGGAAAAAGGGAAGTGCTCGAAAAAATACCTGGCTCGGTGCCACTTTATGTCACTAATCCTACAGGGATTATCCCGGGACTGAACCCGGGACCCCGCGTTAACAAGTCGGCGACCGCCTACGCTGTATCACTGCCAACAGCCACATTACAATGTGATATTATTTTCCAATGGCGCAACAGCCTCTAATAGGCCAGGGACTGCTCATTGTAGAGGCTTCACTATCAAACTGTTAGGCACACCACAGTCGGTAGGACTCCTCTGGACGAGTGATCAGCCCGACGCACAGACCTCTACCTGACGTGACACAACACTCACAAAAGACAGACAACCATCACTCCGTCGGGAATTTTTTTTTTTTTGCCTGTCCGGGGTTTTCCCCCTTTGATCCGTTTTTGTACTGTTTGAAACCTTTCGTCCTTCATGTCACTTTACGTTCCATGCTACCGTCCTTACAACAAACACAACACAAACATCCATGCCCTGGTGGGATACGAACCCACAATCCCAGTAAGCTAACGGCCATAGACTCACGCCTCAGACCGCACGGCCACAGGGATCGGCTCAGTGTGATATACTGTATTAATATTGATGAAGGCGGTGGCAGGGTAAGCCAGCCCTCATCTCTGAACACTCAGGTCCTACAACGAGACCAATCTGCGCCGTTTTACAAACGAAGTGAACTCCGGCTCAGATGAGGCAGAAACAAAAAGCTGAAAAAACCACGCCGTAAACTTCATTTGCGAGTCAAATCATGAGATCTGCGAAGATCAATGAATTCCAATTAGTTTCTGATCTCCTCACCTCGGCTCTCAGATGAAAGAGTTCAAACCTCCTTGTTCCAACTCCTCCATTAAATAAGAACACTCCACTAAATGCACGCGTCTGAATAACTCTCGCTAAAGCACACAAGTAGTCAGTGATCACATTTCCTTCACATCTTGAAAGAAAAATCCCTACTACTACTACACAGGGGTTATTATTATTATTGTTATTAGTATAAGTATTAGCGGCAGCAGTGGTGGTGGTGGTAGTAGTAGTAGTAGTAGTAGTAGTAGTAGTAGTAGAATGAGAATCAAAACACGTGAGCAGCAGTACATACTCGTGCCTGGCAAGAACTAACTACGCCTTCACATTATTCTTAAATACTGTACATTAAAGCATACTTTTGGCCGTGCCATGGGTCAGGCGGCTAGTCGCCGGCCTCTCACCGCGGAGGCCTGCGTTCGATCTCACGTTAGTCCATGTGGGATTTGTGGTGGACAAAGTAACACTGGAACAGGGTTTTCCCCGAGTACTTCGGTTTTCCCCTGTCAATTTCATTCCACCGGTGCTCCAATACACGGAAAAACGAAAAAAACTAATCATCACAGGGTTGCACAATAAGTCTTCAGGCTGCGGTGCGTCCGTAGCATCTGCTGCGGGGCCCTTCTCCATAAAAAAAGTACAATTTACGCTACAGAAAAACTGAATATTCTAGTACAGCTGTTGTGGTTGTATGACGCTGCGTTGCTGATGTCAACTGTAATCGCTGATGCTGCTGAATATACTTCGGACAAGAAAGCAAGTCATATACACCGTAAAAACTCAAGGACCGTCATTCGCATCTACGCAACGAGACAACACTACAACAGATTACGGACTTCAATATAAACATAACCAACGGTTCTAACAGTTTTAATAGTTTATATAATTTAATAACAAGTTTTAATAACCTCGACGATCTCAATAGATAATAACGACAAACACCCTACAAAAAGTGCAGTGCCGATATAGTTCGAAAACGAATGGACGTCATATACACCGAACGAATTCAAGATAATTACCTGTAAAACCTTATATATATATATTATATATATACTTGTGACTTCCAGTGTAAAGTAGTAACACTGACAAAATAATGGTTGAATAACAGTGCCCAATGGACGGCGATAAGTGAAGTGTACATAGCAAGTTACCCCTGATGATGGCCAAATTAAGGCCGAAACATATGTAAGGTATAGTGAAAGTTTATTTATAAGTGCACTCGTTGGTTGAATGAGTGAATACTGACAGCGTAGTAAAATGTACCCCACACAAAGACGATTTCTTTCCACTACAAATGCGGTAAGAGTAGACAAAGGTCTAAGGTAGGGTTACCATACGTCCGGGTTTTCCCTGACATGTCCTGTTTTTTAGGCTTCAGAA